>JABTTQ020001992.1:0-386276 GCA_016081115.2 Rehmannia glutinosa
GGATCTACATATTCAATATTTTGGGTAGAGGTCTAGGTATGAAGCCTCTACCTCCACCACTTCTTCCTCCTCCTCCTCGGGCGTATATTGTACGGAGTCTTCTTCTTACCAAAGAAAGTGACCGCTAGTCGTCACGCTCACAACTTCTTCGCACACTTCAGTCCCTTTTCCCAAAGACAAGTCCAGGCTTGGGCTATGGACATGTTTTTGAAGTATCCCGGACTCGAGCGTTTTAAACTCTTCAATGGATCTTCGCTCGCGTTTCCGCTCATCCGGAATGGCATCGGTGTCTTTTCCTGCCGGAATGCCTTCGAATTGTTTCAACACATCTAGAACACGGGCATCCATCTTCCTTTCAACCTCCTTCATCCCTGCTTCTACGATTTTTCTCTTCTCATACATAGGCACAACAGAGTGTTGGAGCGGCAGAGTCACCGGAAGTTTGCTGATTATGCTAGCTGTGACATGGCCTAGTTGAGGGATTTCAAAGAAACATTAGGGTCACATCCTTTGACCCTTCCCCTCAACAGCCTTTTCCTTCTTCCTTCTTTCTTCTTCACCTGCTTTTCTTCTTCTCATCTCATCCGACCCTTTCAACATCTTCGTGTATTCCTCTTTCCCCTTTTTGGCATCATCAAAGGAGAGAGGAACCCCGAAACATCCCCTGTGAGCATAAAATCAAGCGCCGTCGATAGTTGAGTCCGCTGAGTCCGCCGCGGAGTATCTTGTTCAAATTTCCGAAGCGAGTGGCTTTGGATTCTGGCCGCCACGATTTCATTTCAGCCATAAGAAGGTTGAACTTGGCATTCATACTCTCCTCTACACGCATAAGTTCTTTCTTGTGAAATTCTCGCAGCAGCGGTTCCATTTCAGGTGGTATGGGAGGCATGCATTCTCACAATATTTTCTTGCATCCTCCTCTTCATGTCAACATTATCGCGCTCCGGATCAGCATTTTGTTGTACAATGCTTTGAAGTATCCGACTTGTTCGTGATCGCGTTGTTTCTGGCATTGACACCATTCTTCGATCCCGAGCACAATCCCTCTTAAGTCGGCCGTGAGATTGGCATCCCCGTTGTCCACCAAGCATATCCAACGAGGCCTGGTGCCTTTCAATTTTCTCAATCTCTCCCAGGATAGTCTTGAAGACTTCACGCACCTCATTGTTACCTCGCCTCGGTGGCGGCAACAACATCAAAATCGAACTCTCTTTGGGACAATGGAGTCGGTGGGAATCACCGGATCAGGTTTGTGGTACCGTTTCGCTCAGAGTGTTTCTTCTACAAGTCGTCGCACCTCAATTGAAAAAGGAAAAGTCTTTTTCGAAAGCATCATCACGGACGTAAGGTATGGAATGTATAGTCATTCGAGCCTATGATATGCCTGGTTGAGTCGACACATTTGGACTTTTGAGCCTCGAGCAGACGATTTCGGCCACCGGGCCTTGGTGTGGGTTGGCTACCGATCGAGCCTCACTGCCTTAATGCCTTCTTCGCCTCGTGGTTTCTCGCTAAATGAATTGGCGTGTCCTCAACCGCACCATCAGCGTCATCGAAAGATTATGAAGCCTCGAGGATTTGTTTCATCATCAAAATTGAAAGTTTGTCGAGCAACCTTGAATTCTCGGCTTGCTCGCATTTTGGTAGAACATCCTCACCGAGTCCTATGTAGTAGGGGTGGACTCGCCTTCGTCTTCGGATCCCATAAATGATATGTCGATTATCTTGGGAACATGAAGTGCACTAATTTCCTTCTCTCGATTCTTCAATGTGAATGGGAGGGATGTTCTCGCATTTTGCGTCTCTTTACCCAGGGAAGTCTCAATCTCCCGGGCCTTCATTACCTCTTGCGTCTCAATCGTAGCAAGGCTTGACATTCCCTTCGACATATGCAAACTGTCTTAGGGTCTTCTACGGTGGCATCCACAGGAGTCTCAACTCCTTGGATTGCACTTTCATTGACCAGTGTTAACTCTGTGGGTAGATCCATCATGTGCCTCGATCGTGCATCGCCAGTCTCGCCTCACCAAAGTTGTTGGCACTTCACCGAGACAGACTTAATCGCCTGGAAGCCACAAGTGACAACTTGTTGTTGTTCTATTTCTTTTTCTTTCTCCACTTCGCCTCCTTTTTCGCATAGTGGAGTCATCTCGCAAAGATCCTCCCGACCTAGCTGCAGTGGAGTGAGTTCCCCTCATCTCGGCGCACCACCTGAGTGACTTATGTTGGGGTCACTCGCTCCGGACTCCCATGCTTCCTTTGAGTGCTCAACGTGGGGGCAGGTGATAAGACACCTTCAACAGGGGTTGGCTCAACTTGGGTGCCCAAGTTCCCGGTGTCATCGCCAAGTCCCTTAGATCCGCCCTCCGAGTGAATCTGGGAAGTGTTTGCGAATAATCGCGGGCAATCTTGCACCACTCCCAACGGATCAATTTCCACCGTGATTTGGAAGACTCTCCTGGTCCTTCCGTCAGCTGTTGCTCATGCACCAACGTGGATTCCCGCATGCCTTGCTGCATGTCCAACTTTTCTTATGCAGCAATAGGATCCATGTCCTCATCACTGTCTGAGAGCATGTCAAGGTGAGGATGAGTGTGGTCGCTGATTCCAGTGAGAGGACAAATACTGGCTTTTTCACGAGCCGCTTCCTCACCGCTTCGGCTTTTTCTTGCTCTTGCGAATTTGAAAGATATTTATGCAGCTTATCCTCATCCAGGGCCTGCAGTAAGATAATGTCGATTTCAAGAAGCTTGAAAAGCTCCTCTTCTTCCTCAATATACTCAGGGTGTTCAAACTGCACCCTTGAATGACTCAGCTTCCATTTCCTCCATGCTCTCATACGATTCTGGATGTCTGGGTATAATGGAGAATACATGATTATATCATCATCGCCATCCTCTCCTTGTTGCCCTTCCTTTTTAGGAATGGAAGGCAACATTCTCTCGCTTAGCTCCTTCAAGAAGATCGGGCAGTGGAGACACAATCCTCCATCGGGATTTCATTGTCTCCGCCGCTTCATGTTCTCATTGTTCTATCCCACAATTTGGTCTTCGAGGCCTCGCTGATCACCTTCAGCAGATTTGGCGTTTCATCAAGAACTTCCGAGACCGCACTTCTTCAGCTAGATCTGAGTGATTTTCTCCGGTGAGTGGCGACTCATTTGTCTTTTTCAAGCTCTCGAGAGCTTGGTGATTCTTCTTCTTCTTTTAGTTTTCACCATAGGAATGTCCGGTTCTACTTCCTCCAGGTTCCTCGAAGGTAAACGCCGAGTTGTCTTAGAGGTAGTCGCCCTTCTCGCCTTAGTCCTCTCTTCTTCTTAATTCTGGAGAAGGTATTAAGGGTTCCTTCTCCACCGCGGTGCGTGGGCGTGAGACACTACGCAGGGGCAGGTGCGTCTTTTTCTTCTTTGTCGCAGAGCAACTTTCTTCTTTGCACTACGGGCGACTCTCTTTTTAGGAGGGGAGGAAGAAGGCGTGTCGACAGTGGTCGGTGATTCCCCTCACTGGTATCACCCTTTTGCGTAGGCTCTCTCTCGGACTCCGAGAGATTGGCCCGGAACATCTTCTCGTTGACATGGAATGGCTTTCCATGTCGGGGGGAACACCCTTCACCTCCATCGATGGCCAATGACTAGACATAGCCAAGTGATCCTCCAAAGGATCCATCCTCCTTGAAAGACTTGTTGCGAATATTTCGCAAAGTCTCACGTAAATGAATTTAGCCCAATTGATCTTCTTCTCTTCCATGATCGTAGCCATGACGATCGGCTTGGTTTTTGGATAACCGGTGATTGAAGTCGCCAAACTTCATGTCTACACTCTTCGCGATGATATCCATTAGTTTGTGATAATCGCCCTTCAACAGCTTCTTCTCAATGTGTAGACCACTTTTGCAAAGACATTCGTGTTTGGCTACTTCTTCCATGCAAAGACCAAGTTGATGTTGGCTTCATATATCTCCAAAGATGCCCTCCGAGCGGTATTAAATAGTATTCGTAAGGTCCTTTGCAGCGATTAGAATGTCTTTGCGGTGGGACGAGGATTTAATCCTTTCGCCCCGCACTTCGCATTAACGTAAAATCGAGACCTCCTCAACGTATGTCATCGGAAACTCCATTGTGAGGAATGGTTTCACCCCGATTTCTCGATTTTATCCGCTATCTTATTCACAAGGGATTCATCGTAACCCTGTTTTATCATTCCTTCAAAATCCACAGTTGATCCGGTGTGGATTTGCTTTGCGAGCTTAGCGAAATCATGTGCTCGTGCCATTTCTAGAAGATTCTACCGATTGAATCTTGATAAACTTGCTTGAGAACTGGTAGGGTTTTGGAGAGAAAAGAGACTTTCTTTCGAATGCTTGAAGATGAACAGTTTTAGTGAGAGAGACAAAAACTGAAGAAAATGGATATATAAGGGTTATGAAAGGACGTGTTTTTGGTTTTTGAAATCTCGATCAAGATCAACGACTCAGATTTAGCACGTCACTTTTCATTTAATTGCCCACATTTAATGCGGCAACATTTATATCCAATCATATGCTTGTTGTGCAGCTTTTGACTGTACCCATCATTATTACGTTGACGTCATCCTTAAAAACATTCCCGCTTATTAAAAACGACCGCGCTTTTTTTTGTCATAAATGAGCTCATAAAATGACTCAGCTCATTACACAGATGACTTAACTCTTCTTCTCTCCTTTCGTATGATGACTCAGATGTCAGCTAACTCGATACAGCTGACTTTCCGATATGGCTGATTCACTTGGCTAATTTATAAGATCTGCTTCGTTTTCATCTTATCATGTTTCATCTCTTCTCATTGAGTCTTCTGAGTGTCAACTCAGCTCAATTAACCCTAGCTCATGCTTAAGCTCTTTAAATCTTGATTCACATAATGGCTTTGTGAATATGTCAGCTAACTGTTTATCAGTTGAGATGTATTCCAAGGTGATGTCTTTCTTTTCAACATGATCTCTTATGAAATGATATCTGACATCAATGTGCTTTGTTCTAGAATGCAACACAGATTCTTGAGTGATTGCAATAGCACTTGTGTTATCACACATAATTGGAATCTCTTTTTCTTCAACATCATAATCTCTCAAACCTTTGTCTCATCCATAAGACTTGGGCACAACAAAATTTGCCCGCAGCCTATGTATTCTCGTCAATTTGTAGATGTGGCTATTGAGTTTTTGCTTGCTAAACCAGGAAACTAGCCTGTTTCAAGCATTTGACATGTACTCGAAGTACTCTTCCTGTCAACTCTACATCCAAAGATAGTCGTAGTCCGAGTAGCCAATTAGCTTGAATCCACCTTCCTTGGATACCATAAGTCGACTTCCGGCATCCCATCAAATATCTTAGGATTCTCTTAGTGCATATCATATGGCTTTCTTTTGGAGGAGAATTGGAATCTTACACCTACAAAGCAAAGGTGATGTCGCCTACTTGCCGTGAGATAGAGCGGTGATCCAATAAGTGCTCTATATCCGGTTTCATCCACAAAGCTTACCATCTCGCATCCATGTCCATCTTGACTGATGTATTCATTGGTATTTTCACAGAAGACTTCTCTTCCATGCCAAATTTCTTCATTAAGTCTCTGGTATACTTTGTCTGACTTATGAAGGTTCCATCCTTCAGCTGTTTTACTTGAAGTCCTAGAAAGAATGTCAGTTCTCCCATCATGCTCATTTCAAATTTGCCTTGCATGAGGTTTGAGAACTTATCACACAACTCTTTGTTTGTGGATCCAAAAATGATGTCATCCACATATATTTGAACAACCAGTATACTCTCTCCATCTTGAATTCTGAAGAGTGTTCTGTCTACTTTGTCTTTGGTGAATCCATTATCTGTCAGAAATTGAGATAATGTATCATACCATGCTCTAGGTGCATGTTTCAATCCATATAGAGCTTTCTTGTGCTTGTACACCTTATCTCCAAGAGTCTTCTGCTCAAAACCTGGAGGTTGCTCAACATAGACTTCTTCTTCCAACAATCCATTTAAGAATGCACTTTTCACATCCATTTGATATATAGTGAAATTCTTGTGAGCAGCATAAGCAAGAAACATCCTTATTGCTTCTAATCTTGCAACATGAGAAAATGTTTCATCAAAATCTATTCCTTCCTCTTGGCAATACCATTTGGCTACCAATCTTGCTTTGTTCCTTACCACAGAACCTTCCTCATTCATCTTGTTTCTGAATACCCATTTTGTGCCAATAACATTTTGATGGGTTGGTCTTTGTACCAGTTCCCATACTTTATTTCTTTCAAACTGATTCCGCTCTTCTTGCATGGCTTGAATCCAATGAGTATCATCCAATGCTTGGGACACATCATTTTGTTCTATTTGGGAAATAAAACAAGTGAACATAACTTCTTGTTGAACTCTAGATCTGGTTTTTACACCATCTCTTACATCTCCAATGACTAGCTCTGGTGGGTGGTCTCTCAGCCATCTCACATCAGGTTGGAGTAAGTCAGCTGGGTTCAGTCGTCTTGCAGCTGTGTTGCCTTGAGAAGCTCTCTCATCATCGCTTAGCTGCAGATTTTCCAGTTGTCTTTGAGATTCAGCTATTTCACCTTCATCTTGATTGATTGCTCCAGCTTCAGCTTCAACATAGGGACTCTTCTGCATAGTTGGTTGATTCAGCTTATCAGCTAACTTCTCAATGTCTTCTCCATTTACATTGGGTTCATCAAAAACCACATGGATAGACTCTTCTGTGACCATTGTCCTCTTATTTAGCACTCTATAGGCTTTGCTTTCAGGTGAGTATCCCAAGAAGATACCTTCATCAGCTTTAGCATCAAAAGCGTTCAGATTATCCTTTCCATTGTTGTGGATAAAACATTTACATCCAAATATTCTAAAATATGCAACATTCTCCCTGTCCAAATCTCATAGGGAGTCTTTGTCAGCTATCTATTTATCATGCATCTATTTTGAGTATAGCATGCAGTGTTGATGGCTTCAACCCAAAATCTTTTAGGCAGCCCTGCTTCAGCTAACATGGTCCTTGCAGCTTCCTTGAGAGTTCTATTCCATCTTTCTGCTACTCCATTTTGCCTTGGAGTCCTTGCTGCAGATAATTCATGAGCTATACCATTTTCAATACAATACTGAGTTATTATCCGATTGACAAACTCAGTTCCTTTATCAGACATTATCTTTATAATGGTTTGACTCTTCTCATTTTGAACTCTTCTCATTAGTTGAGGTAACTTCTGCAAAGTTTCATTCTTTTTACACATGAAGATTGTCCATGTATATCTTGAATAATCATCCACCACTACTAGAGTGTATTTCTTTCCACTTATGCTAATTTGGTTCAATCGACCAAATAAGTCCATATGCAATAGATGCAGTATCTTTGTTGAAGATGGACTTGACTTCTCCTTGAATGATGATTCGATTTGCTTTCCCATCTGGCATGCATCACAAATGCTTTCTTTCTTGTACACTGAGTTTGGTAGTCCTTCTACAAGATGACTCCTTGCAAGCTTATTAATTGTCTTGAAATTCAGATGACTCAGCTTCTTGTGCCACATCCAACTTGATCCGGCTGTACTCTTTGCTAACAAACAAGTGTTTGGTGTGGCAGTCAACCAGTCTACCACATACATGTTCTTTTGTCTGGATCCTTGCAACACTACTTCATTTGATTCAGTGTCTTTGATTTGGCATACTCCCATATTGGATCCATCATTATAGCCCTTGTCACGAGTTGCCGATGCTTAACAAGTTGAAGTTGAGGCCTTCAACGTATGCAACATCTGTGATTTCTAATCCATTTTTCTGGATGGATCCAGTGCCTCTTATTTCCCCTGGAGCTTCATTTCCTCCAAATATGACTTTTGCGCCTCTAATCTCCTTGAATTTTGATAGGTTTTTCTTGTTTCCTGTCATGTGTCTGGAACAACCACTATCCATGTACCAGGTTCCTTGGCACTCAGCTGTTCCTTGAACCTGCAATCAAGGAAATTAGTTTTTAGGTACCCATACTTGTCTGGGTCCTGAGGGGTTAGTAATGTAAGATGATCCAACCAACCTATAGCCAAATGATTTGACTCTAAGAGGTTGCCATCTATCTGTGTCATAATCATAATTCACCTTGGCTGTAACGCCCCGAAATTTTGAACTATAAAATGTGTGCAAATATTCATTTAACCGTATTTTTTTTTCATAAGAAACCATGAGAAAGACAACTCGTTATAGCGAGCCATTTAATTTTTAAATGAACAATAATTACAGTGGAAACAATCGCATAAAATAATTTGAATAAAATTTGACATCTACATATAATTTCAACAGACCATTTGACAGTAAAAGACTTTGTAAAATCGCGTACATACTTTTATTTATAAGAGAAAATAGGCCTATAAATATATTTCATTTAAAATTCAATAGCAACAGCGGAAGCAAATTATAAAGTGTAGAAAATTCATATATTCATTTATTTCTAAGAAATTCGTACATTTACTAATTTATATAAAAGAAATATCCTTTATTGTCTGTTTACATAAATAAACTTAGAAAATCATAATAATTCATCATTTATTATCTCAATTCAAAAATTTCCTAGAAACTGAACATTTGTTCTCAACACAAATCAATTATCACACAGAGTCTAGCATCGTAGGTAAACACTTTGAAAATAATAATTTGTTTAACAATTTATTATTCAATTAAAATTAACATTTAGAAAAAGACATCACTCTAGCAGTTTCATAGGGAAATCATAATTCGTATAATAATTTCTTACTCAATTGGAAACGACATTTAAAAATAAAAAGATATTACTCCAGTAGTTTCATAGGCCACCCATTATCCACCGCCAATAACCATCGTCGGCTCCTTAACCTGAAAAATCTGATTATATATGTGGGGTGAGCGACACAGCTCAGTGGAGTATAAATTGTCCAAGCTAAATATACAGATATCTCACATAGACATGCAAATACAATCCAATAGGACATAGCATAGATCTTTTGAAAAACCGTAGACATATACATGGGTGCACCGCAGGGGTTCCACCTGAGGGATACATCGACCCCGGACCTCTTGGTCCCTGGCTCAATAGTGCCTAAGCAAATGTACTACACATTCATGCAAAATAACTAAGCATTTAACAAGGACAATAAAGTTTAGAAAACAAACCCCACCTCGAAACTTTGCTTGAAAAATAGTAGAATAATTTGATGCAATATCCCTATTGAACTTCAGAGCTCGCCGTCCTTGTCGCCTAACATGAATATATACTTCTTAGTCCTAGAAGTCAAAACTTAAGTATTAACCACGATATCGGAAGTACTAAAATAACATTCGCGGAAGCTCACGGTATTTTCCTAAGGTTTTGGGTTCAAACTTGGTAGGTTTGAACAATACTAAATCTCTCTTAGCTTGGGATCGGAAAATATTTTCTCATAAACCATTTTCTGTAATTATTCAATATTTTTACAAAGATATAATATATTCAAAAATCGATATCATATACAAATTTCACTAAAATTCGAAAGGTATAGCTATGAGTTTTGAATTTTGAATCTGAAATTGTCAGAACACAAAATTCTCGCACAACTATGGATGAAAACTCATTTATAAATAAATATAGTACTATAGATCTGGAATTTTAACTACGTATAATATACATACCATAGTATAACATATCCAAATATCATAATATTTAAAATTCATTAACTTTAGGTTTTGAATTTCATAATCTGAATCTTTTGTCATTGCTAAAACTGTAATGTTTTGGAGAATAAATCATTCAAGGAGAAGTCAAGTCTTTTGAACTACAACAGATAATTTGTTTTCTTTAATTTGCTCTGATCCTTCACAAATTAAAGTTAATTTATCCCAGATTTCTTTGGCAGTCTTGCAAGATTTGACTTTGTTGAACATGGCTTTGTCCAAAGTCTTGTAAAGTATATCCTTAGATATTCTATCACAAATTAAAGTTAATTTATTTTTTTGTCATCATTTGTCCATTCAGCTCTTGGTTTTCAACCATAGCTGGTCTAGAGCAAAGCATCTCTTCTCCTTCACTGCAGCAGCTCTCTCCTTGCAGTTGTGTTCACCTTCATTATTTGCAGTGGCCCATCCTCTATCACTATCCACATCTCATCATGTAAAGCTGATAGATGAGCCTGCATACGTATTTTCCAGTCATCAAATTCTTCAATGGTGAACATAGGAATGTGTGTCAAATTTGCTTCCATGATAATAACTTTGAAAAAAATGGCTTTTTGAAAGAACAAGTGTTAAAAACTTCTTTGAAAGATTGAAGATCTAGTTCAGTAACCACTGCGGAAGGCTCAATGAACCAACCGCTCTGATACCACTTGTAGGTCCCAAGGGGTGTGAGTAAGGTTTAGAAGAGGGGGTTGAATAAACCTTACCAACTTTTCAATTTTAATCCTTTTAAAATAATACAGTGTTAAATACACAACTAAGTCCTTCAGGGACAACTAGGTTAGTTAACCAGCAGAGTTAGCCACTCAACAGACTCGATTGAGCTGTTGATAGAATAACTCAGTTGTTTAGTCTAAACCTTAACTTGGTTGTGATGAGATTTTCAGCGGAAGACTTAACACCCTTAAATTTGGTTTAAGTTTGTTTTAACATTTGGTTTTAGCACTTTGTTAATTATCAGTTCGATAGCAAATTATCAGCAGATATAAAATGATATGCAGAAATTAAATGTTGAAATGTAAATGACACTATAATTTTTATAGAGGTTCGAAGATGGGGTAATTCTTCTACTCCTCTCTTCTCCAACTCGTGGAGGAATCCACTAAGTATTGATCCGAGTACAAAGTGGTTATCAATCCAGATACAAGTCTTGATCACACAGCTGACTTGATCATTTGGGACTCAGCCTGGAGATGCCTTGGTCACACAGCTGGCTTCTCGTCCGACTCAACTTCTTCACTGGGCGCTTTGCTGCTACTACTTGACTCACTTGCTCAAGCTTCTTGGATTTGATCACGAAGCCCTCCAATAACTTGAGACTGGTTCAACCTTGAACCTTCCTACAATCCTCCTTCGAGTGTAGACCTCTTTTGATTCTTCAAAAGATTCCTCTTCAACAGTCTGGAGTTGTCTTTCCTTCACAACTTGGTGTTGGATCGATTTCCTTCGAAAGTTTAGGCTTGAGGATTTTGCTTGAATAACTTGAGAATATGTTGCAGGTTACAGTTCAAATAATTGCTTGATAGTTCGTGGTTCAGGTACCCTTGTCTCAATGAGATCCTCAGCCTTTTATAGTGAACTTTCAAAAATCTTCCCGTTGAAGAGATTGGCTGATTTTCAAAAGTCACTTGTGTTCGTTGGCTTGTCTTGTTGAAGTCCTTGATGTTAACATTTCCTCGTATTAAATGAATGTTCAACTTTTCAGAGTCTGACACGAGGTGTAGTGCTTCCCATTGGTTTATTCTTTTTGTACGCTTCTAGGACTGAGCACTTTAAGACATGGCAGCATGGAAGTATTACTTGTTTAGGTAATATTCTTGACTTTTGTGCAAAGGATTCTTTTCAGTTGTCTTGACTTGACTGCAGTTCTCTAACTTCCCCAGGTGACTTCGAGTGAGCTTCCAGTCAATGGATGACTCATCTGTCACTTCAACTTGAGACTTGGCTTCTTGAGTTGACTTGACTGACACTTCACACAGCCGTATCCCAGCTGATACTCCTTCAGTCGAGTTCTTGACTTGACACAATGAGTCTTCATTTGATCTCATTGACTTCTTGTATGTCCAAATCATAGTGACTTGACTCGGCTAAGACAAACACCCTATCTCTATTATAATGCAAATTATAAGGAAAATGGGGTGCCAACTTTCTAGTCTAAGTTTTGAGATGCTTCATTACTTGAAGATCCTTTTTCTAAAATCACTCGGGAGTTTATTTGTGCACAAAGGAATGAATCATATGCCTGTCTTATCTCCACACTCTTTTTGGCTCATAATAAGGTCATCCAATGATTTATATGCCTTTGTGAATGAAGCAATCACATTTTTGAGATCATTTTCCCTCTTTTCTATAGCAGCTATCTCTTCTATTAGTTTAGCATTCTCAGCCTTCAGCTCTTTGTTCTCATCAGCTATGTGACTTAGAGTACTCAGCTCCATAGTCAGCTGTGAGTTTTGGCTTTTGAGCTGGCTGTTTTCCTCATTTAATAGTGTGTGTGAGGACTTAATGTGCTCAAAATCTTTCATCATTTTGCCTAATGAATCATAAAGATCAGTGGGGGATGAAGTGTGTGTGTGTGTCACAATCACTATCACTAGAATCTGAGTGAGATGAGTTAGAGTGTACCTCATCTTCTTGATCAGGTTGATCTTGTTCTTTAGCCATAAGGCAAATCATAGCCTCTTCCTCAGAATCACTTGAGTAGTCAGCTTCACTACTCTCTGAGTCTGCTGCTTCTTTCGACTTAGATGTCTCAGCAGTCTCTGCAGCCAACATGGCCATTTTCTTTTCTTGTCTTCTCTCTCTGAAGACTCTTCTTTCTTCTTCATTCTTGTACTTATTGACTACAGGATATGGACAGTCAATAGCAAAGTGTCCTAGTTGTCTACAGTTCCAACACAGGTTCTCAGCTCTTTGATCAGCTCTTTCCATTCTTGGATTATCAGTTCTTTGATACTCAACCTTTTGATGCTCAGCTCTCTTGGGTGGCCTATCTTCCCTTGACTTGGAGGGAGCTAAATGTCTCCTGGAGGATTCACCCTTGTTTCTTTTATAGTTCTTGTTGAAGAACTTGTTGAATCTTTTGACCATCAAGGAAATTTCCTCCTGGTCAATGACTTCCTTGACCTCAGCTCTCTTCCCATCCTTGACTATAAGTGCAGTTGTTTTGGGTACAACTGTCTCCTCTTGATCTTTTCTTCTCAGCTCAAACTCGTAGGCTTTGAGGTCTGAGAATAGCTCATGATTGGATGTTGTTGTGAGGTTCATTGAATGTCTCTGGGCCATGACCTTCATTTCCCATTCAGCTGGGAGACTTCTCAGAATCTTCATACACATTTCCTTCTGTGTATATTTTTTCCCAAGTGCTGATAGTTCATTAGTAATTTCAGTGAATCGAGCATCCAGTTGATCCAAGGTTTCACCTACAAGCATTTTAAAATTTTCAAATTTTTGTACAGCAACGGACAATTTGTTTTCTTTAATTTGCTCAGATCCTTTACAAATTAAAGTTAATTTATCCCAGATTTGTTTTGCAATTTGACAAGATTTGACTTTGTTGAACATTGCTTTATCCAAGGTTTTGTAAAGTATGTCCTTGGCCACATTGTCCAAGTTGTATCTTCTTATGTCCTCGTTTGTCCATTCAGTCCTTGGTTTATCAACCAGGGCTCGTCTTGCTTCAGCAGCAGCTTCCTTTCCTTCAGCTGCGGCTGCTCTCTGTACAACTGTGTTCACTTTCAGTATTTGCAATGGTCCATCCTCTATCACTATCCACATTTCATCATGTAAAGTAGATAGATGAGCCTGCATGCGAATTTTCCAGTCATCAAATTCCGCAATAGTGGACATAGGAATGCGTGTCAAATTTGCTTCCATGATAATAACTTTGCTGGAAAAAAAATAGCTTTTGAAAGAGCAAGTGTTAAAAACTTCTTTGAAAGATTGGAGATCTAGTTCAGTAACCAGTGCAGAAAGCTCAATGAACCAACCGCTCTGATACCACTTGTAGGTCCCAAGGGGTGTGAGTAAGGTTTAGAAGGGGGGGTTGAATAAACCTTCCCAACTTTTCGATTTTAGTCCTTTTAAAATATTACAGAGTTAAATACACAGCTAAGTCCTTGGGGACAGACTAAGTTAGTTAACCAAATAGAGTTAGCCACTCAACAGACTCGATTGAGTTGTTGATAGAATAACTCAGCTGTTTATTCTAAATCTTAACTTGGTTGTGATGAGATTTTCAGCGGAAGACTTAACACCCTTTAATTTGATTTACTATGTTTTAAACACTTGATTTTAGCACTTAGTTACTTATCAGTTGGATAGCAAATTATCACAGATATAGAATATGTATGCGTAAATAAAATCTTTGAAATGTAAATGACACAATAATTTTTATAGAGGTTCGAAGATGGGGTAATTCTTCTACTCCTCTCTTCTCCAACTCCCGTAGGAATCCACTAAGTATTGATCGAGTACAAAGTGGTTATCACCCGGATACAAGTCTTGATCACACGGTGACTTGCTCATTTGGGACTCGGTCCGAGATGCCTTGGTCACACACTGGTGGCTTCTCGTCCGACTTAGCTTCTTTTTGGTATTTGCGCTTGTTACTTCAGCTTACTTGCTCAAGCTTCTTGGATTTGATCACGAAGCCCTTCAATAACTTGAGACTGCTTCGACCTTGAACCTTTCTACAATCCTCCTTGGAATGTAGACCCCTTTTGATTCTTCAAAAGTTTCCTCTTCAACAGTTTGAAGTTGTCTTTCCTTCACAACTTAGTGTTGGATCGATTTCCTTCAAGTTTTAGGCTTGAGGATTTACTTGAATATACTTGAGAATATTTTGCAGGTTACAGTTTGAATAATTGCTTGATTGTTCGTGGTTCAGGTAACCTTCTCTCAATGAGATTCATCAGCCTTTTATAGTGAACTTTCAAAAATCTGGCCGTTGAATAGATAGGCTGATTTTCAAAAGTCACTTGTGTTCGTTGGCTTGTCTTGCTGCAGTCCTTGATGTTGACATTTCCTCGTATTTAATATCTTGCAGCATTGCAGCGTTTCTGACATTGGTGCAGTGCTTCCCATTGGTTTGTTCCTTTTGCACACAACTGGAACATATGCTTTATCTCGACAACTTTTAGCAGTTACTATTTCGAGTAACATTCTTGACATTTATCAACGGATCTCGTTCGAGCTTGTCTTGACTTGATCTGCAAATCCTTTATTCCCAGGTGACTTTGAGTTAGCTTCCAATCAATGGATGACTCATCTATCACTTCAACTTGAGACTTGGCTTCTTGAGTTGACTTGACTGACTCTTCATACAGCTATATCTCAGCTGATACTCCTTCAGTCGAGTCCTTGACATCTTTTCCTTGCCACACTTAGTTGCTTCACAGCGGAGTCTTCATCCTAGTCTTCAGTTGACTTCTTGTATATCCAGGTATAGCTGACTTGACTCAGCTCATACATTTTATCTATTACAATACAAATTACAAGTAAAATGTAGTGCCAACTTTCTAGTCTAAGTTTTACATGGCATTCATCAAAATCTAAACAATAAATTTCCAAACAGTGGTTGTTGCCCCAGATTAGTCTTTGCCTTTTGAAATTATGTGTGGTGAGTCTAATAATGTCGTGGGGCCGTTTTAGGCCAAAGAATTGATAAACTACTCCATGTGATTTAATATGCTAGTTTGACTCTCAAAGATGCACAGGTAAATTACACCACCATTGAAAAGGGCTTTTGGCTATTGTGTTTGCCTTGGATAAATTTAGATCTTATGTTATTGGGTCTAAGGTAATTATTCATGGTGATCACGCCCCTACGATATTTGTTGAGTAAACCACATGCTAAACCTGAGCTAGTTCGGTGGATTTTGATGTTGCAAGAATTTAATGTTAAAATAAAAGATAGAAAAGGGTGCGAGAATATAGTGGCACTTGTCTCATCTTACCCTTGCTGATGACACTCTTGCATCTCACAAGCACGAGTTTATAATCGATTCTTTCCCCGATGAGCAATTGTTTGAGGTTACTTCAATTCCTTGGTATGCCAATATTGTGAACTATCTTGCATGTGGAATTGTTAGAGCTAACCTTTCATTTTAGGAAAAGAAAAGATTTTTATCTACTTATAGGTTCTCTTTTTGGGATGACCCATATTTTTTTAGAATATGCAAAGATGAAATTATCAGGAGATGCATTCTTGAAGACGAGCAGAACGATGTCTTGGCATTTTGCCATAATGAAATGCACTATGGTGGGCACTTTGAAGGCCGTAAAATAACCTGTCAGGTTCTGCAATCTGGGTTGTAGTAGCCATCATTGTTCAAAGACGCACATAATTCTGGGCTTATGTGAAATAGATGCCAAAGGACTGAGAATATTAGTAGGCGAAATGAGATGTCTCTGAATAATATAACTTGGTAGTTGAAATATTTGGTGTATGGGGTATTGATCTTATGGGCCCCTTTCCTAAGTCTTTTGGATATGAATATATACTTGTTGTTGTTGATTACATGTCCCGGTGGATTGAAGCAATTCCCATAAGGACTTGCGATGTTAACAAAGATGTTATTAAGTTTGTTCGGAAAATATCTTAAGCGGGTTTGGATTCCTAGAGCTATCATCGATCGGGAAAAATTTCTGCAACAAGCTATTCAACAACTGATGAAAAAGAATGGTATTATGCATAAGGTGGCCACAACTTATCACCCTCAAACTCCTGGACAAGTGGAGACAACTAACAAGCAGATAAAAGGGATTTTGGAGAAGACGTATGAGAAAAGACAGGGCTACCAAGTTAAATGACGTGCTTTGGGCATATATGACAACTTATAAGACTTTCAAACAACCTTTGAAAAGTCGTCGGTGCATTGCAAAGTCCAAACGACATCTGTTGGAATACGACAATCCCAACTGAGCAAGTGAAAGTAGTTTTTGCTTGATCCTCCGGTGCGATGCCCATTTGATAATAATTGACAAACCATCCAAAAAGAAATAAAAACTATGTCATGCAAGCTTGTCAATCATTTGATCAATAAAAGGGAGGGGGAAGTGATCTTTCTTTGTAGCAACATTCAATTTTATATAATCAATGCACATCCTCCACCCAGTCGTGGTCTTAGTGGGAAAAACATCACCTTTTTCATTTTCTATAATCATTATCCCACTATTTTTCGATACAACATGCACGAGACTCACCCATTCTCTATCACTAATTGGGTATATCACCTCATTGGCTACTAGTTTCAATACCTCTTTGTTCACTACTTCAATATATTGGGGTTCAATCTCCTTTGAAATTCTCTACTAGGCTTTGCTCCCTCTTATAATATGTTCTTATGCATACACATAGAAGGGCTAATCCCTTTTATATTACTCAACCCCCAACCTACCGCATTGTTGAATTTTCTAAGTACAACAAACAACTCTCCCTCTTCTGTCTTAGAAAGCACGTCATATATAATTAATGAGTTATGTTCACCTTGTTCTATAAACATGTATTTGAGATGTTTAGGGAGTTCTTTCAACTCGAGTTTCTGTTGGGGTTTACTTTCTATGTCTTCTATCATAAATAATTCCATCACCCCCTTCTTTTGAGGTTTGCCCAAACATCTTCCAGGACGTCAAAAATATCATCTTGCTCAACCAATAAAGTATCAAGAAATCATGCAAGTATGTACTTTCAACGGCTTCATTAATGAAATCAATGAAAGAGCAATTTTCAAGTGATGCATGTGAGGAGATGGGGTTAGTGTCAGAAATCAAAAAAGTGACAGTTTCACTAAGCACAGTCATAGTCATGCATCTATTTTTAATATCAATATTTGTGTGCGTGGTGGACATAAATGGTCGACTCAACATAAGTGTGTGCTCATTACCATGATTCTGCATTTCCCTTACTTCTAACACAACAAAATCAACAGGAACAATGAGACCACCTACGTTTACTAAAATATCTTCCACAATACCTTTAGGATACCTAATGGACCCATCCGTGAGTTGAGTACATATTTTGGTGGGCTTCAAGACCCATAAATCAAGTTGTTTAAAAATAGAGTAAGGCATCAAATTAATATCGGCCCCCAAATCGAGCATCCTAGTTATTATTTTACCATTCCCCATTGTAATTTTAATAACGAAACTACCTGGATCTCGCTGTTTAAGAGGCAATTTGTGCTGGAGAATCGCACTTGCTACTTCCGAAACTATTGCTTTTTCATTGTCCTCAAACTTCCTCTTGTTAGATTCGAGTTATTTAAAAAATTTGTCATATGTTGGCATGTTTCTAATAACATCTAGTAGAGGTAAGTTGACATTCACCTTAGATAACATGTTATAAAAATCTAAGAACCACTTATCCTGCTTTTCATTCCTAAGGCGACTTGGGAAAGGAATCAGAGGTATGCAGGGATTGTCGATTTTGAGCAAGACAAAACACTTACTCGTCTCTTAGTTTTTTGGCTTGTCTTTTAAATCCCGAGCCTTCGTAATCTCTTCATCACCTACACGGTTAGTCAAAGTAGTAGAAAATAGAATTTTAAATTTATTATCAATAACCTTAACACTTCGTAACACAGTGATGGCTTTGACTTGTTCTGGTTGGCCGGGTAGCTTCCTCTTATTAACCATATGTTGAGTGATTTTACCAACCTGAGTGGCCAATTGACCAAATTGAGTCTCAATATGCTTAACCAAGGATTCTATAGATTCAAACCATTGATTGTTGGCCTCTTGAGTTTTCTTGCTAACTCGGATGAATAAACTCAAACTTTCTTCAATGAATGGAAGTTGTGATGGGTTTGATGGTTGTTCTTAGGGTTGCGGTGACCTCGAATAAATATGAGATGGATTTTTTGAATTTCCCCAACTAAAGTTCGGATGATTCCATCAATGTGGGTTGTAGGTCTGAATGAAAGGATCATTACGGAGCCTTTTCTCATATCCCTGGATAACATTAACGTCCTCAACCTGTTTCTCTAGAACAATGTTTCAAGCATTGGCCCCATGACCAAATTCACCACAAATATCGCACGACTCGTTAGAGGGGCAGCTGGTGGTTGCCCCCATGTAGCCAACAACTACATTTGCTTAGTCAGTTTAGCCAATTGCTTTGTTACATCGTAGCTCAGGCTACTTCATTCACGATAGCCTATTTGCTTCTGGTACTCTTTTGTTGCGAATTAGTGCTCATCATCTGCAGAATATCATAAATTTGTTGGGTTGTGAGTTGACCCATGTCACCTCCAATGGCATTGTCAACCATATATTGATAGTTGTATGATAACCCATCATAGAAAAATTAATTCAACAACTCCAATGGGTAGTGATGATGTGGGAATTGATTCTGTAGGTCCTTAAAGCGATCCCATGCCTCATGAAAAGACTCTCCATCAATTTGACTAGAAGTAGCTATTTTAGCTCGCAGATCTGAAGTTTTTTGATGTGAATAGTACTTTCCCATGAACTTACTGTACACTGCCTCCCAATTAGTGAAAGAGTTGGGAGGTAGAGGCAGAAGCCAAGTTTTCGCCCGGACCTTCAGAGTGTATGGAAAACATTTCATCCGAAGTTGATCCTCATTCAAATCCTGTTGAAGAAAAGTTTGAAAGACAGAATATAATTTCCGAATGAAGTTGTGAGAATCTTCATTCGGCATCCCATAAGATGGCAGCTGATTGAAATGTATGGTTTTGAGCTCATAGTTCCTTGTTATTTGTCTCAAAGTGATGCAAGAGTCGGAGTACTAATGATAGGACCGGGGAAATCACACATAAAAGGCCTCCATGCCTCCATGTTGTTTTCGTTTTCGATTGTCACCCATCTGAGGTTCATAGTCTGTTTGTTCTTCCTTTGGAACATCATCAGGACACTCCTCGATATTGTCCGCAAAATCATCCCCTTCTTTCCTTGTACATCTCGCAAGTCGATGAATGTCGTCCACGAAAGGCACGAGGCCCAGATTGAGATTTATGTGTCCTTACATAAACAAGACTAGAAAAACAGATCAAACGCACTTGTGGAATAAAGTAAAATAACAAAGCAAACAAAAATAATCGTAAACTAAAAATAAGAAAAATAAACACAATAATTATTATACCTAAACCCTTACCTGCAACGACGCCAAAATTTTGTTCGACTGCTAAACACATAAAATAAATCTAGCAACGCTCATAAGAGCACAACGCCAATCAGAGGGTAGCAAGTTGACCAAAGTCATTCCTCGCGGAAGACTTAGCCGGTAAATAATTATTATGTGTCACAAATAATAGAAAAGAAAATCATAAACACTCTAATCAAATTTTTAAGGTTTGTGAATATCTAAATTAATTTGAAATGAATATTCAAAACTAACACATGAGATCTGGATTGAAAATGAATGATAAAAATGTCTAGGGATTCAAATTCATTTCCTCAAATTGCCAAGCATAAGGTCAAGCGATTGATAATGCAATTAAATAATTAAGAAAATAGATATAAACTATACCCAAGATCTGATAACTTTTATATTCACAAATTAATTCTATCTATATCCAATGTATCCAATTAACTAACCAAGTTAGATAATACATTACTGATTCTTATCTAACCCTCAATTGAATTTAGTCCAGGAATAGTATCTTCACTCGATCTCAATTGTTCCCTCAAAATAATAAAAAGTTGACTAAACAATTAATTATAACATGAAGTGGTTCAATTAAGAAAAGCATAATCAATTAATCGATATAAACCGTGGTACACAGTTAATTTTTTACTATGTACTACAGTAAAATGTTTATGTGCCGCGTTTCAACCTACTTTCACCTGCTTTCTACCGCGATGCACTCAACACATACCGTGGTACCTATAAAACAACCTTCAACAATAATTCAATTTTGTACAGCGGAAAACCACAAAAAGATTATTTACTAACGAAGAAACATTATCCAGCCAAAAGAGAAGAAGAAAACAAGAAGTACACATCAAAACAGGAATTAATGGGAAACATCTGGTAATGGACAGCAAGCTCCATTTGCATCAGATGGGTCTTTTCCTGCTATAAATAGCCCTCAAATCGTGATCCAGACACACCTCCACAACTGAGAATACCTTCAGTTCTAAGAAATTCTTCTTTCAGTTTTTATAGTTCTTAGTTTTCTATGATTTGCATGGTTTTGCACTTTTGCTCAGCAGCAGTTGATAGGAAGAGCATGAGATTACAACAGAAAGCTTGAGAAATCTTCCAATCTTGATAGAGACAAATTTCTTTTTACCCTCTCTTTTAATTCTTGCGAAGAGACAAATTTCTTTTTACCCTCTCTTTTAATTCTTGCTTGTAAATTGTAGAACATGTTTGATTATTTGTTGTTGAATTTTATGGATATCATCATGAGTAATTCATGTGTTTCTATGGGTTCAATTCCTAAATTAGTTTATTCCCCCTCCCAAGTGGCGCATAAACAATAGATTAATAATAATTGCGGGTCTCCCGATACGTTACAACTATTATTAACTGCCAAAAGATCTTTGAATTGAGTGACTCCCCACAAACAGTTGTAGGTCTCCCGACTCCTTACACCCGTTTATGTTTGAATTCGATTTTTGTCTTTGTTACAACTCATCTCCCGAATTTTGCGCTAACAAATATGACATGCATTGGCCAAATAATCAACAATTAAAACAAACACTCAAATTCATAAAATAGAACATATAAATCAATTAAGAAAACAATCAATCAAGATTTAACATGAATCCACAATTTTGATTTTGCCCTAGGATCCGAAAGATTAGCCAAACATTGATAAAAAAAAATCATAGACAAACTTGAAATCAATATTGTGACATTTTTTAAGTACAGACAAGAGATCTAGATTAAGAAAAAAAAAAACTCCTTCTTGTTAGGATGGATCCTCCTTCCAAGCCTTCGAAACTCTTGTTCTTCCGTAGATGTGAAAGGCCTTGTGGTGCTCTTCGTAACCTAGCCCTCCTCTCTCAGAAGACCTTTGATTTTTGTAATCTTGTATATTGTAGTGTATTTTGTGGTTAATGACTTGTATTTTCGTGCAAGGCCTTGGTCTCTTTATATAGGTGCATGGAGAGATCACTTGTAGAGTTTGATGGGATTAGAACTCATATTCAGCCGCAGACACATCGCACGACCATGTTAATCCACACGGGCGGGTGGTGCGGTCAGGTATTTCTCCTGGGGTCTTTGTGAAAGTTGTAGCTCTTTCTCTTAGCTTTCCATAGTCACTTGAATCTGCTCAATATCAATTTTGTAGAGAAAGTTATGGCTAAAATACTAAACTGTGCTAGTACTTAAAACTATTGGCGTGTTTGGACGTTTTTAGAGGAAATTCCCTTTTGTTCGACCGTCAAGGCTTCTTTCCTTCACATCTTTGCTTGTACCTTGGCTTTTGACATATCCTTTGAAACATGCTATCACCTTTTGTCCAATTTAGCTCCATTTTCTGCAAAATTCACAAGAGTACGCAGTATCATGCCCAATAGAGGAAAAAAAGTAAAACACATTAAATATACATGCAAATGCATCAATTATATATCAAAATAAGCCCTTAAATACACCTATATTTTATATGTATCAGGTTTCTTTGGATTCAGTTCTTTTGAACTCTCTAGCCATGAGTGCAGCTGTCTTGGGTACAGCTGTCTCTTATTGCTCCTTTCTTCTGAGCTCGAATTCATAAGATTTAAAGTCTGAGAACAGCTCATGGTTGGATGTTCTTGTAAGATCCATTGAATGTCTCAAAGCCATCATTTTCATTTCCCACTCAGCTAGGAGTGACCTGCGAATTTTCATACACATTTCCTTTTGTGTATATTATTTCCCTAGAGTTGAGAGCTCATTGGTTATCTCTGTGAATTTGGCATCCAGCTGATCCAGACTTTCACCTGCAAGCATTTTAAAATTTTCAAACTTTTGTACAACAACAGTCAATTTATTTTCTTTAATCTGATATGATCCTTCACAAATTAAAGTTGGTTTTTCCCATATTTCTTTAGTCGTTCTATAGGATTTCACTTTGTTGAACAAGGCATTATCGAGGGTTTTATACATAATATATTTGGCAACATTGTCCAAGTTGTATCTCTTTCTATCCTCGTTGGTCCACTCGTATCGTGGATTTTCCACCATTGCAGTCAGGTACGAGAGCAACAAATGTGAGCGTGGCAGCAGAAGAACACTTGCGCGCCACGTGCAATGTAAGCGCAATGTGACCTCTCCTTCAAGTGCATCAAGAATTTGCCTTAGGAGCAAGAGCCCTGACAGCTGTATTCACCTTCATTATTTGTAGTGGCCCATCCTCAATGACGAATCACATTTCATCGTGTAAGGCTGAAAGATGTGCCTGCATGCGTATTTTCCAGTCGTCAAATTCTTCAATAGTAAATATAGGAATGCGAGTTAGATTTGCTTCCATGGTAATAACCTGCTTTAAAAGAAAAGCTTTAAAAACTGTAAGTGTTTTCTTTTGGAAAATAATGAGATCTAGTTCAGTAACCAGTGCGGAAGGCTCAATGAACCAACCGCTCTGATACCACTTGTAGGTCCCAATGGGTGATAAGTAAAGTCTAGAAGGGGGGGTTGAATAAACTTTGTCAAATTTTCGATTTTAGTCCTTTTAATAAATTTAGAGTATACTCAAGTCAGATGGGTCCTTGGTGGACAGTTGAGTTTACTTACACAAACAGAAGTTAGCCACTTTTAATGGACTCAACCGAGTTGTTGATAGTATAACTCAAATTTGATTCGATTAACACTTTAAAAAATTCAGTTGACTTGGTTTTTAACAGCGAAAGACTTTTATCCTTAGTTTTGAATATGTTTTTCAACACTTGTTTATGCTTGGTTATTATCAGTTGACTTAGCAAATTAACAAGCATCAATAATAATGTGCAGAAAAGTAAGTATGCGTTGAATGTAAAAGACACAAACAATTTTATAGTGGTACGAGGATGGGGTAATTCCTCTAATCCACTCTTCTCCAACCCCTGGAGGTAATCCACTAAGTAACGTCAACTTTGTAACTAAAGGATGGCGGTCGAGATGACCTTGATCACACAGCGATTGGTTTCTCCTAGACTCAAACTTCCACTACAAGAAAAACGCTCAAATACATCACTTAAAAGACATATGTTTCACGAATTTCATGATGTCTTATACTATACAAAATCATGTTTTGAGTAAAGCGATGTGTATGAGCGGATATTTTTGCTATTCCACATCGTTTTTAAGAGCTGATGTCTTTGTCCAACCTTTATTGGTTTATAACATCACTATTAACATCATTTATTTGAAATTTGATGTTATATTAATTATTATCAATTTAAAATAAAATTATTTTCATTTTCCCCAAATAAATCTTTTTTTAAGAGAATTTTCCCCCCAAATTAACACTTCCACTACAATCGGAGTCTCTCTCTCTCTCTCTCTCTCTCTCTCTCTCTCTCTCTCTCTCTCTCTCTCTCTCTCTCTCTCTCTCACGGCCCCTAATCAGAAACCCCCACCGCGATCGGAGTCTTCCTCCCACATAGCCCAAATCGGAAATCTTCCCTCACGGTCGAGTTTCCCTCGCGCTCTATCTCTCATGTTCTCTCATGGCTGAGTTAGTTTTGTTGATTATTGTTTTTGTTTTTGAGGCTAATCTTTCCAATCCCAACACCTCTGCCCTAGCAATTCGACTTTCTCGACAGACATCTAAAATTTGTACTGTTTACAAATTGAAAATTTTCTATTGTTGTATTTCAATTGATTGCTTAAAGGATAAATTGTTTATGGGATGTTGTCAACTAGAAATTGCTTTGGTGTTGCAGAAGATGCTAAACTTAATATGTATGACCTTATTGATGCTCATTATCCAATTCAAAATTATTTTGTTGGTGGCGACATGTACTCTTAATTGTAGGCTTAAGATGATCCCTAGAAAAGTTATAGTTCCATTGAAATGCTAACATACCATGGAAAATGATATTGAAACAACAATGCAGTTTAATAGGTAGTTAGACGTTATTCTAAGTCTTAGGAAACACTTCGACTCTTTAGTTTTTATCTTGATAGCAATATGATTTTTTATTATCTTTATGGTCTTTATTTCTGAATTTTAAGTTTCTTTGTGATTCAATACATTTCCAATTGGTTGTGTGTACTATGTATATAGATATAATTAACCTTTTGAGTTTCAATGCTGGCAATTTAATATTTGTTCGCCCTTAAGTATTAAACTGAAATGGAAGCTTTTAAACTTATTGTTCAGCTTGGGTACACAAATAATGGGAAGAGTACACTTTTAAATTGATTGACTGGAGTTGAAGTTCATGTTGAGGATAAGCTATATATTTGCAACACTTGATCCCCCTACAAGAAGGATGCAGGTAAGTCTTAGTTTAGTTGATTGGATAATAATCCACTGTTGGTATATTTAGTCATCATATTTAAGGGGAGAATTTCATAGTAGGGTCCAAATTTAAGAAAATCTATCACTATAAGACCCAAAATTTCAACCTTCTCAAATGAAGACACAATTTTAATTTTTTTCTCAAATTGGGCTCTCCCTCAAATTTGGGTTCTCACTTCAAGATTCAAAAATTCAACATTCTCAATTCAAGACCCAATTTTTATTTTTTTCTTAAACCGGGCCCTCTCCCAAATTTTGGGTTCTCACTCTAGGTTTTAGAATTTAACAAAAAGAGAAATATTGGTGTAATCTATCACGTCAGCCACAAATAATATTTTTCTTCCTCTTTTCGTTTTTTTAGCTCTTTTTTTTCCTACTTCATATTTATTGTCAATTTTATTTAACGTGCAGATATTGAGATCTGTACATATAAATGCTTGAAGCTAACAAGATGAAAAAATAGTAAAATATTTGTCGGTTACTAAAAAAAATAAGATATCCAAATTATGAATGAAAAAGTAGTAAAATATTTCTTCGGTTACTAAAAAAATAAGATAGCCAAATTATGATTGAATTTTAAAGTTCAAACCAAATATCGATTAGGAAAAAAGTGATGAGCGAAAAAATGAAAGAGAAAGAAAAATATTTTTTGATGGCTGGCGTGATAAATTGCATTAAATTTGTCTTTTTATTAAATTTTAAAACCTGAAGTGAGAATCAAAAATTTTGAGGGAGGGCCCAATTTGAGAAAAAAATAAAAATCGGGTCTTGATTTGAGAAGGTTAAAATTTTGGGTCTTGAAGTGAGAGCCCAAAATTTAAGGGGGGACCCAATTTGAGAGAAAAATAAAAATTGGATCTTGATTTGAGAAGGTTGAAATTTTGGGTCTTGAAGTGATATATTTTCTTAAATTTGGACCCTATTATGAAATTCTCCCTTTAAGATAGTGCCAGCATTCATGGTGTACCTTTAGATAATGTTAGTGGAATGACAGTCATTTCATTCTGAGGTTAATTTATGGCTTTTGTGTGCAGGCGTTGAGCGCTCATGACTTAAATAGGTTTCTCGTATCCTTTAATGAGCCTGATTTTATATTTATTCTTAACTTGAAAAGACGTACATATACATGTAAAAACATATACAGTATGCCTTCACATTTGTTGGATAGTTAAGGTTCTTAACTCTGCTGGTTTTTGTTTATCAGGTGGGGTGCAATTTTTAGCCAAAACTTGCTTTATTGATCTTGGTGAGTATCTTTGTATTATAGAAGGTTATTGGCTTGTTTTTCTTGAAAAATACTAGAGTTTATGCCATCCTTATTTTTTATATTAATATATTATATGTGAATATGTGAATCAAATTACACATACAAATTAGAGAAAAGTACGAGCTATTGTACAGTGCTTTGTTTCCTTTATTTTGTGTATTAATATATTATTGCTTTGTTTTTCAATTGAGCACTGCAGGTACACAACATATGTGGGTTTGTTTCCTTTGTTATCAAGCGATGGAGATCTGCCATTGGTGAAAATTGTCGAGCTATCGCAGACCATTGACTCGGCGTATTTCACAGTCCAGAACTCAATCCAATTTGGTGGACCATTCGCAACCACTTCATTTTCTACCAATGCTAAATTTGAAGTTCGAAGTCCCAAGCGCTGGAGAACATCCCCTTCTTATGTGTTATGATGGGATTGAATATGCTTCTCATGATAAACCATGTAAACTAATCAATCTCAAAATATCTCAGGTATTTATCAAGTTGATTTCTTCTTCACTCTTTGAAGAACATAACTTTGAAGAACATAACTTTGCTGATTCTCCGTCTCTCTATTTGATGGTCTGGGATATTTCGAGAATTGAAAGCACACATGGTGTTTGAAAGTTGTTCTCTTAGAAAATGTTCTTTGTAAAATCCCTTGTTATGTGGTAGATGGTGAGTTTTCTAATTACTATTATTATCAAATGGCTTGTTGAAGATGTATCTACAGATAGAAAATGGTGCAACCTAGTGTTTTGGGTCCTAGGCAAACCGAGCACACGATGGGGTTTGCTGAAAAAGAGATTGATGGGGGTGTGCCCATGTCATTTCTTTGTTTCTGGAATTTCATATTACAGGGATGAATTGCAACCCCCAAAGCCTCCCGATGTATTCCTCTTGAAGTTTTGTTGCCATGACCGAACAGGCCTTCCGCCTTTTGCATGGTAAATTCTGTATTGTGCAAAATTGAACTGTCTTGCTGATATTGTCGTTGGTTGCTTTAGTATTTAGAATTACTAATCTTAATATCGATTTCATAGTTCTACTGATTGTATTTTCAAGAGGAAATAGAAAGGAGAATCCTATCATATCATTTGGGATTTTTGAGTTTTGAAGTTTTATTGCTACTGCTTGTTGGAATAATTTTTTGGATCCATGTTGAAATTTGGAGAATTTGTTTGGCAGATGTGATGGAGGTTCTTTGTGAGCTTGAGCTAAAGATAAAGATTAAAGGTATCGACAACTCCAGATGGGAAAGTGATGGATCTCTTCTGCATAACTGACACAAGGTTTTGCATTCTTTACAGTCTTGTGGGAAGTAACATGAGTTTTTTCCAGTTGTCTTACTCCATTGCTTATTTTATATATTTAGAGAATCCACATAATGTATTCCTTATTTGCTTGGATATTTGACAATTTAACACCTCCATGGGTGGTACCCTTATTCTGCTACTGTTGGTGCTATATCCTTGTCTTTTCACTCCCTTCAGCCATGCCTTACCTTCAATTCTCTCAGTAAGTTATTATTTTCAGTGGTTTTTCATAGTTATTGTTGATCTATGTGTTGTTTGTGCATTTTCTATTTTCTTATTTTGGACAGTTTTTTCAATTTTTTTATTTTTATCTTCGTGATATCTGTGTTTTTAGTTTAGTAAATATAGAAAAAAAAGAGATTTTCATTCTTTTATGGGGAGTGGTATCTTGTGATTATTGGAAACAAGTTAGTCAAAGAAAGGCTTGATCTTGAGGGGGATTATGGGACTCTGCTTTCTTGGATAAGCTTTTTGGTTATTGGGATTTTATTGGCATTGTTAATTTTCTTTAATTAGGTTGCATTTAACTTGGTTTTATTTATGTTGTTCTATTTTTTTTTTTAAGAGTTGCTGGTTAAGAGTTGTTGCTAGCTGTTGTTGGATTGCTAGGTTGGTGGAGTTGTTGCTGCTTGTTGATGGATTATTTGGTTGGTGGAATGGGAAGTTGGTTGTTTTGCTTGCTAGTTGCTGAAAAGATATAATTGCGCATTGCACACCGAGACTTAATTGTTATGAGTTATTGCTTGCTAATTTTATGATGTTTTTTGTTGTTCTATTGTTTCTTTTTTGAACTTAAACAATCGATTAATTGATCATGTTTCTTTAGCTACATGATTTGTGTCGTTTACAATTTGTACATGTTGTTTGGAGTTGATGACATTGTAATGACTCTTTTAGAAATGATTTTAGTATGGATATATGGATCAATAGCCTTGTTTCATTTCAAGTGAATTGTTTCCTTAAGTATAGGAAAAGTGTATAAATATTAGAAAATTGATGAATTGTTGTTTCTAGCTTTCATGTTTGATGGTGGATGGTTGTTACTTGCTTTGATGGTGGGATGGTTGTTTCTTGCTTTGATGGTGGGATGGTTGTGTCTTGCCTTTTAAGAAAGATGATTGTTGATGTAAAACTATTTTAATAAAATGGCAGGCAATATTTTTTAACTAAAAACCGACTTTGTTTAGAATATTTGACATCGGTTTTAAACTGACATCTAAAATATATAAAGACACGTTTTTAAATGTGAATGACATCGGTTTATGGCCGTTTTCTAAAAAGTTTAACACATCGGTTTCTAACCAATTTTGTTCCTAACAAAATCGATGTTCAATCCAACATTTTAACATCATTTTTGTTAGAAACAAAATCGGTTAAAAAATGATGTCTTTTTGATATAACAACATCGTTTTCAAATGCTTAAAACAGATGTTGAATATGCATACATTTAACATCGCCGATTACAACATCGGTCGATTTTCACATAGACATCGGCTAAAAACCGATGTCTATGAGTGTTTTGCTTGTAGCGTTCTTCACAAGACGGCTATCCTGCTACTTCAGCTTCTTCAAACTCTTGAATTTGTTCACACAGCCCTCCAATGAGTTCAAAAGCCTCTGGTTCGATCGGGAACCTTACTACAACTCCTTCAACCTTAGAGAGTAGACCCCTTGTTCTTGAAACAAATTTTTCCTCTTCAACAAATGAAGTTGTCTTTCCTTCACTGAATGTGTTGGATTGATTTCCTTCGAATTTAGGCTTGATGATATGATTTGAATTCTTGAGAGATATTGCTTTGTTTTACTTGATTTGTCTTGTGTGTATCAGATTGCATAAGTGTCTTCTCTCTTAAAAATCCTCAGCCTTTTATAATGGTAGTTCGAAAATGTATCCATTGAAGAGATAGATGCATTTTCAAACTCCATTTCTAGGTTGATGGCTTGTCTTGTCTTGCAGTTTTGATGTAGACTATACCGTTACTTTAATGCTCTGCAACCTTTCCTTATACTCTGCAGGTTTTCAAGTACATCCCAATGGCTCCTTGCCTTTCGAACTCTTTCAGCAAAACAACTATAATGTAGGCAATCTGACACATGCCTATTTCAAGCAAACACTTGACTTTGCTTGACAATGGATCTCTTCAGCTTTCTTTGATCCATTTTGCTGCATAACCCCTTTGACAGTCAACTCCGATGATTTTGGAATGACTTAGTTGTCAGTTAGCTTACAAAGACAACTTTTTTGTCACTTGACTGATACTTCTCTTCACTTAGCTTCCATACAGTTGTGTCTTCTCTTCAATCTTCAGTCGAGTCCTGCAATCTTTAACTTGGTTGCTTCTAATCAGCTTAAAATTCCTATCTATTGCAAGTTGATTTACAGATGAATTGTGATGTCAACTTCCTAATCTAAGTTTTACATGGTATCATCAAAATTTATTACATAAATTTCCCAACATTCAGCTAGTGGAGACTCCTCACGATTCTTGTCGTGTCCTTCATCTCTTTCTCTCTGACCATCCAGGTCAGGGTCTTCAGTAGTGGGCAGAGCCCGGGGCGGTCTCCCTGCAGCTTCGCCCACAGCTTGATGTCTCAGGGCATTCCGGGGCGACTTCATCTAATAGAGCTCGAAGGGCTTCCTAGGATAGCGAATTTCTTCATCGGAGAGCCCCCAGGAGGAGGAGGTGGCACCCTCGTGCATACGGTGGAGGAGGCGACACTCCTCAGGGGGAGAAGGGTTGGCCCCTTGTCTTCCAGGTGGTTGTTCTTCTTGCTGTTCTCCGGCCCCCCGGCCAGCAGCTTGAGATCCGGCTTCACGTGCTTGAGATCATGTTTGCATCTTCGTGTGCTTTTGTTGTTCCCACAGACGATGCCAAAATAATGCTTCTTTTTAGGACAGATCATTCCAAGTTACGGTTTTTGATAAAGTTCAAGTTTTCTTCTTCCCAAGGGGGGAAGTCGTCTAAGTTTTCTTCTTTGGGAGTTGAAAATTCTTCAATTGGGCACTTGTCTGCACACACGCATACATTAGACGGGCCCTGGGGTTGTCCTAGGGAGGCCCCTCCGATTCTCAAGTCAGCACAGTGATCGAAAGAGAAATTAAGACAGTAAACGTATATTGAATAATACATAAGAGTAATTATGAGAGAATATACTTACAAATAAAGAGGTGAGACCTTTATATACCTGGATTATGGGTCTCGTGGGCCGTGTAGGAGAAATTGGCATGTGGGTCGGTCTCAGACTCCTTTGGGCCGGTTGTTCCATTAATAGCCCATTGGGCAATTATTGTTATTCTAATATATAAACTAAATTTTTTATTAATTATTAAATATCATTTTTGACCGCAATAATCAATAATTACAAATATTCTGCAGATTTCTTGTTAGAACAGGAATTTTCCATAAATACAAATAGCATGCCCATTGATTGTTAGAACATAAACATTTGACAAATAAATGTAAAGTGACCAAATTGCCAATATAATGCATAGCACCGATATTAACACTTCTGAGACGAATCTCAAGACTATAATGTGCCCGAGAAACTCTGACCTAGAGAGGACATTCAATAGTTCCATCAATGCTTAAGAAGAACTGTATATTACTAAAAGTGTAATTGAATTTTGCATTAATCAAAATTATAATAAGTTGAATAATAATAATAACGACAATAATAATAATAATAATAAGTGTTAGTTACAAAATGTATCCTTAAGATTTGGACTAATTACAAAAAAACCTAGCCAAATTTTAAAATTACAAAAATGCCATGAAGTTATATGTATATATATATATATTCTAACATTTACTCCTTCATAAGCAAAAAAAAAAAACTCAAAATCTCCTTCTCAATTTATAAAAATATTATAGTTTACCTTTTACTTTTAACACTAAATTAAAACTCAGGGGCACTTTTTGGTAATTTTAAAAGTTAATTGTTTTTTTTTTGTAATTAGATCAAACCTCAATGATACTTTTAGTAATTATCCATAATAATAATAATAATGGTGACTTTTGGTCATTAGTTCAATTCCCAGTGGTGCGGTTTATTTAGCCAGTCGGCCTTGCATGGCTATTGCGTCAAGCTCAGAAGGTGGGGATATCATCATCATCATCCTCACGTAAGAATTGACTAAACAATAATAGGTTACTAGAATAATGACGATTTGAACAAAAAAATATTAGGGAGTGATTATTTGACCTTTATACTCTTTTCACTTTTAGAAAGAATAGTATGAGAAAATAATTTTGAAAAATGCGAATGAATTTTGATAGTGTAATTGGATATAAGATGGAAATGTGATGATGATAGTTGATGTAATAAGCTTTTTTAGTATAATAATGATTAGATGTGATTGGTAATCAGGAGCGGACCCAGGACTTGTTATAGGGGGGCCAATAGAAAAACAAATGAATAATCACACACACACACACACACATATATATACAAGATAATAAAGTTGAAATATATTATATTTGATTCAAAAAAAATTGGCATTTATTAGTAAATATTTAAAAATATACCATTAAATCCTTAATCTATTAAAACATAAAACGTGTCTCTCTTGTATATTACAAAAATCATCTACAATTGAATCTACACTATAAAATTCATCTTCCATTTTCATTTATTTCTTTTGATTTATAAAAAATATATTTTTAAGATAATAATAAGAAAATATAAGCCCCACAAGATGTTAACTTACTAAAATTATTGGATCATGTAGCCTATAATAGATTTTATCTAACAATATTGTGGGAGCCAAGGGACTGAAGTATATATACATATATGCATATATAGATAGTAAATAAAATAAAAAAGTTGGGGGGTTGAGCAACAACATAGTTCCGTCCCTGTTGGTAATTTGAAAAACAAAAGAGCGCGACTAGTGTATTTGTTATATGATTGTATAATAATGATAACTGATAAGGTATTTTTTTTAAATAATAAATAGATGTGATTGATGATATGAATAGTAAGAATAAGTGAATGTTGCATTTCTTGAAATTTATTATAAGCATCTCACATTTATTCAAAAAAATTCCAAGAAGTGGAATGGAAAAAAATTCTGCTCAGAGGCAAGCACTCCCTTAAACTCTTCCCACAGTAGTTGAGAACAAATTAAATGAATTGTTTATCTAACGTAGAGATGTTTAAATTGGGACATAGTTGTTACATTCCTTTTTTTTTTTAGTACAATTGGGGGAACATTGGGAGGGGACACACGCATTCGTATGAGATCGAACCCCGATCATTCGCCCTTTCAACACACGTCTCAACCACTAGAGCACAAGGTAGATCCCAGTTGTTACATTCTTGTTAATTATAATGGTATAATAATTTTAGAAATGTAGGTGCCCTCCAACAAACACATGAAAAATTAAAGGAAATAAATCATTTTCCAGGAGATTTTCCCAAAATTAAAAAACAAAATAATAATAATGTCTCGTTCTTTCTTCCAATTTCAGTAGAAACTAACGAAGCCTAAAGGTATGAAGAATGAAGGTTAATAACTCCTGAAATAAAGGCGGAGGTTAATGGACAGTAATTGAAGGCGATTATGGGCGGTCCCGAGTGGATCGTGCGCCATTCACTCCTTTTTCCCTTACTTGTAATACACCTTCTCCAACAAACTTGTGTTCAAATATTCAACCAAAAACATTAATCTATTCCATTGCTTCATTTGCTTTTGTGTGTGTGTGTGTGTGTTGTGGGGATCTTGTAGAAGAAAAAGGAAAAAACACAATGTCGTGGCAAACTTACGTAGATGATCATTTGATGTGTGACATTGATGGGCAGCCCGGCCTCCGTCTCTCCGCCGCTGCCATCCTCGGTCACGACGGCGTTGTCTGGGCTCAGAGCTCCACCTTTCCTCAGGTTAATCATCCTTTCATTTATATGTACGCAATTCGAATTCCAATTCCTGTGTGGCAATGTATCTCTTGCACGATTTATTCAATTGCGTTTGGGTACCACATATATTTGATGGATACCAAAATCTATGAGATTAATGGACATTGTGTTGTTCTATAGATTAATGGTCGATTTAATTTTCCATAGAACTAGGTGTAGTTTCTGGCTGAGTTTGTGGGTGCATTTTTTCTATTTGATGTATTGATCTGTAGCTATCTAATGTATTGATTGTTTTCTTTAATGAATGATAGGTGGATTGTGATTGTTTGTCTCGTTATTGCTATGTATACACGATCCCATAATGGATCTGTGTATGCAACTCTTGGTTCAGCAAGCTCTGTCTCAGTCTCTCTTATGCAATAGCCTTTACATATCTGCACCAAGAAAATCATTTGAGATCATTTAACATACTTACTATTGTTGGTGATTGAATCTATGATTCTGGAGATACATCCTTTTTGTTTTTGTAATTGCAGTTCAATGCAGCGGAGATCAATGGGATACTGACTGATTTCAACGAACCAGGTCATCTGGCCCCGACTGGTTTGTTCCTTGGAGGAACAAAGTACATGGTGATTCAAGGAGAGCCTGGAGCTGTCATTCGCGGAAAGAAGGTATTTCATTTTTAAAATATGCCACATATTACGTTGTTGTACACGCCACATGATCAACCTATTTGCCTGACTGACAATTTTAACATTGCATCTGCCAGATGCTCATATATTTTCCATGATCTGGCTGTGATTTTTTACATTTATCTATGAAATTTCCTCATATAATATCTACCAGTTACTTAACAGTGTTATTCGCCTGTTAATTGATTTGGTTTGTACACTGATCTGAGTTGGAAAGGTAAAGATGTTAATCACATCAGCTTGCTTGTATCTTAATTTTTCTTTCCCTCAAAGTTACAATCTTAATGCTATCTTTTCAATGTTTTTAAATCTAATGTCATTTTTTCATCAGGATTTAGTCTCTGCACCTTAATAGACTACCAACTAATTTTTGTCAAAATGAATTGTTGAATTTTCTACAAGTACTTGACTTTGAATATTTGGCATCCTTTATGCCGTTAGCAGAATATTTCACAAAGTGGAGAAATTGTTATACAATCTTAAGCATGAATGCTAGAAACTCCTGGGTAATCCCATATGATTAACTGTTCAAATTATTGGTCATCATTCATCAAACATGTGATGTTGCTGATCCGGTGAAAACGTATTAACTGTTAGTTAAATTGATTATCACTGAGAGGCAATTGGGCTCTGTTTTGCATGATATGAAATTGTTTTTTCTTCGATTTTTCCATTTGTTACTACATGCTGTTATGATCTTGATGAATTTTTGTTTTAAGTCTCTGAAATTTTTATTAAACAGCCCCTTATGTGTTCCATGTGGTTAAATGCAACTTGCACTAATTCGACAGGGTTCTGGAGGAGTAACTATTAAGAAGACGGGTCAAGCACTAGTATTTGGCCTCTATGAGGAGCCTGTGACGCCTGGACAATGCAACATGATTGTTGAGAGGTTGGCAGATTATCTCATTGATCAGGGCATGTAGGCTAAAATAATTATGATTTTACTTCTTTGTTTTGGATAATCACTAGATTTTATTTTCATATTTCTGAGCCTGTATGTTCCGACTGAAGGTGTTAATTAGTTTTGAGAGGATAATAAGTGAGCACTTTTTGTTCGTTATTTGAAATACAGTTAGTGGTTTTGAGGAAGGCCTGAAAACGCTGTAGCACTTATGTTATGTATACCATTGTTTAAAGGCCATAAATGTATGAATTTCTATCTAATTTGTGTGCATTGGTTCCTTAGTCATTGAAGTTCTCTGAATTCTTCCATATTCTGTTGGGCAAATGGTGTAGTTTCTTTAGTTCATCCAAGAAACACACATAATTTGAATTCTGATCAGCTTTTTTATATAGAGGAAAAAAAATTGCCCACCGAACTATTCGAGTTTTTCGGCTTTGCCACCTAAATTTTGTTTTTGGGACACTTTACCTCCTGAAGTTCACGAGTTTTGCAAAAAGCCTCCTGGGACTCGCCGCCGACGGAAAAATTCCATCATGTGCCATGCACGTGGGGCAAAATTGTCATTTGACTCAAATTATACTAATGTTATTGCACTTTACCATCTAAACATTGTGCGATTGTCACTTTATCTTATAAACTTTGAGTGATTTACACTTTGTCACCTCAGTTAAAAAAGATCAAAAATTTATATGTATATACATTTATTTTATATATATTGTTAAATTTCTTGATCAAAAATAATTAATTTAACTAATATTCACTTCTCTAAAATATATTTCAATACAACTATTTTATTATTTAATTTGCTATTTTTACACATCAAAATTAGGAAAAGAACTATTTTTATGAATTTTGAAGCAAAAATATTATAAATATACACCAATGTCAATTTTATAATAATAAAATTCATTTTAAAAATTAATTTTATAAATTCAAGTAAATTTAAAAAGCATAAAAATATTGCAACTTTAATGAATTACATTATTTATATCTTAAAATATTATATATAATTTTTAACATATGGTTCAAACTTATTACTACCTAATTTATTTTATTTTATTTTTGCTTAAGTTTAGACCAATTTATTTATTAAAATTCATCCTAATACATTAGAATTTATATTTGCCTATATTTGCCTATATGTTATTTTATTTGTCTCAAAATGGATAAATAATTTTGTATATTTATTATTTCTAATTTGATAAAAATATATTAACATTAAGTTCATACTTTTTTAGTTTATAAACTAATAAAGTAAGTCAAGGAAGTAAACTATAATTCTACAATTCTACAGTAAAGTAAGAAAGAAACGCTAATAAAATAATCTTATTAATAATATTTTATTGAAGTGGATACTATTTAATTTTTTTTATCAAGAAACTAAAAAATAAAAATAAATACATATATATACATATAATTTTTTAATTTTTTTAAACTGAGATGGCAATGTGTAAATCGCTCAAAGTTTATATGGTAAATTGACAATCGCACAAAGTTTAGAAGGAAAAGTACAATAAATTTAATATAATTTTGGTCAAATGACAATTTTTCCCCCACGTTCATGGTACATGATAAGATTCCGGTGGAACATTCCATCGATGGCGAGTCCCAGGAGACAATTGCAAACCTTGTAAACTTCAGAAGGTAAAGTGTCCCAGAAAAAGTTTAGGTGGCAAAGTCGTAAAAACCACATAGTTTGGATGGCAAATTTATTTTTCCTCTTTTATATATTGCGGATGTTATATTATCTATTTTCCCGACAATGCACAAGAGTGATGAGGCGTATAGGTGTGGCAATATACTAAGGATAAGTAGTTTTTTGTTGAGAAGATCTCTTGTAGGAACGTCTTACGGATCCTAATCCGTAAGACAAATCCTACAATCTGGATCCAGGTACCAATCATAAAACAAGAACTCGCGTGGCTGCCAGCTGTGAGATCTTTTGAGCAAATCTCTCTTTCTCTCTCCTCTTATCTCGTGGTCCCTTCCAATAGATATCTTTATCTCTCTTATTTATTCCGAGATCTCCTCCAACAAAGCCACAAATCTCGCTGGGGATACTTTTCAACAATAAATATGATACTTTTTGGATGTTTGTGATACTTTTACATTTTAAATATTATAAACATCAAAAGTGATATTTTTTCACCAAATAGTGACACTTTTTAGCATTAGATATAATAATTTTAAAATGAACATTAATACTTTCATATTTTACATATTACCATGAGCTTGTAGCTCAAGTGGTATCGCTCTATAAGAGTGTTGACCGGGGTTCGAGCCTAGTATCTTTCAGTTTCTTTGAAATTTATCTCCTCCCCTCCAACTAGTACTCCCAACTTAAAAAATATTTTACATATTCAAAAAAAATGCACAATACTCTGATATAAAAAAGTGATACTTTTTACATTATTGCCGATACTTTTCAGTATTAAAAGTGATAATTTTAATCCAAATGAATACTACATTTGAATGATTTGATATCAATACAAGAACTTCAACACACATACAAATGATATAGAAATAATTTAAAGGGAAGTTTTAGAAAGAGCAAGAAGAATATTATTGATGTGTTGGACTGTTCTCAAGCCAAGGAGTTTGGTTCCAAGACTCCCAATGCTTGATTATTTTAATGATAATTTTTTAATGCTTTGAAGTTGTAAAATTATACTTTTTACGTAATTAGTGATAATTTTCAGCATTAAATATGTTACTTTTAAGATGCATAATGATAGTTTCACATTTTACATATTCCAAGTACAATATATAAATTAGGTCACTTTTTAGACAAATAGTGATATTTTTCATCCTTAAACATGATACTTATAAGATGCACAATGATACATATTTCATGTTGAACATGCACCATACTCAGGCATAAGAAAGTGATACTTTTTACGTATGTAATTACTGATACTTCTCAACATTAAAAATTATACTTTTAATCCAAATGAATACTACGTTCAAATGACTTTTTATTAATACAGAAACTTCAATATACATACAAATGATAAAAAAAAGTATAAAATGGCAATACTTTATCAACAACAAAAAAATCACTTCACAAAGCAACATTCATTTTGTAAGATGATATTTTTTGCGTAATTTTTGATACTTCTCGGCATTAAAATGATATTTTTAGTCCAAATTAATACTTTGGGTGTGTAAATAGTAATATAAGAACTCTAATGTTAAACTGCAATTTCAATTGGCTTTGTATCAATACATCAACTTCAATAATATATAAATGATAAAAGAATCTCAAATGACAATAATTTATTGATGTGTGTAAAATATACGTTCATTTTGGGGGCTTAAAATGATATATATTTGATGCATTTGCAAGCATATTTAGTGTGTTTTTACTTGGTTTCCTTAGAAGGGCATGATACTGCGTATTCATGTAACTTTTTACAAGAAACGGAGCTTAAAACGAAAAAATCTCAGTTGGAATGCCCAGATAGATTTGACGAATGTGAAGAAAAGATAAAAACAACGAAGAAAATGGACAAAAATACTTCACACACCAATCAGGTGTGGTGTCACACGGCCGTGTGAAAATGCCGGTGCAGGAAAGTGAGCCTCTTTTTCACAGATGCTCAAAGATAATAACAAATGTCGCGGAATGCCAATCCTCACACGTGAAGAAGGGGAAAGAAACAGGGACGGAACCAAGCCGCACGGCCAGACGGTACGCAGGCCCACACGGGCGTGTGGAAAAAGGGGGTGAAAGACAACACACCACATGGTCGTGTGGTGTCACACACGCCGATTTAAAGAGGCCATGTGGGACTCTCGGCAGACGTATTTTTTCGGAGTTCTTTTCCAGTTCCAACTCTACAAATGATCTCTCCATGCATCTATAAAAAGGACCCTTGAAAGGCTTGCAACGAAAAATTCATCCATCCATACCACATACAACACATCAAATTACGCAGAATACAAGATTCAAAGTCTTCTAAGAGAGGAGGGCTAGGTCACGCTGAGAACACCACAAGGCCTTTCGCATCTACGTGTTGTGTTCGCTATACCACACGGGGTTCGCACAGCAGAAATTTAAAAATTTTAATCTAATTAAAACAAGTGCATTCATCACAATAAATACTAACCCCGTAGGTTCACGTAGCGATTGTAATGATCGATATTTTCGTTATCATGCGAGAAAACAAATTTTGATTCGTAAGTGATAAAAGAAAATTGCCAAAAACAAAAGAGAGTCTTCTCCTTTTAGCGAAGATTGAGAGGGAATCAATTCCTGGATATGTAGCAATCACCAAAACTCCAAATGCTCGTCAATAGGAATCCAAACGTCTCCCCTCCAATCGAGTCCACCTTTTGATTGTAGACACAGGAATAAATCTTTCGCTAGTAAAATTTATTCCGTTCTTCAAAATGATAATTAGAATATAACTCTTGTGAAGCCCGATTTTTCCGAGCTTATAATTGATTCTTTTATGCCTCATGTATTTGATTGACTATTTTACGCGTCACTTTGACGGGTAATTATTAATAATATATATATTGTATTTTATTTCATTTTATTTAATTACTTGTGATCATGATCTTTATTAATTCTATTTCACATTTATGATCACTTGATTGATCATTATTACTATTTTTGTATTTATTAATCACCTTAGAATTTTAAAGAGACTATTTATTTTAGAGACCTTTACCTTATAGAATTAAGATTTTGATTTAGATTAAGTGATCATGAGACCTATAAGTGATCAAGGAAATCACTAATTATTTTGGAGATTGATATATTTCATCTATTATCATCAAATTTGGGACAAAAACAAATATATGGAATTACCATAATACCCCTATAGTGGACGGCATTGGTGATGAATTTGGTGTAGAAATATCATCCAACTCTTGTACATGTACACCTTATATTAGTCATCTTGTGTATAATTATACCGTTAATTCAAACATTATAATCTCATACATCAATTCTTTATTATTAATTTTGCCAACATGTTGGAAGTCTTCCAACATTCCATTCAAACCACCTCATGCCCATACCTTTGACCTCCAAAATGTCTCCCATGCATGAGGCAAATGGCAAGACACAAATTAATCAAAAATCCCTCTCTTCCCCCCCTAATGTGGACGGCACATTGAGAAGAAAATGAACAAATTTTGTTCATTTCATTAAACACATTTTAATTCTCAAGCCTTTTCTCCTCCTTCTCTCTAACCTCTCTCTAAAATTCATTCACATCTTCAAATCTTCAAACAAAATTCATTCATATCTTCAAACCTTCAAAAACCAACTCTTCACATCTTCAAATCTTCAACATAAGTTCTTCATATCTTCAAGTACCACTTCTTCATATCTTCAAATATTCAAACACAAGTCCTTCACATCTTCAAACCCATCTTCATAACTCAAAGAACATCTTCCTCCTAACATCAAACATACTTCATTTATTCAAGCATCTAAACCAATACAAACAATCTTACTACTTAAAACTCAAAAATTCGAACACCTTCTTTCTCAAGGTAAGAAATTTCACTCCTCAATTCAACTTAAATTCTTCCTACTCATCACCTTCTTCTTTTAACTTAAGTTTATATTTTGAATTTTGAGGTACTTAGAAGACTTCATTTTGAACTTTTAAGACATTTAAAAGATTGGAGACATGCATGCATGGTGGTGAAACTTGAAGACTTGAAGAATAACTAGTAGAGAAATTTGGACTACAAGGTAAGAACTGGACACTAGAGCCCTTCTTTCTTTTTCTTCCTATTTTTTTCAAATTTTAACACCCATTTTTCATTTTTGAGAAATAGGGGCTGACCTTAGGTGATTTTGGAGTTGAACCAAAATTTCCAAATTTAAAGCTTCAACTAGTCTCCAATCACCTACTACACAAGGTAAAGTGTAGTCTTTCCCATTTTCTTAAGGTACTCGGAATTACATATTTTAAAATCATTCCAAAAATCCAAGTGTTTAGGGCTTGGAAAGCAATTTTACTAAAATTGAGGGACTAATGTGTAAAATACTAAACTTGAGGACCCAAATGAAATTTCCAGGACTTATGCAGCCCATGCACTTGGAAATACTAACTTAACTATAACTTAATTATATTTTGGACCCAAGGTTCAAATTTCATAACAATTGGACCCCTAAAAGCCTTAAAGGCAATTATTTCAAAATGGGACAAAAATGATATTTTCAAAAGTTAAAGGACCTACACATATTTATTTTAAAAACTGCTTTTGTCCCAATATCCTACTAACCTTAGTGACATTTTTCAACTGGAATCACATTAAAAGCCCTTCCGGTTTGTGAGTTCCGATTATTTTAAACTTAAGGTCCGAATTGGAAATTTTTACAAATTTGGGGCCAATGTGAGAATTTTATAAAAACTCGACCTCAAAAATTTAAAAACCTGAATCTCTGGACAATTTAGAGAATTTAGGAACTGACCTCATAATTTTTCAAGGTCGGGATATTTAATTATTCAATTTTTAACCCCAAAAGTGTTGGTTTTTACAAAACGGGGCTAAATTACAAATTTTCTTTTATAAAGGACCTAACTCAAATTATTTTCTCTTTTACTAAAATAGCCCTGGGCCCTCTGACTTGGAGATTTAATTAAAATATTTTGTTTTCCAAAAACCCTTGACTTATCGGACCAATTTGACCGATTAAATACCCCGATCGAGCGACTTTTTTCCTATTCAAAAAAGAAACCATTTAAAATCTTGTGATTTTGAATCTATAACGGGACTTATGTTCCATCTAATCTTTCAAGATATCGAAGATTGCTTATCCTTCCGATGATCATCTTCATCCAAATACTCCACCAACGCCAAAATTGCCCTCGCGTTATTTCAAAAATTTCTCGAATCGCTTCATTTTAAATCAATAATACTCATTAAAAAACATTGGTTGATCATCAAAATTCAGATACTTGTATTTACTTTCTGCTCGAAAGTCAACTTGGTGTGTCGAGCTCACGTCGGAATGGATATGTTGGGGATGGAACCAAGGCAGCTCGGCTACTATTCCACTCTTCCGGCCCCATCGCCCTAATCCCCAACCGAGGGACGGAGTTTGTCCAAGGGAAGCGGGTCGTAGTACTTGAGGTATAATCATGATTTATGACAGATCCGGCCTTGCAAGATCCATTTTGTGGATTTTGTCTTTGCCTATGGAGCGATAAGGTGACCGGTCTTGGACCATCCCGCCCGGGGAGTTACAAGGAAGAACGAAGGAATCGTTATCCGATCCACACGATTCATAAAACCAAATGGGAGTTATCGGACCCGTTTGGTTGGTGCTACAAACCGTTCGCAAACCGCTTACTTGTTTTGCATTGGTTGGCGCTACAAACCGTGACGCAACCATTATTTGTCGTGCATGGGATTGGCGTTACATTTCCGCACGCAATCCTACATGTCTTGATTGAATCACATAGTACCTGGTGTGACGAAATAAATTTTTTTAAATTTTCCCAAACTATATAAGTATATTACTTAAATATATTTATCACGACGCTTGTGGATCTGTGTGTGAATTCATGCATCATACTCACGCGTTTTCATACAATTGTTTTCTCACATTAACTATATATCGCCACACTTACACACGATCACCCCATCCACTGAGATTTATGTCTCATCCCCTCCTATTTTCTAACCTTAGATGAGGATTTCATTGAAGATGCTGAACCGGCCCTGGATTCAGACCTTGTACTCCGCTTGTTGGGTTTACTATCTCTTGTTGTTGATGTCGTCGGACTTGGTACTATTATTTGCTGTTGGACTTACTACTTCTTCTTGTTGTTGTTGTACTCTTGTATTCCTTTTCATTCCGGTTTGTAATTGAAGGGCGTAGGACCCTTTGACTTTTAAGTTATCTTTGGTTGATTTTCGGGGATGTAATTTCGGATAAATGTGAGATTGTAAGTTGTAATTTGTACTTGCTCTTTATTCCATCCGCTATTTGACTGTTTCATTGGGTTCTCGATGATATTCGTCTCAATTGTTTGGTTATTTGTATTTAAGTTGTGGATCGCCGTCGCGTCCCATTTGGGGGCGCGATTAAGTGGTATCGAGCTCGGCTAGTAAGATGGAAACTTACACCAAGATTGACCAGGATAGGACCCTCGGCAATGTGTTTTGGGTAAGCGCGACTTGACCAATTAAGTGTGAAATCGATTTCAAATTGGCATAGAACCATCTTATTAATGTTTGAACTAAGTTAGAACGTATTTGGAGATTCCATAGTCATACTGTCTTGACTTAGTCGATTCTTGATTTATTCGGGCTTTCTTTGTTCATTCCTTCCTTATTACCTCCTTATCTTCCCTTTACCTTTGTGATCCGCCTTAGTTTTGTTTGATCGATGGATGGAGCCGTGCCACCTTCTTGGTGGGGCGTTTTTTCATGCCCGTGCCGAGCGGGAGTACTACTAGGGCACTCGCGATTCACCGCACCGGGAGAGTATTCGGCGACCTCGAGCTATCCGGGAGCGCCCGTTAATGAGGACTGACACAACGCTTGGCAAGGAGCCAAGATGAAAAGAGCGAGTTGACCACTATCATTAAGGACCGCGACAACACCATACGAGCGTGGGAGGATCATATACAGAATATCCAGGAGCGCCTGGATAATGTGCGAGAGAAAATGAAGAGGGCAAGTGACGGCCGCCAGAAATGGGAGATTGGCGCCCGGCTATCCCGCGACACCGTTGAGCGCTTGGAGGAGACCCTCATCAAGCAGATGACAGTCATAGAGGACCTTACACAGGCCCTAGCTCAAAGAGACGCCGCACTGGAGGCTTCTTTGGCAGCTAATGCCCAACCATTGCCACCACCCGAGGTGGAGCCCGTACTTGACGCCGAGAAGGATCCCGAGGACGATCCAGTCGACACTGGAGAGCCTGAGGCACTTGAGGCTGCTCCACTCGATGAGGCTCATGGATTCGAGCAGTGGTTGGATTTCGTTGATTGGCCCGAGGTCGAGGCACCACCTCAGCCCGACCCGGCCCCGATTATGGACATAGCTGCGAGTGATGATGATGGCGATCTCACTGATTAGTTAGCTTGATTGTTAGTTTGTACTTCTGTTGTTGTAGTCGCGTATCCCAGAGTTGTACCTTACTTTCTATTGTACTAGATTCAGATGTATTTTGGTTCCGATGTATCTGACTTAGTATTTCTGTTGTTGTACTATGGGTGTATTCAAGTTTTACATTAATGGATATGCCTTTTGCTATTTATTCAGTGTCTTGTGTTTGATGTTACTTTCCCTGCGATATCACTTGCTTTACGCAATAATTATTGTATTCATTTACTCGTGAATCGCAACTAACGCTTCAAGATATAGAATGGCCGAACATCGAGGACATGGGAGACCTCGTCGCGTTCCACGAGGGGTTGATGATGTACCCAGGGACCGGGTACCCTCCCTTGAATTACCACCACCTCCTCCACCTGCTGCAGGAGACAATTTGACCGCACAAGCCTTACAACAAATACTAGTTTTCATGAGGCAACAGACAGAGCCTCAACCCCATGCTCCCGAACCCGCCAGAGAGGCGAACGATCGCACGTTGGAGCGATTTCTGCGGTTCGACCCACCAGCCTTCTTGGGAGAGACGGACGATTTGAAGGCAGAAGAATGGGTAGAGAAGTTGGAGAATATCTTCAATGCTCTCCAATACTCGGGACGAGCGAAAAGTCACACTCGCCGTATTTAAATGCTGGAATCGGTTTGCTAGAGACCGGTGGAGGGATTGAAAGGAGATGGGAACGGGACCGGGTAGTCGAACATGGGGAAATTTCTTGGCCGAGTTCAATGAACAAAAGTATATTCCACAAGGTTGTGAAAGAAGCACGCCGAGATGAATTCCACAGATTGAGGCAAGGGAACTGATCGTAGCTCAAGATCGAGTCCGAATTTCACCGATTGTCCAAGTATGCTCTGGGGACAATCGATCAAGAGGATAAGCTTTACAAGTTCACTCGAGGATTGAAACGGAACTTCAGAAACAATCGCGATGTTGAATCGACAACCTACTCGGCCGCGGTAAAGGCGACTCTCCGCATTGAGTCGGGGGATGAACCGTATTGGACGATTCAGCAGAGTAGGCCATCGAACAGATCTTAAGAGGATGTGGGACAACCATCTAAATCGCCTGCTAAGTTTCAGAAGGGACCAGTTAACAAAACAGATAAAGGAAAGAGACCAGTATAAGGAAAGCCGGGTCAAGTGTGTGCACATTGCCGAGAGACCGGGACATACCGCCAACGATCGTTGGCGTAAACAAGAAAGGTGTTTGTGTTGTGGTAGTAATCGGCACCACCGCAAGAAGATTGCCCGGCACGATGATCGAACCAAACAGACGCAGCCCACGAAGCCGGGAAATGGCCAAGGTAATTGGGCAAGGATGCCCGCCGAGCATTTGCACTAGCCGGACGGGAGGCTCCGGAGACAATGAGCGTGGTGGAAGGTACGCTTCTAGTATCTAACCACTACGCTAAAATATTGTTCGACCCTGGATCAACGCATTCATTTGTTGCACCGCATTTTGTACACAAACCGCATGCATGCATGGAACATATGCCTATATGTCAGAAGTGTCAACTCCTATGGGTGCAAGTCGATAATGATATTATCTATAATGCATGCGAAGTTAAGATTGCTGAGATAAACTTTCCTGCTGATTTGATCCTATTACCTATATCCGAATACGACGTGATATTGGGGATGAACTGGTTATCTGCATACCATGCACAAATGGACTGCCATAACAAGTCCATTAAGCTATGTGAACCCGGAAAACCCGAAGTTGAAATTTCGGGAAGGGCACGAGTTAAGATTGCCCCAATCATTTCAGCAATGAAAGCGAGGAAGGCAATCACTAGAGGGGCTCAAGGGTACTTGGCGTTTGTAATTAACAAACCCAAGGTTGAGGCACAAATCAACCAAGTACCTATAATATCAGAATATACAAATGTATTTCCACATGAACTCACCAATATTCCTCCAGATAGGGAAGTCGAGTTCACCATCGAGGTGTTGCCAGGGACTGCCCCGATTGCCAGAACACCGTATAGAATGGCTCCTCTTGAGTTGCAAGAGTTGAAGACTCAATTACAGAAGCTGATGGATGTGGGATTTATCCGACTGAGTACGTCTCCGTGGGGAGCACCTGTGTTGTTCGTCAAAAAGAATGATGGCACATTAAGGCTATGTATAGATTATCGTGGTCTTAATAGTGTGACCATCAAGAACAAATATCCCCTCCCGAGGATAGACGAACTATTTGATCAACTTCAAGGAGCAACGGTGTACTCGAAGTTTGACTTACAACAAGGATATTATCAACTGAAGACCCGCGAAGGAGACATTTCCAAAACTGCATTTCAAACCCGATATGGACACTACGAGTATGTAGTAATGCCTTTCGGTTTGACGAATGCACCAGCAGCATTTATGGACCTGATGCATCGAGTCTTTCAACCTTATTTGGATCAATTCCTAGTGATATTCATTGATGACATACTCGTATACTCTAAGTCTAGAGAAGAGCACGAACGTCATCTGAAAATCATTTTAGAGACACTACGAGAGCATAAGCTGTATGCCAAATTCAGCAAGTGCGAATTTTGGCTTAGCGAAGTCGCGTTCTTGGGACATATAGTATCCGGCAATGGGATTGCAGTAGATCCTTCGAAGGTACAGACAGTGGTTGAATGGAAACAACCCGAGTCTGTAACGGAAATCAGGAGTTTCCTAGGACTAGCTAGATATTATCGAAGACTTATCCAGGACTTCTCCAAGATAGCCGGACCACTCACTCGACTAACCCAGAAGCAAGTCAAGTTTGAGTGGAACGACAAGTGCGAGGCGAGTTTCCAAGAGCTGAAGAAACGACTTACTACAGCTCCAGTCTTAGCCCTTCCAAAGGGAACCGAAAACTTTGTCGTCTATAGTGATGCATAAAAAGAAGGACTAGGAGCAGTGCTCATGCAGGAAGGGAAAGTTATCGCTTATGCATCACGAAAGCTCAAGCCGTATGAGGCCAATTATCCAACGCATGACTTGTAATTGCAGCGATAGTGTTCGCGTTAAAAAAATGGAGACACTATCTCTACGGAGCAACATTCACGGTTTTCACGGACCATAAGAGCTTGAAGTACCTATTCTCCCAGAAAGATCTCAATCTGAGGCAACGGAGATGGATGGAGTTGATTGAGGACTATCACTTTGATATTCAATTCCATCCCGAGAAAGCTAACGTCGTAGCAGACGCTCTAAGCAGAAAGGCGAGCTTAGCCAAACTTATGATTCGAGAGTGGGAATCATTAGAAGAGCTGAGCAATTGGAATCTGACGAAAACCAATACTCATATTTCATGTGCTAACATTTCGGTTAAACCCGATCTGCTGAAAGAGATCAAAGAAGCACAAGAGAAAGATACACATCTTCAAAATCAAGGAAAAGATACTTAAAGGAGAAAGTTCGAATTCTCGGATTCAAGATGGAGTTATCAGATTCCGGAATCGAGTGTGTGTACCGAATGACGAGCAGATTAGGAATAAAATCCTAGCAGAGGCACACCGTTCAAAATACACAATACATCCTGGAGGAAACAAGATGTATAAGGATTTGAAAAGGAGTTATTGGTGGGTAAACATGAAGAACCAAGTAGCAGAATTCGTTGCGAGATGTTTAACTTGTCAACGAGTAAAAGCAGAACACCAACGACCATCTGGTTTACTACAACCGTTGAGAATTCCCGAGTGGAAATGGGAACACATAACGATGGACTTCGTGACAGATCTACCAAAGACCAGAGGAGGCCATGATGCTATTTGGGTGGTGGTAGACCGACTCACGAAATCTGCACACTTTTTACCCATCAAGAAAACTGATAGCTTGCAGAAACTTGCACAGATTTATATCCGAGAAATCATTAGATCGCATGGAGTACCGGTCGACATAGTATCCGACAGAGACCCGAGGTTTGTCTCCAGATTTTGGAAGTGCTTGCACGAGGAATTGGGTACCTCACTAAGTTTCAAAGACAACAAAGACATCCACAAACCGATGGGATACCGAGCGAACAATTCAAACCTTGAAGATATCTTTGCGAGCTTGCACATTGGATTTTCAAGGAAGTTGGGATTTCGACTTACCATTAGCCGAGTTCGCCTACAATAACAATTATCACCACGATTGGGATGGCACCTACGAGGCATTATATGGGCGAAAATGTAGATCCCCACTACACATCGGGAGATTGATGACCAATGGACTCGAAAGAGAAACGAAAGTCGCCCGATTCCAAAGGTCGACTTAGTTCAGAGGCCATGGAGAAGGTCAAGCGATCAAGGAGCGGATTCGCACGGCTCGAGCCGCCAAAAGAGTTACGCGGACAAGAGAAGAAAAGATTTGGAATTTGAAGTCGGAGATGAAGTATTTCTCAGACTCTCACCACGGAAAGGATTAATCAATCCGAAGAAAGGAGGTAAGTTGAGTCCGAGATATGTTGGACCTTACAAGATTTTACAAAGGATCGGGAAGTTAGCCTACCGACTCGAGTTACCAAAGACCATATGCGGGAATGCATGATGTATTCCACGTATCAAGATTGAAGAAGTATCAACCAGATCCCGAACATATCATCACTCGTGATACTCCTCCTCTAATGGAAAATCTATCTTACACCGAGAGGCCGATCAGGATCATTGATCAGCAGATACGACAGTTGCGTAAGAGAGAAATTCCGATGGTTAAAGTGGTGTGGCAGAACCCCAACCGAGACGAAGACGCAATGTGGGAGATGGAAGAAGATATGAAGAATCAATATCCAGAACTATTCTGAAGAGAATTTGGGGACCAAATTCTTTTAAGGAGGGGAGAATGTGAAGCCCCGATTTTTCCGAGCTTATAATTGATTCTTATTGTCGTCTATGTATTTGATTGACTATTTTACTGCGTCACTTTGATGGGTAATTATTAATAATATATATTTTGTATTTTATTTCATTTTATTTAATTACTTGTGATAATGATCTTTATTAATTCTATTTCACATTTATGATCATTTGATTGATCATTATTACTATTTTTGTATTTATTAGTCACCTTAGAATTTTAAAGAGACTATTTATTTTAGAGACCTTTACCTTATAGAATTAAGATTTTGATTTAGATTAAGTGATCATGAGACCTATAAGTGATCAAGGAAATCACTAATTATTTTGGAGATTGATATATTTCATCTATTATCATCAAATTTGGGACAAAAAAATATGGAATTACCATAATACCCCTATAGTGGACGGCATTGGTGATGAATTTGGTGTAAAAATATCATCCAACTCTTGTACATGTACACCTTATATTAGTCATCTTGTGTATAATTATGTTAATTCAAACATTATAATTATATATTCTTTATTCAAATGTTGGAAGTCTTCCAAAATGAACAATTTTTGTTCATTTCATTAAACACATTTTCATTCTCAAGAAAATTTCAATTTTCCTCATTTCATTAAACACATTTTCTCTCTAAAATTCATTCACATCTTCAAATCTTCAAACAAAATTCATTCATATCTTCAAACCTTCAAACACCAACTCTTCACATCTTCAAATCTTCAACATAAGTTCTTCATATCTTCAAGTACCACTTCTTCATATCTTCAAATATTCAAACACAAGTTCTTCACATCTTCAAACCCATCTTCATAACTCCAAGAACATCTTCCTCCTAACATTAAACATAATTCCTTTCTTCAAGTATCTAAACCAAAACAAACAATCTTACCACTTAAAACTTAAAAATTCGAACACCCTCTTTCTCAAGGTAAGAAATTTCACTCCTCAATTCAACTTAAATTCTTCCTACTCATCACCTTCTTCTTTTAACTTAAGTTTATATTTTGAATTTTGAGGTACTTAGAAGACCACTTGGAGACATGCATGCATGGTGGTGAAACTTGAAGACTTGAAGAATAACCAGTAGAGAAATTTGGACTACAAGGTAAGAATTGGACACTAGAGCCCTTCTTTCTTTTTCTTCCTATTTTTTTCAAATTTTAACACCCATTTTTCATTTTTGAGAAATAGGGGCTGACCTTAGGTGATTTTGGAGTTGAACCAAAATTTCCAAATTTAAAGCTCCAACTAGTCTCCAATCACCTACTACACAAGGTAAAGTGTAGTCTTTCCCATTTTCTTATCTCCTTCTTTTTCTCCTTAATTTTTCTCTCATTTTTCTAACTTCAATTTTTTGATATTTCTTGACTTAGGGGCTGACCTAAGTGACCTCATCCAAAAATTGTGAAATTTATCCTTTTATTTCACAATTTTCCAATTTTAAGGTGGGTGGAAAAATATTTTCCAACTATTAGGTGTTTTATTAAAATGCATGTAGAAAATTTGATCATGAGCCTTGAGATATATATAATCTATGTATTGCATGTCAATTTTATGTATCAAGTCATGAAAATTCTCAAGAGTTGCTCAAATTTGCTATTTATTGAATTTTAGGTGCATGCATGTGCAATTTAATGTTTTAATTGATAAATTCTTGTATGTATTGGACATGCATGTGTATGATCTTTAAAATCTATGTTTTGGATGCCTTATAACCTGGACAAGTCGAGCATAATTGATTAAATTTCAATTTTGGACTTAAAAATGTAAAAATAGAAAGTTGGTGGACTAAATTGCAAGAAAATAAAAGTTAAAGGACCCCTCTGCAAATTTTGACTTTTGGGACTGTTCTCAGGTTCAAAAATGACTTTTGGACATTTTAATAAAGTTTTAAGAGTTTTAAGATAAGTAAAATCAACCTTTAAAAGCCCAAGGACTAGATTGTAAAATTTTGAAAGTTTAAGGGCTACTTTGCAATTTTTAAAACTACACCAGACCTAAACTTTAAAATTTGAAATTTTTACTCTTAAGGTACTCGGAATTACATATTTTAAAATCATTCCAAAAATCCAAGTGTTTAGGGCTTGGAAAACAATTTTACTAAAATTGAGGGACTAATGTGTAAAATACTAAACTTGAGGACCCAAATGAAATTTCCAGGACTTATGCAGCCCATGCACCTGGAAATACTAACTTAACTATAACTAAATTATATTTTGGACCCAAGGTTCAGATTTCATAACAATTGGACCCCTAAAAGCCTTAAAGGCAATTATTTCAAAATGGGACAAAAATGATATTTTCAAACGTTAAAGGACCTACACATATTTCATTTAAAAACTGCTTTGGTCCCAATATCCTACTAACCTTAGTGACATTTTTCAACTGGAATCACATTAAAAGCCCTTCCGGTTTGTGAGTTCAGATTATTTTAAACTTAAGGTCCGGATTGGCAATTTTTACAAATTTGGGGCCAATGTGAGAATTTTATAAAACCTCAACCTCAAAACTTTAAAAACCTGAATCTCTGGACAATTTATAGAATTTAGGAACTGACCTCATAATGTTTCAAGGTAGGGATATTTAATTATTCAATTTTTAAGCCCAAAAGTGTTGGTTTTTACAAAACGGGGCTAAATTACAATTTTTCTTTTATAAAAGACCTAACTCAAATTATTTTCTATTTTACTAAAATAGCCCTGGACCCTCTGACTTGGAGATTTAATTAAAATATTTTTTTTCCGAAAACCCTTGACTTATCGGACCAATTTGACCGATTAATACCCGATCGCGGAGCGACTTCCTCGCCTTGCGATTTTGAATCTATAACGGGACTTATGTTCCACCTAATCTTTCAAGATATCGAAGATTGCTTATCCTTCCGATAATCATCTTCATCCAAATACTCCACCAACGCCAAAATTGCCCTCGCGTTATTTCAAAAATTTTCCTGAACTGCTTTCCTTAATCAATAATACTCGACTGCCTGGTTGACTGCATGTACTTGTATTTACTTTCCTGCCTGGGTCAACTTGGTGTGTCGAGCTCACAGTCGGAATGGATAAGTCGGGATGGAAGGCAGCTCGGCCGCTATTCCACTCTTTCGGCCCCATCGCCTTAATCCCGCAATCGAGGGACGGAGTTTGTCCAAGGGAAGCGGTCATAGACTTGAGGTATAATCATGATTATGACAGATCCGAGCCTTGCAAGCTCCACTGGATTTTGTCTTTACCTATGGAGCGATAAGGTGACCGGTCTTGACCATCTTGCTCGGGAGTTACAAGGAAGAACGAAGGAATCGTTGTCCGATCCACACGATTCTCGGGAGTTATCGGACCCGTTTGGTTGGCGCTACAAACCGCACGCAACCGCTACTTGTTTTCGCATTGGTTGGCGCAACAAACCGTACACAACCATTATTTGTCGTGCATGGGATTGGCGTTACATTTCCGCACGCAATCCTACCTGCCTTCGATCAATCACATAGTGCTGTGTGACCACGAATCGTTTTCCCAAATCGTATAAGTATATTACTTAAATATATTTATCACGACGCTTGGGTGTGTGAATTCATGCATCATACTCACGCATTTTCATACAACTATTTTCTCGCATTAACTATATGTCGCCACACTTACACACGATCACCCCATCCACTGAGATTTCTGTCTCATCCCCTCCTATTTTCTTACCTTAGATGAGGATTTCGTTGAAGATGCTGAACCGGCCCTGGATTGAGACATTGTACTCCGCTTGTTGGGTTTACTATCTCTTGTTGTTGATGTCGTCGGACTTGTTACTATTATTTGCTGTTGGACTTACTACTTCTTCTTGTTGTTGTTGGACTCTTGTATTCCTTTTCATTCCGGTTTGTAATTGAAGGGCGTAGGACCCTTTGACTTTTAAGTTATCTTTGGTTGATTTTCGGGGATGTAATTTCGGATAATTGTGAGACTGTAAGTTGTAATTTGTACTTGCTCTTTATTCTTTGCTATTTGACTTCTGTTTCATTGGGTTCTCGAAGATATTCGTCTAGACTGTTTGGTTATTTGTATTTAAGTTGTGGATCGTCGTCGCGTCCTGTTTGGGGCGTGACAACTCTTAATCTCATAATCAACTAGTGATAGGAGATTAATTGTTATAGAATATATATATATATATATATATGAAGAGAATAGAAGAGAGATTGAAAAAGAAAACCAAAACACCTTTTAATTTCTTATTCAAAACTCATGCCCTCAGCCTCTGCAACTCTATATTCCAAAAACAACTTCTTATATCACTCTTTTATCATCTAATGAAAATATAAGAGTGAATAATCACCACTTAATGGGGTAAGTGGGTAGTTGCAAAATTAGTGGCATCATGGCAATATTAAACTGCCGTGTCACACTCAACAATTCAATCTTTTTTTTATTATTATTTCTCTTCAATATATATATATATATATATATATATATATATATATATAAATAAATCTCATTTATTTATCTCCAATAATTTAGTGCGCTTCTACCATTAGGCCTACTAGATTATATATGGGCTTGAATTTCAAAGTCCAACTTAATTAATTAATTCAACTAATTAATTAATTCTCAAAGCCCAAATTAATCAATGCAATTGACTAATTAATATATTCTATTCTTTTTGTTGGTCCTTCTAATCAAATTAGATTTAATTAGATAATTAAATTATTTAATTAAATATTTAATTCAACTATTGAATTAAATTAAAACGTGAAGCCCCGATTTTTCCGAAGCTATTAGTTGAACCTTATTGTTGTTTAAGCTTTTGATCGACTATTTTATCGCGTCATTTTGACGGGTAATTAATAATAATATATACATTTTGTATTTTATTTCATTTTATTTAATCACTTGTGATCATGATCATCATTAATTCTATTCTCATTTATGATCACTTGATTGATCATTATTACTATTTTTGTATTTATTAGTCACCTTAGAATTTTAAGAGACTATTTATTTTAGAGACTTTTACCTTATAGAATTAAGATGTTGATTTAGATTAAGTGATCATGAGACTTACAAGTGATCAAGGAAATCACTAATTATTTTGGGGATTGATATATTTCATCTATTATCATCAAAATTGGGACAAAAAAATATATATGGAATTACCATTTTACCCTCATAGTGGATGGCCATGATGGATATTTTGGGATAAAAATATCATCCAACTCTTGTACACATACACCATATATTAGTCATCTTGTGTATAATTATATCATTAATTCAAACATTATACACATCATCTTATACACCAATTCTTTATTACTATTTTCCCCAACTTATTCCCACTTAACAAACATTCTTCTTATTCTTCTCAAATTCAAATTGACCCACACTTTGACTTGCATTTTTGTCTCCATGCAAGAGACAAATTACAAGACACAATTTGATCAAAATCATCTCCCCTCTCTCTTGAAGTGGACGGCCATATGGCCATTTCCTACACAAAATTTCTCTTCATTTCACCAACTCATGTTCTAAGTCTTGCAAAAATCCTCCTCCTTCTCTCTAAAAACTCCCAACATCTCTCTACTCTTCTTCTTACTTTCTTCTTCCATACTTAGAAAAATTCAACATTTTCCTCCTCATACATCATAAAAATCGAACCACTATACTAAAAGGTAAGAAATTTTAGCTTCAATCCATTTTTGGATATCACATTGTTCATCTCTTCCACCTTCTTAACTTAAGTTTAAATTTGGTTTTGGAGGTACATTTAGAAGACTTTGAAGGTTAGAGCTTGACAATATTTTGAAGAAGGACCTCAAGCTTGAAGAAGAAAATAGTAGAGAAAATTTGACTACAAGGTAAATTGTGTACTAGACCCTTCTTTCCTACTCTTCCTATTTTTTTCAAATTTTAACACCCCTTTTCATTTTTGAGAAATAGGGGCTGACCTTAGGAGATTTTTGGAGTTGAACCAAAGTTCCAATTTTGAGCTTCAACTAGTCTCCAAACATCTACTACACAAGGTAAAGTGTAGTCCTTTTCATTTCCTCATTTCCTTCTTTTCTCCTTAATTTTTCTCTCATTTTCTAACTCCAAATTTTGATATTTTCTTGACTTAGGGGCTGACCTAAGAAGCCTCATCCAAAAAATTGTGAAATTATCCTTTTATTTCACAATTTCCAAAATTAAGGTGGGTGGAAAATTATTTTTCCAACTTTTAGGTGTTTTATTAAAATGCATGTAGAAAATTTGATCATGAGCCTTGAGATATATATAATCTATGTATTGCATGTCAATTTTATATATCAAATCATGAAAATTCTCAAGAGTTGCTCAAAATTACTATTTATTGAATTTTAGGTGCATGCATGTACACTTTAATGCTTTAATTGATGAATTCTTGTATGTATTGGACATGCATGTGTATGATCTTTAAAATCTATGTTTTGGATGACTTATAACCTGGAAAAGTCGAGCATAATTGATTAAATTTCAATTTTGGACTTAAAAATGCAAAAATGGAAAGTTGGTGGACTAAATTGCAAGAAAATAAAAGTTAAAGGACCCCTCTGCAAATTTCGAAATTTGGGACTGTACTCAGGTTCAAAAATGACTTTTGGACATTTTAATAATGTTTTAATAGTTTTAAGATAAATAAAATTAACCTTTAAAAGCCCAAGGACTAGATTGTAAGATTTTGAAAGTTTAAGGGCTACTTTGCAATTTTAAAAACTGTACCAGACCTAAACTTTATAAATTGAAATTTTTACTTTTAAGTTACTGGGAATCCCATATTTTAAAAGTATTCCAAAAAATCCAAGTGGTTAGGGCTTGGAAAACAATTTTACTAAAAATGAGGGACTAATGTGAAAATATTAAACTTGAGGACCCAAATGAAATTTCCAGGACTTATGCAGCCCATGCACCTGGAAATACTAACTTAACTATAACTTAATTATATTTTGGACCCAAGGTTCAAATTTCATAACAATTGGACCCCTAAAAGCCTTAAAGGCAATTATTTTAAAATGGGACAAAAATGATATTTTCTAAAGTTGAAGGACCTACACATATTGCTTTTAAAAACTGCTTTTGTCCCAATATCCTACCAACCTTAGTGACATTTTCCAACTAGAATCACATTAAAAGCCCTTCCGGTTTGTGAGTTCGAATTTTTAAAACTTAAGGTCCGAATTGACAATTTTTACAAATTTGGGGCCAATATGAGATTTTTATAAAAACTCGACCATAAAACTTTTAAAACCTGAATCTCTGGACAATTTGGAGAATTTAGGAACTGACCTCATAATTTTTCAAGGTCGGGATATTTAATTATTAAATTTTTAACCCCAAAAGTATTGGTTTTTACAAAACGGGGCTAAATTACAATTTTTCTTTTATAAAGGACCTAACTCAAATTATTTCTCTTTTACTAAAATAGCCTGGGACTCTCTGAAATTGAGATTTAATTTAAATATTTTACCTTCCCAAAACCCTAACTTATCGGATCAATTTGACCGATTAATACCCGATCGCGGAGCGACTTCCTCGCCTTGCTAATTGATTCTATAACGGGACTTATGTTCCACCCAATCTTTCAAGATATCGAAGGTTGCTTATCCTTCCGATAATCATCTTCATCCAAAAACTCCACCAACGCCATAATTGCCACTCGCGTTTTCCAAAAATTTTCCTAAACTGCTTCCCAAATCAATAATACTCGACTGCCTGGTTGACTACCTGTAATTGTAATTACTTTCCGAGTCAACTTGGTGTGTCGAGCTCACGATCGGAATGGATCGTCGGGATGGAATGGGCAGGCGGCTGGCTGCTATTCCACTCTTCCGCCCCATCGCCCTAATCCCGCGCCCGAGGGACGGAGTTTGTCCAAGGAAGCGGGTCGTAGTAGATCGAGGTATAATCATGATTATGACATATCCGAGCCTCGCCGGCTCTCGGGATTTTGTCTTTGCCTACGAGCGATAAGGTGCGGTCTTGGACCATACCGACCGGGAGTTACAAGGTAGAACGAAGGAATCGTTGTCCCGATCCACACGATTCTCGAGTTATCGTCCCGTTTTGGTTGGCGTTACATTCCGCACGCAACCGCTACATTTTGCATTGGTTGGCGCCAAGTCCGCACGCAACCATTAATTGCCTTGCATAGGATTGGCGTTACACTTCCGCACGCAATCCTACCTGTCTTTTTGTATCACATAGTGCCTGTGTGACCATGAACTTTTTCTTAAATCGTATAAGTATATTATTTAAATATTTTATCACGACGCTTGTGAACGTGTGTGAAACCATGCATCATACTCACGCGATTTCGTAGAATCGTTTTCTCACATTAACTATATTACGCCACACTCGCACACGATCACCCCATCTAATGAGATTTTTGTCTCATCCCCTTTGTTTTCTAACCTTAGATGAGATTTTGGCTGGGGATCTTGAACCGGCTGGATTGAGACCTTGTACTACGCTTGTTGGATTTCTTCTGCATCTTGTTGTTGATCGGACTCTTTTCTTATTATGTTGTTGTTGGACTTTTGTATCCTAATCAATTCGGGTTTGTAATTGAGGGCGTATGACCCTTTGACGTTAAGTTACTACCTTGTTGAATTTCGGATTGTAATTTGGTGATGGAATGTAGACTTTAAGTGATAACTTGTATCGTTATTTATTTCACGCTATTTAGACACTCGCTTTATTGGGTTCTCATTGGTATTGTCTAGATTGTTAGTCCATTTGTATTTAAGTTGTGAATCGTTCGTCGCGTCCCGTTTGGGCGCGATGACAAGAAGAGTGGTATCGAGCTCGGCTAGTAAGATGGAAACTTACACCGAGTGACCCAGGATAGACCCCGGCCTGCGTGTTTTGGGTAGTATCTGTGACGACCAATTGAGTGTGAAATCGATTTCAAATTGGCATATAACCGTCTTATTGATATTTGAACTAAGTTAGAATGCATACTTTGAGATTCATAATCATACTTGTCTTGACTTAGTTTATTTTGACCGATTTCCCCTTACTCGTTCTCCTTATTCTTTCTTATCTCTCCTCTACCTGATCGATCCGCCTTAGTTTGTTTTATCGGGATGGAGCCGACGCGCCACGTGGTGGGATGTATTCCATGCCCGTCTTGCTGAGCGGGAATATTACCGGCAATCGATGATTCATTGGCACCAAGGAAAGCGAACGCACGACCTACGTAACTCAGCCCAGAGCGCCAACGCAATGCAGACTGACTCGGCGCTTGGCGATAAGCAAGATGAGAAAACGAATCGACCACTGTCATCAAGGACCGCGATAACACCATAAGAGCGCGGGAGGACCAAATCTGAGTATCCAGGAGCGCTGGATAACATGAGGGAGAAAATGAAGAGGACGGCGGCACGGCCGCTTAAATGGGAGATTGATGCCCGTCTATCCCGTGAAATCTTGCCGATCGCTTGGAGGAGGCCCTCATCAAGCAGAGATGCGATCATTGAGGACCTTACACAGGCCCTATCTCGGAGGGACGCCGCACTAGAGGTCGCTTTAGCGGCTAATGCTCGCCCATTGCCACCGCCCGAGGCGAACCCGTACCGATCCCGAGGAGGATCCCGAGGAGGATCCGGTCGACATTGGAGAGCCGAGGGAGGCTGCTCCACTCGATGAGGCTCGGGGATTTGAGCAGTGGTTGGACTTTGTGGATTGGCCAGAGGTTGAGGCGCCGCCTCAACCCGACCCAGCCCGATCCCAGACATAGCTGCGAGCGATGATGATGGCGATCTCACCGATTAGCTAGCGATTTTCTATTGTACTTTTGTTGTTGTATTTGTGTAATCCGTGTTGTACCTTTCATTATTATACTAGATTCGGATGTATTTTGATTCCATGTATCCGACTTAGTATTTACTGATGTACTTTGGGTGTATTCAATTTTATATTACTTTCCATTTATTCCTTTTGCCATTTATTCAGTGTCTTGTGTTGATGTTACTTTCCCTGCGATATCTTTTACTTTACGCGAATAATTATTGTATTCATTTACTCGCAAATCGCAATTAACGCTCCAAGATACGAATGGCGTAACATCGAGGGCGTGGGAGACCTCGTCGCGTTCCACGAGGAGACGACGATGTACCCGGGGACCGGGTACCCTCTAGGAATTACCACCACCTCCTCCACTGCTGCAGGAGAGACAATCGATCGCACAAGCATTACAAAGAAATAACTGGTGTTTATGAGGCAAAGGCAGAGCCTCAACCCCGTGCTCCCGAACTCCGCCCCGAGAGGCGAACGATCGCACATTGGAGCGATTCTGCGGTTCGACCCACCAACCTTCCCGGGAGAGCGGGACGATGTGAAAGCGGAAGAATGGATAGAGAAGTTGGAAAATATCTTCAATGCTCTTCAATACTCCGACGAGCAGAGAGTCACACTTCGTATTTAAATGCAGGAATCGGCCGCTAGAGATAGTGGAGGGCGATTGAAAGGAGATGGGAACAGGACTGAAAGTAATCGAGAACATGGGGAAATTTCTTGGTGAGTTCAATGAAAGTATATTCCCAGTGTCGTGAAGGAAGCACGCCGGGATGAATTTCATAGATTGAGGCAAGGAACCTGACCGTGGCTCGATGAGTCTGAATTTCACCGATTGTCCAAGTATGCTGGGACAATCGATCGAAGAGGATAAGCTTTACAAGTTCACTCGAGGATTGAAACGGAACTTCGAAACGATTCTTACGATTGAATCGCGGCAACCTACTGCCGCCATGGTAAAAAGCGACTCTCTCCGCATTGAGTCGATCAACCGTATTGGGCCAGATTCAGCAGTAGGCCATCGAACATTTTAAGAGGCGGTGTGGGACAACCATCTAAACCGCCGCTAAGTTTGAAGGGACGGTTAACGGGGCAGACAAAGGGAAGAGACCAAGATAAGGAAAGCGGGTCGGAATGTACGCATTGCCGTAAACAGGACATACTGCCGACAAGCTGGCGTAAACAAGGAAGGTGTTTGCGCTGTGGCGATAATCGGCCACAGTACCGCAAGATTGCCGAAGTACAATGACCGATCCAAACCAATGCAACCACGAAGCGGAAACGGCCAGGGTAATCGGGCAAGGATGCCCGCCGAGCATTGCACTAGCCGGACGGGAGGCTCGGGAGGTATGATGGCGTGGTGGAAGGTACGCTTCTAGTATCTAACCACTACGCTAAAATATTGTTGACCCTGGATCAACGCATTCATTTGTTGCACCGCATTTTGTACACAAACCGCATGCATGCATGGAAAATATGCCTATATGCTTAGAAGTGTCAACTCCATGGGTGCGAGTCGGATAACGGATATTATCTATAATGCATGAAGTTAAGATTCTTGAGATAAACTTTCTGCCCGATTTGATCTTATTACCTATATCCGAATACGACGTAATATTGGGAATGAATCGGTTATCTCGCACACCATGCACAAATGGATTGCCATAACAAGTCCATTAAGCTATGTGAACAGGAAAACCCGAAGTGGAGATTTCGGGAAGGGCACGAGTTAAGATTGCCCCAATCATTTAAAGCAATGAAAGCGAGAAGGCGATCACTAGAGAGGCTCGAGGGTATTTGGCGTTTGTAATTAACAAACCCAAGGTTGAGATACAAATCAACCAAGTACCTATAGTATCGGCATATACGGACGTATTTCCACAAGAACTCACCTTGTCCCTCCGGATAGGGAAGTCGAGTTCACCATTGAGGTGTTGCCAGGGGCGCCCCGATTTAACACCGTATAGAATGGCTCCTCTTGAGTTACAAGAGTTGAAAACGCAATTACAAAAACCGATGGATGTGGGATTTATCCACCGAGTACGTCTCGTGGGGAGCACTGTCTTGTTTCGTCAAAAAGAAGGATGGCACATTAAGACTATGTATAGATTATCGTGGACTTAATAGTGTGACCATCAAGAACAAATATCCCCTCCCGAGGATAGGCGAACTATTTGATCAACCAGGGAGCAACGGTGTACTTCAAGTTTGATTTACAACAAGGATATTACCAATGAAAATCATGAAGGAGACATTTCCAAAAGCGCATTTCAAACCCGATATGGACACTACGAGTTTGTAGTAATGCCTTCGTGCGACGAATGCACCAGCAGCATTTATGGACACGATGCATCGAGTCTTCCAACCTTATTTGGATCAATTCGTAGTGATATTCATTGATGACATACTTGTATACTCTAAGTCAGAGAAGAGCACGACGTCACCGAAAATCGTTTTAGAGACACTACGAGAGCATAAGCTGTATGCTAAATTTAGCAAGTGCGAATTTTGGCTTAGTGAAGTCGCATTCTTGGGACATATAGTATCCGACCGGGATTGCGGTAGATCCTTCAAGGTATGCAGACGGTGGTTGAATGGAAACAACCCGAGTTTCGGAAATCGAAGTTTCTAGGACTAGTGGATATTATCGAAGATTTATCCAGGACTTCTCTAAGATAGCCGGACCACTCACTCGACTAACCGAGGAAGCAAGTCAAGTTTGAGTGGAGCGACAAGTGCGAGACGAGTTTCAAGAGTGAAGAAACGACTTACTACGGCTCAGTCTTAGCCCTTCCAAAGGGGACGAGAAAAACTTTGTCGTCTACGGTGATGCATCAAAAGAAGGACTAGGAGCGACTCATGCGGGAAGGAAAGGTTATCGCTTATGCATCACGAAAGCTCAAGCCGTATGAGGCCAATTACCCAACGCATGACTGGAATTGGCGGCGATAGTTTTCGCATTGAAGAAATGGAGACACTATCTCTACGGAGCAACATTTACGGTTTTCACGGATCATAAGAGCTTGAAGTATCTATTCTCCCGGAAAGATCTCAACCCGAGACAACGGAGATGGATGGAGTTGATTGAGGACTATCACTTTGATATTCAATACCATCCCGGAAAAGCTAACGTCAGAAAGGCGCTCTAGCGAGAAAGGCGAGCTTAGCGACTTATGATTCGAGAGTGGGAATCATTAAAGGAGTGAGCAATTGGAATCGACGAGAACCAATACTCGATTTCATGTGCTAACATTTCGATTACACCCAATCTTGAGTGAGATCAAAGAAGCACAAGAAAAAGATGCACATCTTCAAAAGCGAAGGAGAAGATACTTAAAGGAGAAAGATCGGAATTCACGGTGCACGAAGATGGAGTTATCGGGTTCCGGAATCGAGTGTGTGTACCAAATGACGAACATATTAGGAATAAAATCTTGAGTCACACCGTTCAAAATACACTATACATCCTGGAGGAAACAAGATGTATAAAGATTTGAAACGAAGTTATTGGTGGGTAAACTCGAAGAACCAGGTAAGCGGAGTTCGTTGCGAGATGTTTGACTTGTCAACGAGTAAAAGCGAACACCAACAACCATCCGGTTTACTACAACCGTTGAGAATTCGAGTGGAAATGGGAACATATAACAATGGACTTCGTGACGGATCTACCAAGGACGAGAAGAGGCCAGGACGCTTATATCGGGTAGTTGTAGACCGACTCACGAAATCGCACACTTTTTACCCATCAAGAAAACCGATAGCTTGCGAGAAACTTGCACATGATTTATATCAGAAATCATTCGACCGCATGGAGTACCGGTCGATATAGTATCCACAGAGACCCGAGGTTTGTCTCAGTTTTGGAAGTGCTTACACGACGAATTAGGTACCTCACTAAGTTTCAAAGACAAAGAAGACATCCACAAACCGATGGACGTCCGAGCGAACAATTCAAACCCTTGAAGATATGTTGCGAGCCCGCACTGGACTTTCAAGGAAGTTAGGATTCGCACTTACCATTAGCCGAGTTCGCCTACAACAATACTTGATTATCAAGCCACGATTGGGATGGCACCTATGAGGCATTGTATGGGCGGAAATGTAGATCCCCACTACATTGGGAGATTGATGACCAATGGACTCCGAAAGAGAAACGAAAGTCGCCCTCGATTCCAAAGGTCGACTTAGTTCAGAGGCCATGGAGAAGGTCAAGGCGATCAAGGGAGCGGATTCGCACGGCTCGAGTAGTCGCCAAAAGAGTTACGCGGACAAGAGAAGAAAGGATTTGGAATTTGAAGTCGGTGATGAAGTATTTCTTAGACTCTCACCACGGAAAGGATTGATCAATCCGAAGAAAGGAGGCAAATTGAGTCCGAGATATGTTGGACCTTACAAGATTTTCGAGAGGATCGGGAAGTTAGCCTACGGACTCGAGTTACCAGCACCATATGCGGGAATGCACGATGTATTCCACGTGTCGAGGAAGAAGAAGTATCAACCGGATCCCGAGCATATCATCACTCGAGATACTCCTCCTCTAATGGAAAATCTATCCTACACCGAGAGGCCAATCGGGATCATCGATCGCAGAATCGACAATTGCGTAAGAGAGAAATTCGATGGTTAAAGTGGTGTGGCAAAACCACAACCGAGACGAAGACGCACGGCGTGGGAAATGGAAGATGACATAAGGAATCAATATCCCGAACTATTCTCGAAGAGAGTCACGCCCAAACGGACGCGATGAGCGATTCACAACTTAAATACAAATGGACTATGATCTAGACAATACCAATGAGAACCCGATAAAGTAGAGTCTAAATAGTGAAATAAATAACGAGATACAAGTTATCACTTAAAGTCTACATTCCATCACCAAATTACAATCCGAAATTCAACAAGGTAGTAACTTAACGTCAAAGGGTCATCGCCCCTCAATTACAAACCCGAATTGATTAGGATACAAAAGTCCAACAACAACATAATAAGAAAAGAGTCCGATCAACAACAAGATGCGATAAATCCAACAAGCGTAGTACAAGGTCTCAATCGAGGCGGTTCAAACATCCCCAAATAAATCCTCATCTAAGGTTAGAAAACAGTAGGATGAGACAAAAATCTCGATAGATGGGGTGATCGTAATGCGAGTGTGGCGTAATATAGTTAATGTGAGAAAACGATTCGAAATCGCGTGAGTATGATGCATGGTTTCACAGGTTCACAAGCGTCGTGATAAAATATTTAAATAATATACTTATACGATTTAAGAAAAAGATTCATGGTCACACAGGCACTATGTGATACTGATCAAGACAGGTAGGATTGCGTGCGGAAGTGTAACGCCAATCCTATGCAAGGCAATTAATGGTTGCGTACGGACTTGTAGCGCCAACCAATGCAAAAAATGTAGCGGTTGCATACGGGAATGTAACGCCAACCAAAACGGGACGATAACTCCGAATCGTGTGGATCGAACGGCGATTCCTTCGTTTCTACCTTGTAACTCCCGGTCAAGTATGGTCCAAGACCGGCACCTTATCGCTCCGTAGGCAAAGACAAAATCCCAGAGAGTGGCGAGGCTCGGATATGTCATAATCATGATTATACCTCGATACGACCCGCTTCCCTTGGACAAACTCCGTCCCTCGAGTTGCGGGATTAGGGCGATGGGGCGTAGGAAGAGTGGAATAGCGGCCGAGCTGCCCGGTTCCATCCCCCGACGTATCCATTCCGATTGTGAGCTCGACACACCAAGTTGACTCGGGCGGGGAAAGTAATTACAATTACAGGGTAGTCAACCAGTGCAATCGAGTATTATTGATTTGGGAAGCAGTTTAGGAAAATTTTTGGAAAACGCGAGTGGCAATTATGGCGTTGGTGGAGTTTTTGGATGAAGATGATTATCGGAAGGATAAGCAACCTTCGATATCTTGAAAGATTGGGTGGAACATAAGTCCCGTTATAGAATCAATTAGCAAGGCGGGAAAGTCGCTCCGCGATCGGGTATTAATCGGTCAAATTGATCCGATAAGTTAGGGGGTTTTTGGGAAGGTAAAATATTTAAATTAAATCTCAATTTCAGAGAGTCCCAGGCTATTTTAGTAAAAGAGAAAATAATTTGAGTTAGGTCCTTTATAAAAGAAAAATTGTAATTTAGCCCCGTTTTGTAAAAACCAACACTTTTGGGGTTAAAAATTTAATAATTAAATATCCCGACCTTGAAAAATTATGAGGTCAGTTCCTAAATTCTCCAAATTGTCCAGAGATTCAGCTTTTTAAAGTTTTATGGTCGAGTTTTTATAAAAATCTCATATTGGCCCCAAATTTGTAAAAATTGTCAATTCGGACCTTAAGTTTTAAAAATTGAACTCACAAACCGGAAGGGCTTTTAATGTGATTCCAGTTGGAAAATGTCACTAAGGTTGGTAGGATATTGGGACAAAAGCAGTTTTTAAAAGCAATATGTGTAGGTCCTTCAACTTTAGAAAATATCATTTTTGTCCCATTTTAAAATAATTGCCTTTAAGGCTTTTAGGGGTCCAATTGTTATGAAATTTGAACCTTGGGTCCAAAATATAATTAAGTTATAGTTAAGTTAGTATTTCCAGGTGCATGGGCTGCATAAGTCCTGGAAATTTCATTTGGTCCTCAAGTTTAATATTTTCACATTAGTCCCTCATTTTTAGTAAAATTGTTTTCCAAGCCCTAACCACTTGGATTTTTGGAATACTTTTAAAATATGGGATTCCCAGTAACTTAAAAGTAAAAATTTCAATTTATAAATTTTAGGTCTGGTACAGTTTTTAAAATTGCAAAGTAGCCCTTAAACTTTCAAAATCTTACAATCTAGTCCTTGGGCTTTTAAAGGTTAATTTTATTTATCTTAAAACTATTAAAACATTATTAAAATGTCCAAAAGTCATTTTTGAACCTGAGTACAGTCCCAAATTTCGAAATTTGCAGAGGGGTCCTTTAACTTTTATTTTCTTGCAATTTAGTCCACCAACTTTCCATTTTTGCATTTTTAAGTCCAAAATTGAAATTTAATCAATTATGCTCGACTTTTCCAGGTTATAAGTCATCCAAAACATAGATTTTAAAGATCATACACATGCATGTCCAATACATACAAGAATTCATCAATTAAAGCATTAAAGTGTACATGCATGCACCTAAAATTCAATAAATAGTAATTTTGAGCAACTCTTGAGAATTTTCATGATTTGATATATAAAATTGACATGCAATACATAGATTATATATATCTCAAGGCTCATGATCAAATTTTCTACATGCATTTTAATAAAACACCTAAAAGTTGGAAAAATAATTTTCCACCCACCTTAATTTTGGAAATTGTGAAATAAAAGGATAATTTCACAATTTTTTTGGATGAGGCTTCTTAGGTCAGCCCCTAAGTCAAGAAAATATCAAAATTTGGAGTTAGAAAAATGAGATAAAAATTAAGGAGAAAAGAAGGAAATGAGGAAATGAAAAGGACTACACTTTACCTTGTGTAGTAGATGTTTGGAGACTAGTTGAAGCTCAAAATTGGAACTTTGGTTCAACTCCAAAAATCTCCTAAGGTCAGCCCCTATTTCTCAAAAATGAAAAGGGGTGTTAAAATTTGAAAAAAAATAGGAAGAGTAGGAAAGAAGGGGCCTAGTACACAATTCTTACCTTGTAGTCAAATTTTCTACTATTTTTTCTTCTTCAAGCTTGAGGTCCTTCTTCAAAATATTGTCAAGCTCTAACCTTCAAAGTCTTCTAAATGTACCTCCAAAACCAAATTTAAACTTAAGTTAAGAAGGTGGAAGAGATGAACAATGTGATATCCAAAATGGATTGAAGCTAAAATTTCTTACCTTTTAGTATAGTGGTTCGATTTTTATGATGTATGAGGAGGAAAATGTTGAATTTTTTCTAAGTATGGAAGAAGAAAGTAAGAAGAAGAGTAGAGAGATTTGGAATTTGAAGTCGGTGATGAAGTATTTCTTAGACTCTCACCACGGAAAGGATTGATCAATCCCAAGAAGAAAGGAGGCAAATTGAGTCCGAGATATGTTGGACCTTACAAGATTTTCTGCTGAGGATCGGGAAGTTAGCCTCTGACTCGAGTTACCAAAGACCATATGCGCAGGAATGCACGATGTATTCCACGTGTCGAGACTGAAGAAGTATCAACCGGATCCCGAGCATATCATCACCGAGATACTCCTCCTCTAATGGAAAATCTATCCTACACCGAGAGGCCAATCGGGATCATCGATCGAAGAGATACGACAATTGCGTAAGAGAGAAATTCCGATGGTTAAAGTGGTGTGGCAAAACCACAACCGAGACGAAGACGCGACGGGAAATGGAAGATGACATAAGGAATCAATATCCCGAACTATTTCAAGAGAATTTGGGGACCAAATTCTTTTAAGGAGGGGAGGATGTGAAGCCCCGATTTTTGAAGCTATTAGTTGAACCTTATTGTTGTTTAAGCTTTTGATCGACTATTTTATCGCGTCATTTTGACGGGTAATTAATAATAATATATACATTTTGTATTTTATTTCATTTTATTTAATCACTTGTGATCATGATCATCATTAATTCTATTCTCATTTATGATCACTTGATTGATCATTATTACTATTTTTGTATTTATTAGTCACCTTAGAATTTTAAGAGACTATTTATTTTAGAGACTTTTACCTTATAGAATTAAGATGTTGATTTAGATTAAGTGATCATGAGACTTACAAGTGATCAAGGAAATCACTAATTATTTTGGAGATTGATATATTTCATCTATTATCATCAAAATTAGGACAAAAAAATATATGGAATTACCATTTTACCCTCATAGTGGACGGCCATGATGGATATTTTGGGATAAAAATATCATCCAACTCTTGTACACATACACCATATATTAGTCATCTTGTGTATAATTATATCATTAATTCAAACATTATACACATCATCTTATACACCAATTCTTTATTACTATTTTCCCCAACTTATTCCCACTTAACAAACATTCTTCTTATTCCTCTCAAATTCAAATTGACCCACACTTTGACTTGCATTTTTGTCTCCATGCAAGAGACAAATTACAAGACACAATTTGATCAAAATCATCTCTCTCTCTCTTGAAGTGGACGGCCATATGACCATTTCCTACACAAAATTTCTCTTCATTTCACCAACTCATGTTCTAAGTCTTGCAAAAATCCTCCTCCTTCTCTCTAAAAACTCCCAACATCTCTCTACTCTTCTTCTTACTTTCTTCTTCCATACTTAGAAAAAATTCAACATTTTCCTCCTCATACATCATAAAAATCGAACCATTATACTAAAAGGTAAGAAATTTTAGCTTCAATCCATTTTGGATATCACATTGTTCATCTCTTCCACCTTCTTAACTTAAGTTTAAATTTGGTTTTGGAGGTACATTTAGAAGACTTTGAAGGTTAGAGCTTGACAATATTTTGAAGAAGGACCTCAAGCTTGAAGAAGAAAATAGTAGAGAAAATTTGACTACAAGGTAAGAATTGTGTACTAGACCCCTTCTTTCCTACTCTTCCTATTTTTTTTCAAATTTTAACACCCCTTTTCATTTTTGAGAAATAGGGGCTGACCTTAGGATATTTTTGGAGTTGAACCAAAGTTCCAATTTTGAGCTTCAACTAGTCTCCAAACATCTACTACACAAGGTAAAGTGTAGTCCTTTTCATTTCCTCATTTCCTTCTTTTCTCCTTAATTTTTCTCTCATTTTTCTAACTCCAAATTTTGATATTTTCTTGACTTAGGGGCTGACCTAAGAAGCCTCATCCAAAAAAATTGTGAAATTATCCTTTTATTTCACAATTTCCAAAATTAAGGTGGGTGGAAAATTATTTTTCCAACTTTTAGGTGTTTTATTAAAATGCATGTAGAAAATTTGATCATGAGCCTTGAGATATATATAATCTATGTATTGCATGTCAATTTTATATATCAAATCATGAAAATTTTCAAGCGTTGCTCAAAATTACTATTTATTGAATTTTAGGTGCATGCATGTACACTTTAATGCTTTAATTGATGAATTCTTGTATGTATTGGACATGCATGTGTATGATCTTTAAAATCTATGTTTTGGATGACTTATAACCTGGAAAAGTCGAGCATAATTGATTAAATTTCAATTTTGGACTTAAAAATGCAAAAATGGAAAGTTGGTGGACTAAATTGCAAGAAAATAAAAGTTAAAGGACCCTCTGCAAATTTCGAAATTTGGGACTGTACTCAGGTTCAAAAATGACTTTTGGACATTTTAATAATGTTTTAATAGTTTTAAGATAAATAAAATTAACCTTTAAAAGCCCAAGGACTAGATTGTAAGATTTTGAAAGTTTAAGGGCTACTTTGCAATTTAAAAACTGTACCAGACCTAAACTTTATAAATTGAAATTTTTACTTTTAAGTTACTGGGAATCCCATATTTTAAAAGTATTCCAAAAAATCCAAGTGGTTAGGGCTTGGAAAACAATTTTACTAAAAATGAGGGACTAATGTGAAAATATTAAACTTGAGGACCCAAATGAAATTTCCAGGACTTATGCAGCCCATGCACCTGGAAATACTAACTTAACTATAACTTAATTATATTTTGGACCCAAGGTTCAAATTTCATAACAATTGGACCCCTAAAAGCCTTAAAGGCAATTATTTTAAAATGGGACAAAAATGATATTTTCTAAAGTTGAAGGACCTACACATATTGCTTTTAAAAACTGCTTTTGTCCCAATATCCTACCAACCTTAGTGACATTTTCCAACTGGAATCACATTAAAAGCCCTTCCGGTTTGTGAGTTCGAATTTTTAAAACTTAAGGTCCGAATTGACAATTTTTACAAATTTGGGGCCAATATGAGATTTTTATAAAAACTCGACCATAAAACTTTAAAAACCTGAATCTCTGGACAATTTGGAGAATTTAGGAACTGACCTCATAATTTTTCAAGGTCGGGATATTTAATTATTAAATTTTTAACCCCAAAAGTGTTGGTTTTTACAAAACGGGGCTAAATTACAATTTTTCTTTTATAAAGGACCTAACTCAAATTATTTTCTCTTTTACTAAAATAGCCTTGGACTCTCTGAAATTGAGATTTAATTTAAATATTTTACCTTCCCAAAAACCCTAACTTATCGGATCAATTTGACCGATTAATACCCGATCATGGGCGACTTCCCCGCCTTGCTAATTGATTCTATAACGGGACTTATGTTCCACCCAATCTTTCAAGATATCGAAGGTTGCTTATCCTTCCGATAATCATCTTCATCCCAAAACTCCACCAACGCCATAATTGCCACTCGCGTTTTCCAAAAATTTTCCTAAACTGCTTCCCAAATCAATAATACTCATTTATGCGGTTGATCTGTAATTGTAATTACTTTCTGCTGAGTCAACTTGGTGTGTCGAGCTCACGCTCGGAATGGATACGTCGGGGATGGAACCGGCAGCTGGGCTGCTATTCCACTCTTCCGGCCCCATCGCCCTAATCCCCAACCGAGGGACGGAGTTTGTCCAAGGGAAGCGGGTCGTAAGATCGAGGTATAATCATGATTATGACGATCCGAGCTCGCCCACTCTGGGATTTTGTCTTTGCCTACGGAGCGATAAGGTGCCGGTCTTGGACCATCTTACCGACCGGGAGTTACAAGGTAGAACGAAGGAATCATTGTCGATCCACACGATTCTCGAGTTATCGTCCCGTTTTGGTTGGCGTTACATTCCCGTATGCAACCGCTACATTTTTGCATTGGTTGGCGCTACAAGTCCGCACGCAACCATTAATTGCCTTGCATAGGATTGGCGTTACACTTCCGTACGCAATCCTACTGTCTTGATTGTATCACATAGTGCTGTGTGACCATGAACTATTTTCTTAAATCGTATAAGTATATTATTTAAATATTTTATCACGACGCTTGTGAAGCTGTGTGTGTGAAACCATGCATCATACTCACGCGATTTCGTGAATTGTTTTCTCACATTAACTATATTACGCCACACTCGCATTACCCGATCACCCCATCTACCGAGATTTTTGTCTCATCACTTTGTTTTCTAACCTTAGATGAGGATTTTTTGGGGATCTTGGCAACCGCTCGGATTGAGACCTTGTACTACGCTTGTTGGATTTCTTTGCATCTTGTTGTTGATCGGACTCTTTTCTTATTATGTTGTTGTTGGACTTTTGTATCCTAATCAATTCGGGTTTGTAATTGAGGGGCGTATGACCCTTTGACGTTAAGTTACTACCTTGTTGAATTTTGGATTGTAATTTGGTGATGGAATGTAGACTTTAAGTGATAACTTGTATCTGTTATTTATTTCCGCTGCTATTTAGACTCTGCTTTATTGGGTTCTCATTGGTATTGTCTAGACTGTTAGTCCATTTGTATTTAAGTTGTGAATCGTTCGTCGCGTCCCGTTTGGGGCGTGACAAAAACCCTAATTAATTAATCTATATTAATTAATTGCATTCAACTATTGAATTTATCAATTTTGAAATGTCAACAATCAAAATTATGTGTGACTCTTTTAGGCTCACAACTAATACTAGTTGCAGGCTTACAACTTTTGTAACTTTCAAATAAAATAATTTATTCTACTAATTAATCATATTAATTAATATACTTGAAATTAACTCTTTAATTTCAAGAACCTACAAATCATGGTAACATCTAGCAAGTAGCATGATTACCTAGTATTAGGTGAAATAGCGAGTAAACCTATTTCAATTGCAATTGCATACATGTACAATCCTTTCGACAACTAATTTCCCGATTAAATCTTGGGTATGGATTTATCGAAATCCAATTGATTTAATAACTGTGATTCCATTTCAAGTTCTAGTGATTCTTTTATAAATCAAATTCATCGTGCCTTGGCCAAGGTCTTTGAATCACAAACTACGAAAACACAGGAAATTCCCTTGTCAAAAGACAAGTGTCGAATTCTATGTCGGTCACAGACAAGCCTCTATGTACATCAGTACAATACCCAAAATACCTCTTTGTGATTATCAAGCAATCAAAAGATAAATAAAAGTATTGCAGGATAGACACAAGGCTACTGTCGTGCCTCAAGTACGAGGATTAATCATGTACTATTGAAATGTGAAAATTCTTATTCGACAAACAAAGTTTCCATATAAGAATTTCCATTGGGTCATGTTCAGTGAACTTGTTCGCCAACAAGCACCCGCATATATGTATTTGCGTCTCAACGCTAATGTTAATGGAATGTAACATTCTCGTCTCATGAGCATGCATCATATACACAAGTCTTACGGGGTTATCAATGTCCTATCTTGAAAAATCCATTGACTTGGAACTAGTTTAAGATTAAAGCCTTAGAGGCATATTCCATGATCGCCATCAAATGCGCAACCATACCCCATAACTTAAAATGATCTAAGGACTTTATCTATGAGCAGTTAAATAATAAATGCAAAACATAAGATAAAGAAAAACGCCTTTGTATTAATATAATTCCCAATAAAATTATTTTTACAAGTAGCATAAATCCAATTCTAATTGGAGTGCAGTGCACCCTACTCTAACACTACGGGAGCACAAGAGCTTCGAATGCTTAGGAGGAGAATCCATCCTGACAAGAAGGATTTTCTTTCTATGTCTAGATCTCTTGTCTGTGCTTAAACGATGTCATAACGTTGATTTCGAATTTGTCTACAAGTTTGTTATCCTTGTTTGGCTAATCTCTCAGATCTTAGGGGAATAATCAAAATTGTGGATCCATGTTAAATTTTGATTAATTATTTTCTTAATTGATTCTTTTTTTCTATTTTATGAATTCGAGTGCTTATTCTTAATTGCTTATTATTTGGCCGGGGATAATTTGCATGTCATATTTGTTAGTGCGAGATTCGGGAGATGAGTTCTAACAAAGACGGAAATCGAATTCAGACATAAACGGGTGTAACCAGTCGGGAGAGACCTACAACTGTTTGTAGGGAATCATTCAATTTATAAATCTTTTGGGAGTTAATAATAGTTGTAACGTATCGGGAGATCTACAATTGTTATTAATCTACTGTTTGTTAATCACCTGGGAGGCCGAATAAACTATCATAGGAATTGAACCCATAGAATTGCATGAATTGGTTTTGAAACTTTAATTGGATTTAATATTGAAGAAACATGTTGAGATTATGTGCTTAAGATTGCTCCTGTAGTTGTTGAAAATACTTGTGGGGTTCGCAAATTTATTTAATTTTCTTTTTAATTTTCGATTTTAATAAAATTGGATATTCGATCGCTTCAATAAAATTGGAATGTGATGTTATTATAGCCTAAGTGTTTCACATATCAATCCCTGAGGAATACGACCTTGCTTGCCATTATTCTATAAACTACACTGTACCTTGAGGAATCACTTTGGACAAGGGTCGAAGACGGGCGTGCGGCGGACACGCCTGGGGCCACGGCCAGCCCATGTGGCCCCGGGAGAAGAAAAATGGGCCGACCCCAAAACCCTACACTTTCTCCTACACAAACCCTAACATACGAAAATTCTCTCCCAAAACTCTCAAACTCCTCTCCAAATCTCTCCAAATTCAACATAAATCTCAAGCCAAAATCACAAATTCTTCATCCTCTTAAGAAACCCACCACCAAAAGACTTCAAATTTCAAATTCTCCAAATTTTACATCAAGTTTGGGGGGTACTCCAAAACCCCAAATTTTAGATTTTTCACCTCAAAATCTTAAAATTCATGGCTTCTAGAGATGAAAGAGGAACAAGGAGAAATACAAGAAGAAGAAGGGAGCCGACTCCGGAGCCCAAACCCGAGCCTCAACCAATATTCGACCTCGAGGATCCCGAAACTTCGAATGTCATCTTGCCAAACAACACACACCGGGCTAGATGGACGACACTCTACTTCCGTCCACGGTTTTACACAAGGCATCCCGATGAACCTACTCTTACTAATTTAGGTTTATTGGAAGATTTTAGAGTTATGTGGTAGAATTGATTGGCATGAATTTTTGAATGGGCATTGGGCCATTTATTCGGTTATCACACTTGAATGTTTGAGTAGCTTTGAATTGGTGGTTCGTAAAAGAAACTTGTTCGGAATTAGGTTTTGATTAGGGAATGAGCCAAGGGAATTAAGTATCGATGATTTGAATGAAATTTACAAAACTCCGGATTATGGGGTTGAGGAGCACGAGGAGTTTGATAAATATAGGTTTTGGAGAAAAATAACTGGGAAACGAATCTACACGCCGGGTACCTCAAAACCGTCTAGTATTCGAACCCCAGTATTCCGCTATGTCCAGCGAGCCTTAGCTAAAATAATTTTTGCGAGGGAGGAGAGTAAAGGGGCGTTGAGGGTAGATGAATTATTCATCATATGGTGTACGCCGTTAGGGACTGAAATTATGCCAAACACCGGGGCTATGATAGCCCGGTAATTTGATAGGATAAGAAAATCTGAGAGGGGTGGAATTTGCATTAGGGGGATGATTACCCCTATTGCGGAATATTTTAATATTAACTTGGGTGGGTATGAGGAGGCTGCGGGGCCTAAATTGGTTGATCTGACCGTTCTAACTGCTATGGAGATGATAAAATTCGATGGGTGTGATTATTGGCTCAATCAAGCAGATAGAACAAAGGTTAGGCTTCCTAACCCCGAAACGACATCCATTAGAAATAGGGGTAATTGGTTGCTTAGGGAGAAAAAGGGGGCTGCTGCTCAAGAAGAGCAAGATGAGTCAATGAGAGAGATGCCGGAATCCTCCAGACAAGGGGGTAACCGACCATTAACTATGAGTGAGAAGCTCGAAAGGGTGGAAGCTGATGTGGGCAGATTGATAGATGACACGTATCAGTTGACGGCTATGGCTAATGAGTATCACCAGGATTACTCACAGCGATTCGGAGCCATCACCCAGCAGCAACAGCATATGTACGAGATGATGTCTCGTATGGACGATGGCATATCTCTCACAGGGCCACTACCCTTCACCTCCACCACCACAGTAATCCATGTAAGTACTTATTACGCATTCCTCTTTCTTTTTGATAATTTTCTTATATGTTCGGGACGAAGCATATTTTAAGTTCGGGGGGATTGTCAAGAATGCGTAATTTAGTATTTCTTGCATTTTGCATTGCATTTAGAATTGCATGTAGATCATATAAAAATTTGCATTAATATTTTTTGATTTGTTTAGTATTTTTTAGCACGTTTATCGCTTTAGCACGATTAATTACTTTTGTGTGTGATTTTTAATCAAGGTTTTTTAAAATGCCCAGCTTCCTTATGATTTTACTATGAGCATTTTATGGAATGAGATAACATACTTCTGGGAATAGTGTGATGAATTGTTGGGAAGATGTCATTTATTTGCTTAGCATTAGTTGAAAAAATTGGGTATTTGAGCATGTTGTGAAAAATAAGCCTGTGAGCTTTTGTGCCTATAACTGCTTTATCTTATGCAACTTATTTTTTCTTGAGTGTGTCATTCATGATTGATAGAACTCTAGAACTTGCTCTGGTATCTTCATTGAAGCCATGTGTGTGTGCAATTTTTGAAAATAATTTAAGGTCATTTTTGTTTAGCCTACTTAGCCTAAAAAGCCTACCTATGAACTCATGATTCCCTTAGTTAGCCAATTTTGAGCCAAAACTTTTTATTCTTAGCCACATTGATCTTTAAAATTGCAAAATAATTTTATCCTTGAAATTTTCTTGAGCTTACAGTAAATGAATAAGTTTGGGGGAGATGTGATAAAAATTTATGAAAAAGAGAGGAAGTTGGCAAAAGAATGAAGGATAGCAGTATCTGGGTGAATGAAGAATATATGAAGCTCGAAAAAGAAAGTAATCTCTGAAAAATAGATAGATAAAGTCGAGCAAAAGGAAGAAAAATTCTGAAAATTGTGAAAAACAAATATGAGAGTTTGAGGCTAAAGAAAAAGAAAAATAGGCAAAAAGGCCTAAGAATGAAAAAGGAGAAATAAGGGTGAAATTGAAAAAAAAAAGAGAAAATGAGTTTATTGGGTTGGTGAATTGCAATGCATAAATTCTATTTGCTCAAGCCAAGTCACTTAATCCAAAATTTTTCTACCCTTACCAAAGAGCATACATTACAACCTAATAAAAGCCCTTTTTGATTCTTAAGTTGTGTACACAAAAGTGGTAGAGATGTTAAGACGATTTGCAAGCATATAGTAGTTCTACTTTTACTGGATTGAGTTTGAGCATAAACACTATCCATACACTTTTGAGAATCGAGTGATACACTATCTACTTATGAGTCGCGATGTCGAGTACTTAAAAGAGTATTAACTATGCCGAGTTTATGAATGATGACTTCTTGATTATGAATTACATGGTTTTCTTAAGTATAGAGAAAAATGCTATTTAATGATCATAGTGTTCTTGTGTGTTCTTTTTACCCCATGGTATTATTTTTCTTAATTTGCTCGTGGACGAGCAATTCTTTAAGTTTGGGGAATTTTGATGTGTATAAAATATATATGCATTTTGGGGCTTAAAATGATATATATTTGATGCATTTGCACGCATATTTAGTGTGCTTTTACTTGGTTTCCTTAGAAATGCATGATACTACGTATTCTTGCAACTTTTTACAGGAAACAGGGCTTAAAACAAAGAAATATCAGTTGGAATGCCCGGATAGATTTGACGAATGCGAAGAGAAGATCAAAACAACGAAGAAAACAGACAAAAACACTTCATACGGCCGGACCATGTGGTGTCACACGGCCATGTGAAAATGACACAACCGTGTGACAAAAGAGAAGAAATAGGGGACAGAACCAAGCCGCACGGCCAGACCGTGTATGCCCACATGGGCGTGTGGGAAAGGGCAACGCAACACACCACATGGCCGTGTGGGACTCTGTGACGCGTTGTTTCCGGAGTTCTTTTCCCGTCCCAACTCTACAAGTGATCTCTCCATGCATCTATAAAAAAAACCCAAGGCTTGCACGAAAAATCATCCATCCATACCACATAAAACACATCAAGTTACACAGGAACACAAGATTCGAAGTCTTCTAAGAGAGGAGGGCTAGGTCGCAAAGAACACCACAATGCCTTTCGCATCTACGGGAGCACAAGAGCTTCGAATGCTTAGGAGGGGAATCCATCCTGATAAGAAGGGTTTTTTTTTTCTATATCTAAATATTTTGTCTGTGCTTAAACAATGTCATAACATTGATTTTGAATTTATCTATGAGTTTGTTATCAATGTTTGGCTAATCTTTCGGATCTTAGGGGCATAATCAAAACTGTGGATTCATGTTAAATCTTGATTAATTATTTTCTTAATTGATTCATGTTTTCTATTTTATAAATTCGAGTGCTTATTCTTAATTGCTTATTATTTGGCCGGAAATAATTTGCATGTCATATTTGTTAGTGCGAGATTCGGTTCTAACAAAGACAGAAATCGAATTCAGACATAAACGGGTGTAACGAGTCGGGAGACCTATAATTGTTTGTGGGAGTCATTCAATTCATAAATCTTTTGGGAGTTAATAATAGTTGTAGCGTATCGGGAGATCTACAATTGTTATTAATCTACTGTTTATTAGAGGGGGAATAAACTATCTTAGGAATTGAACCCATAAAATTGCATGAATTGGTTTTGAAACTTTAATTGGATTTAATATTGAAGAAACATGTTGATATTTTGTGTCTAAGGTTGCTCCTGTAGTTGAAAATACTTGTGGGGTTCACAAATTGGATATTCGATCGTTTCAATAAAATTGGATATTCGATCGCTTCAATAAAATTGGAATGCAATGTTATTATAGCCTAAGTATTTCACATATCAATCCCTGAGGAATATGACCTTGCTTGCCATTATTCTATAAACTACAATGTACACTTGCAGTTGTATGAACCAAATATTTTTGGTGAACATTTATCAACAAAAAAACTCTTAAATGTAGTATTATTTTCCAATTCATGACTAGTGCTACCTTCTTTCATCGGACTTCCTTCTTTTACATCAATTTTTTCTTGAGTTCTTTCTACTATAGTGCCTTTTTCCGGTTGCCGCTTCCCCTGTCTCTCCTGTACACCAACTGATTATGTCGTGTCATCTACAAATATGAAAAAACAGATACTTTTAAGATAATTTCTGATACTTTTGAGGAAATTTCCGATACTTTTAAGGCAAGACTATTAAACACGCATATTAATAAATCTAACAATTTCAGTCATCATCTAACAATAAAACAAACAAAAATGCAGTTTAACAAAAAATTTAATGTTGAAATGCACGTTGTCATATAAAATATATGTTCAATGTTGAAATACAATGACATAAAACTGATACTTTTAAGGCAATTTATGATATTTTTATGGCAATTTCTGATACTTTTAAACGTCAGTGTCCACATATTTGTATTATAACAACAATGTATGTATTTAAGTATTTCTAACAATAATGTTCATAATTTCAGTCATCATCTAACAACAAATCTAAAAAAAATACAGTTTAATAAATATTTCAACACACAAATCTACAAATTATTCCACTTCAGTAAACTAATTGTTCTACTTCAGTAAATTAATCGCCAAAACATATTACAAACATATTTGCAAATTTTTTCCGAAATTATCAAACTAATGTATAAGCCTTCAAACTTCAATTTGGTAGAATCGAGAAGACACTTCGACTATAAAATGATCAATCAATTGAAAACCAAAACTATAAAATATAGACAAACAATTACAGATTGGTTCGACGCGAAAATAAATTACGTTAGTTTCTCGAATCCAGAAACCACTACACTGAATATTCTTAGTTCAAGCATTCTTCGGTACACTTAGTGTAAATCTGAAATTTATGTTACTTTGATTTCCACTATCATTTTGATGAGAAATAAAAAAGAACAAAATTAAAAGTATCGCCATGCTTACACACAAAGAAGCGAGAAGAAGAAGAAGAACGGCAAACTGAAAACAGAAAAGAAATAAACCTAGTAAAAAGAAGAAAAAAACTGAAAAAGAAAAATCAAAAAGAAAACTAAAAAAACAACTGGATTTGGACGGGTTTGGGAAGTGGGTCGGGTAAGTAGGATTCGTCTTATGAAATTAGACCCGCCAAACGATCTTATACAAGTTTTTGCCTTCTTTGTTAAGGGTGCATAATATATTGCTTAGGGATTGGGTAACATGGTTGCATGAAGACTGGAGATATGGTTGCCATCAAATCGAACCGATTCGAGCTTTTGAATATTTGAGCTTGGTTGGTTATATTGAGTCGAACTCAAGCTTAATTTATCGAATATATTGATGGTTCACGAGCTTTCTCGAGTCAAAACGAACTTAGTAATATCAATTATAAATTAAATTATTATTCAATTTATTACAAAAATAAAATTATGTATTTTTAAAATGCATAATATATCTACTGAAATCTATGATTTTATTGAAACAAATAAGTTTATTTATCTGTTTTGATATTTATCATAGGCAAACATATAAAAATTAAAATTAAAGTTAAACTATGAGTTAAATTGTACGAGTTAGCTCACGAGCCTGCTAAAGAGCTTTACGAGTCTGCTCACGAGTTAACGAGCCTCATATCTCTAAGTTTGAGTCTGGTTTATTTATTGGGAAAAGGACATAAATACCCCATTTTCCATACCCAATCCCTGCACAATGTCCATTTTCCACTGATTTTGGACAAAAATACCCATTTCCGCTGAATTTGGACAAAAATACCCATTTTCCGCTGATTTTTGACAAAAATACCCATTTTCCGCTGATTTTTTTGCGTTGGTTTCTTTTTTGTTTTTTTGTTTTTTCAAATATGTTTCTTGTTTCTTTGTTGTTTCATACCTGTTTCATTTAGGTTTCTTATATGTTTCACTTAGCCAACTTTTCATTGAATTCCATAGTTGCATGGAGAAAATCTCAGTTGTGGTATGCCACAATGAACAATGGGAAGAAAATAGAGAGTATACCAACTTTGAAATAACAAGAATACTGATTTCAATGGACTGCACATTCAGCACCCTAAACGAAATCTTGGAACAACAAATTCAATTCAGAAAATTTGAGCTTACTTATCCATCATCGGCTACGAGAAATGGACACGACTCTACTGTCAGACCAAAAAATACTTTGTATTGACTTCCAACATCGTAGAATTATTGAATGCATCAACTATAGCGGGAAAATACCTACTAGTAACATCTTTGCTAAAGTACGTGAGATCTTTGTTCAAGATTAGACATGCAGACATCGAAATGAAGCAAAGATCAACATTTACAAGGATGACAAAAAAAAAAAAAAAAAAGCTGAAGAGTATATGAGGAAAAAGTACACTATTTCTCTAAATTTAAAAACAATTTACTACAAACTTTTATCACATGATCCCCTGTTTCACAATTGTTTCTTACATGTTTCATTTATGTTTCTTACATGTTTCAACTGATTACACCATCATTAAGATTTACATAACAACAATTCTCTAAAATCATTAGGAAGTGGAGGTAGAAACTCAATGTCGTTGTCATCGTCATCACCATTTTGCAGCTTCAACTTAGCATGATTGTGAAGCAGATGACTGAGCCGTGCTTGTTCATTCTCTATCTCGAACGCTTCGACGTCCATAACCTTCCCAAACAATAAAGTGCTCGGCATAACAAAGCAACAAAAAATCCCACATTCACTACAAAAGAAATAAAAAAAGATACACAGTAAGATAGATAACACAAGAAATCAAAAAAATAAAAAAGAACAAACAAATGGAAAATACATAAAAGAACAAAAGAACCATAAAAGAAACAACTTCGAAACAACATCGAAACAAACGAAAAACTTCAAATCACAAAATAATAAAAGAACACAGAAAAATCATGCATCAGCAACACATCTTCGAAATAAACCGCTCAATCCGCCTGTAAAACCATACACATCTTCGAAACCCCACCCACCCTCAGCATCTCCATAACCACCAACGGTGTGGCGGAGAATCGCGCGATCGATTCCAATAAGCACAAAATCATATCATATCTGAAACGTATATAGTTTGCCAGCCAAGATAGAATTCCATTAAAGCACTACACTTAATAACTTCAAAACTGAAATTAAAACATGTAAGCATTAATTATCAAGAAAGGAACGCGGCGGCGACAAGTGACACTCGTCAACGCGGCGGACACTCTAGCCGACTCGGGATACACGGCAATGTCCTCACCCTCCAGCTCATCGCTCCCACCCCGCCCTCCCCTCCGCCACCATCACCACCCTCACCATATTCTCTCCACGGACGCCGCTTTGCTTTGCCTCCTCCAGGACCCCCTCACTCTCTCTCCTCCTCCTCCATTTCTCCCCTCTCTCTCTCTCCCCTGCATCCCTCCTCTCCCTCCCCTTCTCCTCGACTATCCCATCTCTCTCCCCGTCCAAGCACCTCTTCGTAACCTCCACGCAGGCCAATCAAATCTCCATAAATAACGTCGGAATCTCTGAATCCCCAATTTTCGATGACGGATTCGTCATAGTCTGCGGAATCGACAACTTCTTCGACTTGAACTTCACTCTAACACTCACGAATTCGACCAAACCAAACCCTAAATCGGATTTCCAGTGCCTGAAATTGGAATCGACCTCTCAGTTTGAAGAAGCATCCTGAGTGTTGAAGTCGAGAGGGTACTCGATTATTTAAACAATGCTGATTTTTGAGGAAATACCACAAAAATTGGAATCTCTGCGTAAGTAAAGGGGTGGGTATATTTGGGAAGTTTAGGACCGGAAGGGGTAGATTAGTGATAGGGTGGTATTTTTGTCTTTTTTTCAAAAAGCAGGGTATTTTGAGGTATTTCCTCTTATTTATTTTAATGAGCCTCATTGAAAGAACTCACACGGGCTTTTAATTTTATCGAGTCGAACTCCGACTGACTCACAAACGGCTTGTTCATTTACAGCCCAACCACTTACTTCATATTTGATGATTTGATCACTGGTGCAGCAATGCCAATTTTTATGTTCCTATATCGGGTAAGCCTGTCAATAATTAAATGTACATCTCATCTAATATATATACCCGGGCAACCTTAAGTCAATTGCTCTAAGTTGGCAGGAATGGAGTAACTAGATGGATGTATTTTTATTATATGTTTTTGGCATATTGTACAATATGGAAGCACTTATACATCTAAATTTATTTTGGTGTATTCAATTTTGCAGAATGTTTGATTCTTCATAATCTGAGAGTATTTGAATTATGTGAAGCTTTTGCCTGGATAAATTGTTGGTAAATAACTATACTTATAAGTATATTTCACATTTTTCCTTCAATATGATATAAAAAATATAAACTAATCAAGTTTCTTGTTACTTTAAAACAGGAATTTAACAGTCGACGAAGAGCATTAGAAACATATCAATTATCATCCTTTGGATTATTCTCCATGTCTTTAAACAATGTTGAATTTATCATTTTTTAGACAACGATGTGATTTGACTTTGAGTTTGTTAATGACTTTTTTTTAATTAAATTTTGACTATTTATTCATTCTTGTTTTATTTAGTTTTAATTTTTTTATTGTTCTCCAGTTTGGTTATTATTAATTTTGTGTGGATTTATTATAAATAACATCGTAAGTCTAATGATACTATATTTAGGATCAATTGTCAATTTGATAATCTCTAATTAAAATGCATTGCAATTTTAAGATTTAAAACATGAATAGTGTAACCAAATTAATGATAGAAATTGTAAAAAATGTTGCTAGACTTAGTGAGTCAAATTCTAAAAGTGTAGCTAATTTAGTGACTGAAATTCAAAAAACTGTCACAAATTTTAGGACGCAAAGTACAAATAGCGTCTCAAATATAGAGACACTATTTATAGAATGTTGTTAGTTTAACGACGCAAATCATTAATAATGTAATTAATTTGACGACACTAAATGTCAGATGTGTCTCTAGTTTAATGACACTATTTCTCAAACGCGTCGTAAATTCAACGACGCTTATTCTTAAAAGCGTCTCGAATTTGACAACGCTATTTCATTAAAAGCGTTGTTAATTTAGTGACGCAATAATTGATTAGTGTCGACAATATTGTACCTTAAATATTGTAGGTCTACTGTAATCGTGACAGAAACTAGTGTCACAAACTTCATGTTAATGACGCACTAAATAAAAGCGTCACGTTTTGAAATTTACCTAATTAAGCATAGGTCTTGCGTCACGAATATTTTTGTGACATCAAATTTAGCAACACAACTTGTGACGCTTGCACAAGCGTAGGTAATATAATTCGTGACGCTAATAAGCGTCTCTAAATGGGGGAAAAAAGCGTCACTAAACGCCTTTTTTTTGTAGTGCTTACAAAATGGGTAAATCAATTATTATCAATTTAAAGTTAATAGCAATTTAAAGTTACCATTTTCATGTATCAATCGTGATTTGTGCATCCTCGTCAACAAGCACGTACTAGGTTAACACGACGGACTTGTTTGGCTAACACTGTAAGCACAATGTTGAAATGCTCTTTGATAGTATATTCAGATCGTTTGAAATCACAACTAAAAATCAATTTCTTTTTATGATAGATTAAAAATTGAAAATCGGACTGAAGTCAAAAGGAGGCCGACACAGTTGTCCAATTTTAAGAATTTGCCTTAAATTTCTACAGTATTTTATTGGTAATTTTAAAAACTGTCGGTGATCTGTCATTAATTTGTTGATATAATTTGGAGAAAAATAATATTTTTTATTATGTAGATATTGTGTAGGTAATTATAGAATTTAGTGACAAAATCATTTTTGTTGGCAATTCTGTAAGTTAATACAGATGATTCTAACAAAACAAACAACAAAAGATGAAGTTTATGGGGGTTGACCAGTTTGTTTAAAATTTGAGGAGCTGGTACCCTTCTGGAATTGCTACACCTAAAATGTGTCACCAGATTCTCTGTAGGAATTATGTATATATAAGCAGGCCTAGAGACAGTTTTTATAAATTTGTGTGGTCCCTCATTATTCTATTACTTTGCTGCTTTTTTATTGAAAGAAGGTGATGGTTTTTGGCATGTTGGGTAGGGACAAATTCACTTGGAACGTTTTGTTACAGCACTTAAAATTGGGTTTTATGGCAACGGTACATAGATGATACATTCTTGATAGAAAAATCCATTATCTTTTCTGTTTATATCCTCTCTTAATCAGGAAGCAAAAATTATGTAGTTATATATTTACTTTTGCGTGGATAAAGTATTAAATGAAAATTAAAAAGTAATACTATATTTATAAATAGTAGTTGTAAATTAATGCTATCAAATCATCAATTTAAGTAAGGGAATAGTTTAAAAAATAAAATTACATTATGAAATATTCATAAAAAGAAAAAAATGATTAACTTAGATCAGACGAAATATAATTCTATTTGAATATGGCTACCAAATAATTGTATTGAATGCAAATGTTCCATAACGTCTGAATGCAACAACCATAATGTAGTGACTGGAATAAGAAAACAGTGCTGCATGATTTGCTGACCCAACAAATTTCTCAAGGTCCCATGCCTTAGCTCAGCTCCTTACCTTTACTAGGTTACCTTTCCATTAAATATTGAGTTGTATTGCAAAAGGACAAAGAATTGAAAACAATAACAATAAAGAATTGGATTCCCTCCAAAAAAAACAATACAAAATTGGAAAAAAAAGGTGTGAGAGAAAAAGTGTATTAAAAAATTGTTGAGTTAATACAATCATGCTACCAACTCTTTTGTGATGATCAATAATAAAGATACTTCTTAAAAGGAAAAAAATACAAACTATTGGGGGCAAAACCGATATTTAATTATTTAATATATAATTCAGTTTATATATTAATTTAATATTAATTGTCTAATGAGTATTTAATAGAATAATCCGGTCCAAAGGAGTCCGTAACTGGCACATAGACCGATTTCTCCTACACGGACTGGCACATGAGCCAATTTCTCCTACACGGCCCATAGGGCCCATTTATCAGGAACAAAAAGATCTCTCTTATTCATTTGTAAGCATATTCTTAGATTCTCATAATAACTCTTCTACGCATTTAATTCAGTATTCGTTTATTGTATATTATTTTCTCTCGATCACCAAGCTAACTTGAGCGTCGGAGGGGCTTCCTTGGGCAACCTCGGGACCTCCTAAGAAGATTTTCCGGTTTTAGGAGAAGAAGACTTGAAGACTTCCCCAGGAAGAAAGATTTTATCAAGACCATTGACTTGGAGTGATTTGCCTTAAAAAGCAGCATCAAAAACCTTTATGGAGTTATTGTTTGACCTTCCATTTTGTTTTTTCTAGTTTTGGAGAGAATAATGTGATAAAATTATTTTAAAAAATGAAAATAATTTTTGAGAGTTTGATTTGATATAAGATGAAAATGTGATGATTACAGTTGATGTGATAGTTTTTCTTAGAATAATAATGAATAAATGATGATTGGTGATTTGAAAAATTAGATAGAGTAAATAGTGTATTTGTGATATGATTGTGTAGTGATAATAGTTGGTGATTGTTTTTTGTTGAAATTATAAACGAATGTGATTGATGATTGGAAAACTGAGAATTAATGAGTGAGTAGTGAATTTTTTGTATATTTTTACAAATAATTGCACGCTCAGTAAGAAATTCGTCCGGAAAATGAAAAGGAGTAATTTTTTTTTTCACAAGCAAACACTACCTTAAGGTTTTAGTTTCAGGTAAAACTGAGGTTCCAAACTTTGATTTAATGAATTCTTATCAAAGTTTGGTTAAAACTCTTAGTATTAATTGCTTTACTCAAAAATAAATTATGAAGACACTTGGTTGCTAAGAATAAAGTATCATATGTGATATGTTACTTCTAGGAGGTTACTAGTTTCAGACTATGAATAATTACAATTATCTATGTAGTAGAATTCACGTAAAATCTATTGTATTCGTACAAATCTTTTGTAATAGTAAGTATCGAAAGAATTACAAATTGAATTAAGGCAAATGACCCCAGTTGTATCAATCATGTTGGCAAGGTTTAGCCAAAATCAATCTACTAATTATACCAGTAATCATGTTAATTAGGAAATTATAAGTTATATTTGGTGAAGTTAATTGATGTACAGTAGGATTGAGTTAATTTTCTCCGCATGATTGGTATATGGGAATGGGATAGGAATGGAATGAGCATTCTTTGTTTCATTCCCATTCACACGCTTGGTATGCTTTAGTAATGAGAATACTCATTCCCATGGAAATCTCTATTCCCAAAAGTAAGGGAATGACCATACCTCCTCTCCCCCATGGGTTTAGCTATTCTCAATCATCAAGAATCACTTAAATTTTATTTTTAATAAAATTATCTTTCTATAAATGACTAAAAATTTTGGATATAATCTATATTTTCAAAAAGTAGTGTTATAAACAAAATAAATTATTTATAATTTAAATATAAGTTATATTTAATCTTTTAATAAATCATAGTCAATTTCTATCAATATTCAATAGTTAAATCAAAATTTTGATATAGAATTCTTTTGTTGATTTTCTATATTTTCTTATAAAAAAATAGAGATAATTACAAAAATGCCCCTGAGGTTTGGGATAATTACAAAAAACCCAGAGATTTTTTAAAATTACAAAAAACCCCTTGAGGTGTGATTCTGTCTTATATTTCCCCCCTTCATAAGCAAAAGAATATCAAAATCCCCCTGATATTTATAAAAATACTATATTTACCCCCTTAAATTTACTACATAATCAAACCTAATAGGTTTTTTGTAATTTTAAAACATCTCTAGATTTTTTTTATAATTAGCCCAAATCTCAGGGTGTTTTTGTAATTATCCCTAAAAAATAGTATATAAAATATTTTTGATATCATAGATATAAATATATATATATTATTTAGCACACATTAAACCTTATATCAATTTACGAATAATATATTTAATAAAATTTATTTAAAAAAATCTTATTTAAGAGAATTAGATACTTTAAAATTATTTTTCTCAATTACTATCATTATTATAATTACCAATCAAGATATTAAATCAAGTAAAAAATTGTCATCCATTCATTTTTCCATTCCTTGTACATACCAATCGTAGGAATAGTAATACTACATCATTCCATTCCTATATTCATTCCATTCCAACCTAATTCCATTCATTCATACCAATCATGGAGTTAGAGGAGGTGAAGAAGGCCTGAACCGTGATAGCTGATGTCATGTTGCGTTAATTTTCCCTTTTCATATATATCCGCACTCGCCGTGGACATTAGAGACTCTACCACTACATGGGTAACTTAAAGAGACCTTTTAAAATAAATCACGAGGGTTCGAACTCATGATCCTTTATTTTTGCATCTAATATTTTTTCCACTGCGCCATGTCCATAGGAAAGTTGTCGAGCCTTAGTTATTTGTCGAGCTTAAATTGGTTCCACCACAAATATAATGAGGCTAAATAACAATAGATTCAAACTCAAACCATGAATATATCATTAAAGCAATTTGACTTATAATTTTCTAATCCTGGTATATCAGGCGACTTACATTATAAAATATTTATGACAAAAAATTATATGAGATCGTTACAGGGGTCTAAATTCGCGAGACGGGGCTCCATATCACACAAAACGAGTCTTACCTACTTCAAACAAGTCCATTGTGCCAATTTTGGAAAAAGTAAGCGGTGGCAAATTTGTAATTTGCTGCATGTCACCACATTAATGACTAATGAGAGATACTCTTCTTTTCTTGACGCATGATAGAGACTCTTTTGACCATCAATATGGTACAGTGTGCCCCATCAATTAGATCTATATTCCATATTATAAGTGAACTAGGTGATTTTTTTTTTCTCCATACCTAACTTTTTTTATTATGTTTTTAGACCCAGATTTAAAGTATCAAATTAATATTTTTTCCTATCTGACTTTTGTATTAAATCAAATATATTAACTAAGACATTTGTCATGAACACCTATATATAATTTAAATTCTAAAAAATTATTTGCTATTTCTTTTAAATTTGTTAATTGTTACTATAAAATTATTAGTTAATTTTCCTTTTGAAATACGAACTTTTACTCGAAAAGTTAATGACACTTTTGTATTCAAAAAGTATTAATATTATTATTTATTATATCTTTTCAAATTATATATTGTTTCCTTTAAAATTGATACTTTTTACTTAAAAATTAAAACTTACTAATCCATTTTAGAAGTTTTAATGTTTACTTGGAAAATATCATTTTTACTCGAAAAATAATATTTTTATTGTTAAAGTAATATACTGGATCAGATAATTAAAATTATATACTATTCTTTTAAAACTATACTTTTTACTTGAAAAGTAATAACTTTTACTTAAAATTATTACTTACTAATAGAAGTACTAATGTTTACTTGACAAATAGCATTGTTTACTCGAAAAGTATCACATTTTATTATAAACGTATTGTTCGACCACTAAACACCTATAAAAATCTAAAAATCCTCGCAAGAGAACGAGATCAATTGTAGGGTAGCAAGTTAACCACAAGTCGTCTCTCAAGAAAGACTTAGCCGACACATATTTATTATGTATCACAATTAGCAGAAAATAAAATTCTAAATACTCTAATTCAATTTTTTAAGGTTTGTAAATAACTAAATTAATTATTAAAACAAATATTCAAAACTAACACACGAGATCTGGATAAAAAAATATGAATGATAAAAGGTCTAGGATTTTGCTCATCTCATCAAACTTGCAAGCAGAATATCAACTAATTGATCATGCAATTAACAAATATAACAAACAGATAAAAACTGGGCCTAGATCTGATAACTCACGTATTCACAGATTAGGGTTATCCCTACATAATTGCTATTTTCATTAAGCCAGTTAGATAATACATTTTTGATTCATAGTACTTAGCAATAATTCGATAATTATTCCCTGTGGATTCGACAACCTTACTACTCTATATTAAAACTTGACACCGTAGACTTGCGGTTAAAAAAATCTTTAACAAGTTTTTGATCAAGAAGCTTTTTGGCACCCCAAGTATGCATTATTAGGTGCAAGTAAGGCAAAAATCGCGTATAAAGAAGGAAAAATCGCATTTTGGTCAGGGCGGGGGGCTGCAGGCCGCCGGCCTAGCCTTGCCAGCGCGCCGCGGAGTGCGGTATGGACGAAGGCATGTGGCGCAGCAGGCAAGGCGTGGAAAAAACATTCTTACATGATGGCGGGCGCCGCAACGCCCGTGCGATAAATGGCAGGAAGAGTTGGCGGGCGCCGCAGCGCCCGAGGGCGGAAATACCTATGCTTACCTACTCCCTTTCTTGGATTTTTGTGGCATATAAATACTAGCCTTGGGGCTTGCAATTAGGTATCTTGGAACCCTTGGGAAGAGAATAAAAACAGCTACAAGATAAGGAAGAAGGATTTGAGCATCTTGAGAAGAATTTGGAGAAGAAGATTGGAGGATTCTATCATCTAGAAATAGAGAAGATCCCTCTACTCTTGTTCTTATTTTGTTGCTTTTCTTCATATCTTGTAAGATGTATTATTGTATTTTCATGGATTCATTTTCTTTAATCATGAGCTAAACTCTATAATTCTAGAGGAATGATGTAATCTATGTTTGAACTTATGTTTTGAGATTGTGGTTTGTCAATCTAGATCTATCAATTTATTTGTGCTATTTGGATCTATTACTTCTAAATTACTTGATCAATAATTTAGATTGTTTGGTGTATTTGATTTGACACTTGAGAAAGGTAATTGAATACATGACCTTGGAATAGTATAACCTAGGATTTCATATAATTGAGAGATTTGTGAATCCTTTGAAGTCTTTTATCAAGATTCATAGTTTTTTTTATTGAGATTTTAATTGGTGATTTTTATAGAGATATTGATTTCCCAATTGAATCTAAAATCATTTAGCACTTGAGAGAGGGAATGATTATTGTAGAAATCTTGACTTATAAATTGGTAATTGATGATTGATAAACCATATTGACAACATAAAGAATAACTAGATTCATCATACCTCTAGAATTCATTTAATCATTTGTATAAACTCATTAATATTTTCATATTCTTGATTTATTTTTAGTATTTTTAGTATAATCACTCCATCATATATTGAATTTCTAAATAAAGTTAGACTACTATATTATAGTACTTAGCAATAATTCGATAATTATTCCCTGTGGATTCGACAACCTTACTACTCTATATTAAAACTTGACACCGTAGACTTGCGGTTAAAAAAATCTTTAACAAGTTTTTCCCTGTGAGCTTTTGATCAAAAACTTGTTAGCCTTATTTTTAGCTTCACCGCAAGTGTACGTGTAGTTTATAGAATAGGGTAAGCAAGGTCGTATCCACGGAGACTAATAAATTAATGCGCTAAGTATTGAACTAAGATAGCATTATTTTTATTTAGACGATCGAAATTGAATGATTGTTGTGGAAGAAAAGATAAGAATAACCACAAAAACACAAGATGAAAATAATAGTGGAATTACCAAGGGAAATGAAATGGATTCCCGGGTTATGGTTTCAATTAATATTCCTCTTGTTTTACGAATTAATCAAAGCCAAAGTTATTATCAATACACCTATAAGACGATCACAACGGTATTTTATCCTCCCTCTTGAGATGTATATAAAGTGTAGATTAAAATATCTATGCTAGTATCTCTATTCAACATAAGATACACAACTTCCAAATGCACAAAAGATCAAATATCCTCACAAATATTCACAAACCTCTCGATTATGCAAATATTCATGTCAAGTACTCAAGATCTAATATTGAAACTCATCTCTCGAATTATGAATCAATATATCAAATATGCTAAATCATTGGCCAAATGATAAAACAAGAATAAGAACAAAGTACTCAAATAGGCTTCAAGACAATAACTTCAATTAAGATTAAAATAATCAAAAAGAGTTCAATTAATCTACTTCCAAAACCCGGAAATCACAAGAAGTTTAGCTACCCATTATAAATAAACAACAACTAGACAAATTGTTCATCTTCATAAGAAGCTAAAATGAAAGATTAAAGCACAAAGAATGAGAAAACTTAGGGAAATGGATAATCTCTCGATTAATCTTCAATCCTCAAGCTCCGATTCGACCCGATTCTTCCCTTGATTCTTCCTTGATGAAATTGATGTGTTTCTTGTGTTCTTGGGTGTATTCCCAGCCTTTCCTCCATACCCTAGATCAAGGCTCCCATCTTCTATTTATATCCCCTCAAAAGTTCAAGAAAAAGGTGGAGGAACATAGGAAATTCCGCCCAGGGGCACTGCGGCGCCCGGGACCGGGCGCTGCAGCCCCCAACTTTAATTTTTTGGGATGAAAACTCTGTACCGGGCACTGCAGCGCTAGGTGACGGGCGCTGCAGCTCCTGCCCGGTTTTAGTGCCCAACACAGTCCGAATTTGATTTTGAGCCCTTCATCAAAGTTGTAGCTCTATCTCTTAGCTTTCCATAGCCACTTGAATCATCTCAATATCAATTTTTTAGTGAGAGTTATGGCCAAAATACGAAACACTGCCAGTAATGGAAATTTCAGACGCGTTTGGACGTTTCTTCAAATTAATCTCTCGTTGTTTGCTTGTTTGTACTTCTTTTGATACCCGATTCATTACTATGACTATAAACTCAATATAATTAGCTCTCAATATGTCTTGGCTACTCAAATGACTCAAAATACTCAAAAACAACACAAAACTCAAGTCTAAGAAGCCCAAATCATTAGTATAAAACCAAGTGAACAAATACCCCCAAACTTAAACTGTTGGCCGTCCCGGTCAACACTTTTAAAAACAAGACAAAACATGACTGAGAGTAATGAAAAGTAGAACGCACAACAACTCCATAAAATTTTGTATTGTTCATCGTAGGTATCAAGCAATGAATTAACCAAGCCTCAAACATCTAACATAGAGCACATATTAAAGAAACCATGGTAAATGCTAAGAATTACACCTCACAAATATCAAGTGTATACTCTCATCTCGAATGAATATAGGATGTGTTTACGCTCAATTCAATTCAATATTGCAGAATTACCATAGGCTTGCAAATCGTCTCATATCTCCGCCACTAGGATGTATGCAAAATTGTGAATCAAAAAGGACTTTTCCTTTGGTTGTAATGAAGGCTCTTTGGTTGGGGTAGGAAAATATGGATAGAGTGACTCAAACTCGAGCGTATAAACCAGTGAGCATATAATTCATCTACATTAAAGCTCAATATGCTACTCAAATCACCTCTTATTTTCACCAACTCTTCTTATCTCCATCCCCTTTATTTTGTAAACTCAACCATTCACATTACAATTCTTAACCTCCAAGTTCATTCAAAGAAAACTCATTCATCGAACAATTTTTTTTTTTGGACTCTTATATGAGTTTTCAACATTTCATATCTCCTTTTTCTTTCTCTTTTGTTCCCATTAACCAACTCTAATATTATCTTCTAAAATTTTGATTTCACCCATTCAACCTCATTTAATCTCTTTACTCAAATGTTATACGCTCAAGTGTAGGGTAACAAATATATCAAGTTAAGTCTTGAATTGTGGCTATCAACAATTAAGAAATAGGCTCAAGTTGGCTAACTAGGGATTTCAACATCATTAGGTAAGCAAAAGGCTTGAAGGGCTAACAAAAATAGCCTTAATCATTTTCACACTTCGCAAACAATATGTGACTTTGATAGAGATACCAGAGCAAGTTATAGAATTCTAACAACATAAATGATACACTCAAATCACAAACAAGACTCATTTGATGAAAGCAGTAAAGGCTCAAAAGCTCACAGGCTTGTAAATATGTAATTCAAAGCATCAAACCAAGTTTTCCATCTTAACATGCTCAATGTTATCTATTCATGGCTCAATCAACTCATGCTCAACACTCAATCCAAACAATACAAAATTTTCAAAATCAATCACAAGTTACAATCAAGAGATTAACTCACTCCCTAAAATCTATGAAAGCAATAAACAAGTTAAAACTGTAAACATGTTACTAATGCAAATGCAACTTAAAATGCTCTACATGCAACTATATGAAAACACACAAACAAATGCAATTTTTTTTTTTTTACACACTTCAAATCAAAATACTCACACATTTCAAATCAAAATACTAACTCTCCCCCCAAACTTGAATGAAATTATATCGAAACAAGGGAAAAGATAGAATTTCAAGAAAGAAAAATGTGAAGTTACCATTGGGTTGCCTCCCAACAAGCGCTAGATTTACCGTCATAGCTCGACATATGAATTGGTGCCTCCCTTGAATGCATATATTAGTTTGCTTTGGGTCATGGTCAAGTGCCATATTTGCCTTACTTGCACCTAATAATGCATACTTGGGGTGTCCAAGCAAGGATTTGAGTCTGGCGTAGGAATATCTTGATCCGGTTTACGTGTATGTTGTTCGTTTGCATACGTATGATCGAGTGTTTTTCTCGTTTCGGGAACAACTTTCTTATAATATCTCGCACGAACCGCTCATTCGTACACGCTTGGGTTGTGTGTTCCTTGTCTGTTTTTGTTCCTTTTAGGCGCCACATACTATTTGAACGTGCATAGACATACAATCATGTGTGTGGTTCGAACTTTCTTGCTCTTCCAGGATCTTCAACTCCTCGTATTCGGTATCATTCCTTCGATGAATGACACTATATTGTTCCTTTGAGTTGACTTCGGTGGTGCTAAAAAGCGGCTCTTTTGTTGTTGCCCACCAACAATTGTAACTAATTGGCCCATTTGAGTCTCGAGATTTTTCAATTGTGAATCCATAGTATTGGCCAATTGTGTCAATTGCAACTTCATCTTATCCATCTTTGCTTCGTTCTTGGTAAAGCTATTTCTCATTTCCCTCATGAATAAATTTATTTGACTCATGAATGAAGTCGTTTGATTCATGAATGAAATGAGGGCGTCTTCCAAAGATGGTTTTACCTCTGCATCGGTAAACCCATTTATTACATTGAAGCTTGATGGTGGTGGAATCACATTCTCCGTATTAGCATATGAAAAATCTTTGTAATTCCTCCAATCTGAACAATAGTGTGTAGGAGTAGGATTATTCCAATAACTGTAGAAATTCCAGTTATTGAAATAATTGACTTCTTCCATCCGAACGGGTGCACCTATACCAATTCAAAGAAACAAATCAAGCATTGTAGAAGTAGAATTTACAAAAGAAAAATGAAATAAAATAAAAAAATGTCTAAATTAAGAATAATTCTATCTATCGCAATATTAGCACCAAAAATTGTATTAGTCCCTAGCAACGGCGCCAAAAACTTGTTAAAGATTTTTTTAACCGCAAGTCTACGGTGTCAAGTTTTAATATAGAGTAGTAAGGTTGTCGAATCCACAGGGAATAATTATCGAATTATTGCTAAGTACTATAATATAGTAGTCTAACTTTATTTAGAAATTCAATATATGATGGAGTGATTATACTAAAAATAAATCAAGAATATGAAAATATTAATGAGTTTATCCAAATGATTAAATGAATTCTAGAGGTATGATGAATCTAGTTATTCCTTATGTTGTCAATATGGTTTATCAATCATCAATTACCAATTTATAAGTCAAGATTTCTACAATAATCATTCCCTCTCTCAAGTGCTAAATGATTTTAGATTCAATTGGGAAATCAATATCTCTATAAAAATCACCAATTAAAATCTCAATAAAAAAAACTATGAATCTTGATAAAAGACTTCAAAGGATTCACAAATCTCTCAATTATATGAAATCCTAGGTTATGCTATTCCAAGGTCATGTATTCAATTACCTTTCTCAAGTGTCAAATCAAATACACCAAACAATCTAAATTATTGATCAAGTAATTTAGAAGTAATAGATCCAAATAGCACAAATAAATTGATAGATCTAGATTGACAAACCACAATCTCAAAACATAAGTTCAAACATAGATTACATCATTCCTCTAGAATTATAGAGTTTAGCTCATGATTAAAGAAAATGAATCCATGAAAATACAATAATACATCTTACAAGATATGAAGAAAAGCAACAAAATAAGAACAAGAGTAGAGGGATCTTCTCTATTTCTAGATGATAGAATCCTCCAATCTTCTTCTCCAAATTCTTCTCAAGATGCTCAAATCCTTCTTCCTTGTCTTGTAGCTGTTTTTATTCTCTTCCCAAGGGTTCCAAGATACCTAATTGCAAGCCCCAAGGCTAGTATTTATATGCCACAAAAATCCAAGAAAGGGAGTAGGTAAGCATAGGTATTTCCGCCCCCGGGCGCTGCGGCGCCCAGCAATCTCGCACCATTTATCGCACGGGCGCTGCGGCGCCCGCCAACTCTTCCTGCCATTTATCGCACGTGCGCTGCGGCGCCCGCCATCATGTAAGAATGTTTTCCGCCCGGCGCTGCTGGCGCCGGGCGTTGGGCGCTGCAGCGCCCACATGCCTTCGTCCATACCGCACTCCCGTCGCGGCGCTGCGGCCAGGCAGGCTTGCAAAGCGCCCGCCCGTCCTTGGCCAAAATGTGATTTTTCCTTCTTTATACGCGATTTTTGCCTTACTTGCACCTAATAATGCATACTTGGGGTGCCAAAAAGCTTCTTGATCAAAAACTTGTTAAAGAATTTTTTAACCGCAAGTCTACGGTGTCAAGTTTTAATATAGAGTAGTAAGGTTGTCGAATCCACAGGGAATAATTATCGAATTATTGCTAAGTACTATAATATAGTAGTCTAACTTTATTTAGAAATTCAATATATGATGGAGTGATTATACTAAAAATAAATCAAGAATATGAAAATATTAATGAGTTTATCCAAATGATTAAATGAATTCTAGAGGTATGATGAATCTAGTTATTCCTTATGTTGTCAATATGGTTTATCAATCATCAATTACCAATTTATAAGTCAAGATTTCTATAATAATCATTCTCTCTCTCAAGTGCTAAATGATTTTAGATTCAATTGGGAAATCAATATCTCTATAAAAATCACCAATTAAAATCTCAATAAAAAAAACTATGAATCTTGATAAAAGACTTCAAAGATTCACAAATCTCTCAATTATATGAAATCCTAGGTTGATGCTATTCCAAGGTCATGTATTCAATTATCTTTCTCAAGTGTCAAATCAAATACACCAAACAATCTAAATTATTGATCAAGTAATTTAGAAGTAATAGATCCAAATAGCACAAATAAATTGATAGATCTAGTTGACAAACCACAATCTCAAAACATAAGTTCAAACATAGATTACATCATTCCTCTAGAATTATAGAGTTTAGCTCATGATTAAAGAAAATGAATCCATGAAAATACAATAATACATCTTACAAGATATGAAGAAAAGCAACAAAATAAGAACAAGAGTAGAGGGATCTTCTCTATTTCTAGATGATAGAATCCTCCAATCTTCTTCTCCAAATTCTTCTCAAGATGCTCAAATCCTTCTTCCTTGTCTTGTAGCTGTTTTTATATTCTCTTCCCAAGGGTTCCAAGATACCTAATTGCAAGCCCCAAGGCTAGTATTTATATGCCACAAAAATCCAAGAAAGGGAGTAGGTAAGCATAGGTATTTCCGCCCCCGGGCACTGCGGCGCCCAGCAATCTCGCACCATTTATCGCACGGGGCGGCGGCGCAGTGGCTCTGCGGCGCCCGCCAACTCTTTTCTCGCCATTTATCGCACGGCGCGGCGGCGCATGCATAAGCTGGCGGGCGCCCGCCATCATGTAAGAATGTTTTTCGCGGCGCTATGGCGCGGGCGTTGGCGCTGCAGCGCCCACATGCCTTCGTCCATACCGCACTCCCTGTCGCGGGCGCTGGCAGGGCCAGGGGTTTGGCTGCAGCCGCCCGCCCGTCCTTGGCCAAAATGCGATTTTTCCTTCTTTATACTCGATTTCTTCTTTCTTCAAGCCGTTTTTCATCGTTTTCTTCATTTCTCGGCTACCAAATCTGTATTGACTCTAAATCGACTCTAATTGAAATAAATTGGACTCTAGCAACTCTAAAAACACCCAAAATAAAACCAAATTCTAATCTAAAATACTCAAATAAGTTGGTAAAATACCAACTTAACAAATACCCCCAAACTTAAGCTATTGTTTGTCCTCAAACAATTATAACACAAGCAACTACAAAACTCCATAAACCAATAAAATTTGTCTAAAACTCATTTCACTATCAATCAAGCATGCATTTTAACATTGTGATCAAAAGTGTTGAATATTCATGAAAATTCCGTTTACATTATTCAAATTGATTTACGCAATCAAACGTTATCAAGATGATCCACTTCTAAGTATCAAAAGATAATGACTACCGGATTCCATAGGCTTGTTATTCCCACTAATCTCCACTAATGTAGGCTAATATAACACATGGATCAATAGGACTTCCAAAGCTTGTAATGTGGCTTAGGGTCGGGTAGGAAAATTTAGGACTAAGTGGCTCAACTCACCCAAACACACAATTACCTCTTCAAATCACCAATTGCCAAACAAAATGGCTACCTTCACTTTTGTTGAATTTTCAATTATTCTCCCTTTACGAGCCTCTATTTTCAACATTTTTTTTAAGACCCCCAAACTTGATCTTTTGCATATTTTAACACATGGGGTTTCATTATTTCTTTTTCTCGGCAACTTCATGCCAATGAACATCTACCTTACTTATCACATCCTCCTCAACCTTCAATCATTTTGTGTGTATGAGTGATGGGTAATTAGGATTTTCACATATAAGCTCAAGGTAAAAAAATTGGTTGCCAAAGAAAGGTTTAATAGGCTCAAAAGGGGACACTAGTGAAATTATATCGCATACAAGGGTAGTCATTTTGGCTCTAGCTTTTATTCAAAGATGGCCTAAATCATTTTCTTATGTTATTTCACCTAGGATTTCGCCTCAATTAGTGATCAAACAAGTTCTAGAATCCGTGGGATCATACAGCAACAACACTCGACTTCATTAATCATTTTCAAATAAGTTAAAGAATTATGCATGAATATGAAATCAATGAAGCAAAATATAGATCACCACTTAAAATCATGCTTTCGTGACAATTCAACTCGCGATCAACAAATCTACTTAGTCATGTAATTCTATAGTTCAACAAACTACCCGACTCGACCAACTCGATTTTTTTTTTTTGACACGACTCACTCGATATGACTCAAAAGACACAAATAGACACAAATACAGATTACACCCCCAAACTTAAATTGAACATTGTCCTCAATGGAGAGTGAGAAAACTTTCCTGATAGCCGGAGCGCTTAGGACTCCTCATCGGAGTCGTGTGGTGAAAAATGAGCAATAGGACCCGGTGGTGGTGGTATTGGGAACTGGAATTGTGGGTGTGTCCGGCTATATATCCGGCAAGTACTCGGTTGTGCTCATTCTCATATTCTTCTCGTGCCGCTCTGTGGCGTTGCTCAGCTACAAAAGCCCTTCTCAATTCTCGTACTTCGCGAACTAGTGCGTCTGAAGGGTTGTTATCGTGATGTGAGCGTCTAGAACGAGAACGTCTTGCCGCTGAACTGGATGGAGCATCGATATTCTCGCGGGTTGGGCATGAGTATCGTGCTCGATGGGGGTAGAGCAAATTTGGGATCAAGAATATATCCCGCACCCCCTTGATTAGGCACACCGTCCGCCCACTCGTCAAAAGAAGCAATAGTAGCCAAATCTATAGGTCCCTTAGGATTTTCCAACGGCTCGGAGCTATCCCACTTAACACCGCTCTTTTTACATAACCCACAAATTAAACTTGGTAAAATTAGTCCCCCTGTTTTGGGATGTAGCATTTTGTTATAAAGGGACATTCCAATAATTACCGCTGGGTCGAATTGTATGTCAGTAACTATGGCATATAGAAGATGAGCTCGTTCCTTAGTTACATCACTGACATGCTTGGTTGGTATCAAGTTGTTGCAAATGAAGTGGTACCAAGCTCGCCCATATCGACTAAGACTCGTGTGCGGAAAAGCAGTAGCACCTCCCACAACTTTTATATGACGTACCACGTTCCAGCCGACATAAGGTATTACAAATCTCCTCCATACTCGGTGGTTGCGAGATAAATTCGACATACGGTGAGTGATCCACCTCCGGGAGTTCATAATATTCTCTTATCGCTGTTGTATGAGTGTATACCTTGTTTACTCCACGTATGAAAACCTCTGAGTTATAGCCATTTTTGGTCTTCGCATTCGCATAAAACTCTCGGACTATATTCGGTGCGAATTGTCTAGGTTGTGCACAAAGTTTTTTCCATTGCTTCTGATGTATCATTTGTGCAAGTTCACCATCATTCGGCCCCGGTTGTAATCCCCGTTCCGCCGTTATGCTCTTCGAGCATAATGTGTCATAATACAACTGTTGTGCTTCCAAGTGAAGAAAACGATCTTCAACATTTTCGTCGGACGTACTTGCCACTCTTTTGCCCTTGCTTGCATTCTTTGTTCTTGGCATTGTAATTGATCGGGAAATCACCTGAAAAATAACACAAGCAAAATACACATAGAACGCACAATACGAGTTAGGAGTTAGGAATTTGGCAACAACTCAAGAATTATGCATTCTTGTCATCAATTCATGATCAAATAGCCTTTAGTACACAATGATGACAAGAATCAAATGCCTAGGTGTAATATTTTTCATTGAGGCATTTTAACAAACACCTTGTAGGCATATATGCAAAGAAGAGATGAACACCAAATTTGAAATTCAATTCATGCCCATTTTTCAACACCAATCAATTCAAGCACAATATTATTCATATATCATCACAATTTATCAAGAATTTATCAAGAATTTCGAAATTATAATGATAATGAAAATTCCCACATTTTTAACCCAAGCTTGAAAATTTGAAGAAAATTGGTGTACAATTGAAGCTCACTTACCCAATTGATAAAGAAGATGAAGATGATGATTAAGTTGCTCAAATGCCCACTTGAATGGTGTATAAGTGAAAGCAAGGTGGGAATTTTGTAGAAAAGATCAAGAAGAGGCGTGAGTTTGGGTGTATTTGTGTTTTGCAAAATAACTAAGGCTGAATTAGCCTTTTAGTTCACCTGACTAAGGGGGCGTTGCATTAGTCCCTACATGACTAGCAGCCACCGTATTTTCCAATTTTTTTATTTAATTAAAAATTTCAATTTAATCAAAAATTTAAAATCACCCACAAATTAATTCACACAAAAATCACACCAAAATTCAAATAAATACACACCAAACTAAAAGAAAATAAAATCACACAAAAATTCGATCACACGAAAATCACTTGGGTTGCCTCCCAAGAAGCGCTAAATTTATAGTCGTTATGGACTCAACTATTCGGACTCAAGAAATTTCATCACCAAGTGGAAGATTTAAAACCGTCCTTGCTTCGTTCCCAAAATAATGTTTCAATCGTTGTCCGTTTACTTGGAACGAATTCCCATCGTTTCCTCTCAACTCGACGGCACCATAGAGAAACACACGTTCAACCACAAATGGTCCGGACCATCGTGATTTGAGTTTACCTGGAAAGAGTTTCAATCGAGAATTGAACAATAACACCTGTTGGCCGGGTAAGAATTCACGTCGCAGAATCATTTGATCATGCCATTTTTTCGTTTTTTCTTTATACCTTTTGGCATTTTCATATGATTCTTGACGAAATTCTTCCATTTCGTTTAATTGAAGTAATCGGTTTTCACCGGCCTCTTTCAAGTTAAAATTCAATTTCTTAATTGCCCAATAAGCTCGATGCTCAAGTTCAACCGGCAAATGGCACGCTTTACCAAACACCAATCGATATGGTGACATACCAATGGGTGTTTTATAAGCCGTGCGATAAGCCCACAAAGCATCATCGAGCTTTTGTGCCCAATTCTTTCGATTAAAACTCACCGTTTTTTCAAGAATTTGTTTCACTTCACGATTGGAAATTTCGGCTTGACCATTAGATTGAGGATGATAACCAAGCGCAATCTTATGACGCACACCAAATTTAGCAAGAAGGTTATTAAATAATTTATTACAAAAATGCGTACCTTCATCACTTACAATAGCTCGAGGTGTACCGAACCGAGTGAAAATATGCTTGTGCAAGAATTTGAGTACTACCTTAGCATCATTCGTTGGTGTAGCAATCGCCTCAACCCACTTGGAGACGTAATCAACCGCAAGCAAAATGTACAAATTTCCATAGACGCGGAAATGGCCCCATAAAGTCAATACCCCATACATCAAACAACTCCACCTCCATTATATTTGTCAAGGGAAGCTCATGACGCCGTGAAATATTACCAACCCTTTGGCATCGATCACAAGTCTTCACAAAAGCATAACAATCCTTGAATAATGTTGGCCAATAAAAACCAGATTGTAGTACCTTTGCAAACTGTTCGGGTTGTCCGAAATGTCCCCCATAAGATGAGGAATGACAATGTTGAAGAATCTCTCCAATTTCTTCCTTCGAACACAACGGCGAATGATAGAATCCGCACATCTCTTGAATAGAACGGATCATCCCACAAATAAGACTTAACATCATGTAGGAATTTTTCTTTTGGTGTGAAGTCAAGTCCGTGGCAAAACTCCTCCCGCGAGGTAATTAACAAAATCTGCGTACCAAGGTAATGATGTCAAGCACGCATAATTTATTCATCGAGGAAACGATTCTTTTATTGGACTCTCAATCACCTCGTGAGGTTGCTCAATGCGGATAGATGGTCGGCAACCACATTTTCACTTCCTTTTTTATCCCTAATCTCAATATCAAATTTTTGCAAGAGCAAAATCCATCGAATTAACCGAGGTTTTGCATCCTTTTTGGAGAAAAGATATCGGATTGCCGCATGATCCGTATAAACAATTACCTTTGTACCCACCAAGTAAGCTCGGAATTTATCAAATGCAAAAACTACCGCCAACATCTCTTTTCTCGTGGTGGTGTAGTTTTGTTGGGCGTTGTCCATGGTCCTACTTGCGTAATAGATAGCTTTAAAAATTCTGTCTCGCCTTTGACCAAGCACGGCACCCACTGCATAATCACTTGCATCGCACATAAGCTCAAATGGTTGAGTCCAATCCGGCACTATCATAATTGAGTCAAACAAGTGCCTTTTTTATCTGTTCAAATGCCGCAAACACAACTCATCAAAGCAAAAGATAGCATCTTTTTCAAGGAGATTACAAAGTGGTTTAACAATTTTTGAAAAATATTTTATGAATCTCCTATAAAATCCTCGCATGCCCTAAAAAGCTTCTTATGTCTTTCACATTTGAAGGTGGGGGTAGCTTTTCAATAGCCACAACTTTCGCCTGTCAACTTCCAAACTGTACAAGAAATACGATGCCCAAGCACAATCCCTTCTTTGACCAAAGTGACATTTTTCCCAATTAAGTACAAGATTAGTTTCCTCACAACGTTGCAAAACCATAGATAAGTTATGCAAACAATGGTCAAAAGAAGTACCAAAAACAGAAAAATCGTCCATAAAAATCTCCATGATTTCCTCAACCATACCATGAAAAATCGCCATCATACACTCACGAAAAGTAGCGGTGCATTACATAATCCAAATGGCATCCTGCGAAATGCAAAAGTACCATATGGACATGTAAAAGTAGTCTTTTCTTGATCTTTGGGGCAATGGCGATTTGATTGTGTACTGAATAGCCATCAAGAAAACAATAGTATTCGTAACCCGCCAACCTTGTCAACATTTGATCAATAAAGGGGAGGGGAAAATGATCCTTACGAGTAGCTTTATTCAATTTCCTATAATCAATACATACTCGCCATCCTGTGATGTTCGTGTAGAAATTAATTCATTGTTATCATTTTTCACAATCGTCATACCTCCCTTTTTAGGAACAACTCAGGACTCACCCATGAACTCGTCGAAATGGCATAAATAATACCGCCTTTAGCCACTTTAAAACCTCATTTCTCACAACTTCTTTCATTGTGGGATTAAGTCGTCTTTGATGCTCAATCGATGGTTTATAAGATTCTTCCATTAAAATTTTGTGCATTATAATGGAAGGACTTATACCTTTCAAATCGAAATATACCAACCCAAAGCGACTTATGTTCACGAAGCACACGCAACAACTTATCTAATTCGGATGAAGATAATGAAGCAAGAAACAATTACCGGGTAAGTTTTATCTTTTCCCAAAAATGCATATTGAAGATGTTCCGGAAGTTCCTTTAGTTCTAAAGTACCTTTCGGAATATTTTCAATATTGGCATTTTCTAATGCTTCCTTTTGTTTTTCTTTTACAATTTCGTTAGCCTCAAGAGAAAGAATAAACTCAAGCAAATCAATATCATCACTATCTTCCTCATCACATTTCATTATTGAATTAAACAAACAATGTTCTAACAGATCTTTTAAATCTTGTTTTATAACTTCCGTTTGATCACATTGTTCGATCGTATCAATAAAATGACATGTGTGAGGTTCTTCTTGAAATTTCATTGCTTTATAAATGTTAAATAGTACCTCATCATCATTTACCCGTAATGTTAACTCTCCTCGTTGCACATCAATTAGAGCTCGTCCCGTTGCTAGAAAAGGTCTTCCAAGAATCAATGGCATTTCATGATCTTCTTCCATATCCAACACCACAAAGTCCGCCTTTAAATATGAATTTATCTACTTTGATCAACACATCTTCAATCACTCCTCTTGGGTAGGTGAGTGATCTATCGGCTAATTGCAATGTGATGGTGGATGGCGTTATTTCTCCAATGCCAAGTTTCCTGAAAACAGATAACAGCATAAGATTAATGCTAGCACCTAAATCACAAAGAGCTTTATTAAAATAAGAATCACCAATAGTGCAAGGGATAGTGAAACTCCCCGGATCTCTTAATTTTTGTGGTAGCTTTCTTTGCAAAATGGCGCTACATTCTTCTGTGAGATTGACCGTCTCGTATGCCTCCAACCTTCTCTTTCTTGACATCACATCCTTCATGAATTTTGCATAGTTTGGCATTTGCTCAAGTGCATCCTTCATCGGGAACCCCATTCATTTTGATAGTGTCACATATCTCAAGAAAAATAGCCAAATGAGCATTCGGGTCGTCTACGGCACTACCCCCAAACTGATTTTGTTGCACCATGTTTATTAGGGCCGCTTTCAATTCAAAATTATTCGCATTGATAGGTTGGCGAACAATGCCCAAATAGTTTTGATTCGTGGTTGGTCGAAAATAGTCCCGAATGGCCCTTTCCGGTGGTGCAACAATAGGTATGCGGTCTTCATCATCACCAATTCCTGCCATTTTTGTGAATTCGATTCTTCGTGCGGCTCTAATCTTTCGAAGCGTTCTTTCAATTTCTGGATCAAATAAGATTAAATTAGCACTTTTATTTTTTCGCATCAACAAGAAAACACAAAATGACAATGACCCTATTGTAACTAAAAAAAAAAAACAAATCTAAATTAAAGTAAAACTACTAAGTAATAATATTAGCGCAAATAAGATGAATTATTCCCCGGCAACGGCGCCAAAAACTTGTTAGCCTTATTTTTAGCTTCACCGCAAGTGTACGTGTAGTTTATAGAATAGGGTAAGCAAGGTCGTATCCACGGAGACTAATAAATTAATGCGCTAAGTATTGAACTAAGATAGCCTTATTTTTATTTAGACGATCGAAATTGAATGATTGTTGTGGAAGAAAAGATAAGAATAACCACAAAAACACAAGATGAAAATAATAGTGGAATTACCAAGGGAAATGAAATGGATTCCCGGGTTATGGTTTCAATTAATATTCCTCTTGTTTTAAGAATTAATCAAAGCCAAAATTATTATCAATACACCTATAAGACGATCACAACGGTATTTTATCCTCCCTCTTGAGATGTATATAAAGTGTAGATTGAAATATCTATGCTAGTATCTCTACTCAACATAAGATACACAACTTCCAAATGCACAAAAGATCAAATATCCTCACAAATATTCACAAACCTCTCGATTATGCAAATATTCATGTCAAGTACTCAAGATCTAATATTGAAACTCATCTCTCGAATTATGAATCAATATATCAAACATGCTAAATCATTGGCCAAATGATAAAACAAGAATAAGAACAAAGTACTCAAATAGGCTTCAAGACAATAACTTCAATTAAGATTAAAACAATCAACAAGAGTTCAATTAATCTACTTCCAAAACCCGGAAATCACAAGAAGTTTAGCTACCCATTATAAATAAACAACTCATAGACAAATTGTTCATCTTCATAAGAAGCTAAAATGAAAGATTAAAGCACAAAGAATAAGAAAACTTAGGGAAATGGATAATCTCTCGATTAATCTTCAATCCTCAAGCTCCGATTCGACCCGATTCTTCCCTTGATTCTTCCTTGATGAAATTGATGTGTTTCTTGTGTTCTTGGGTGTATTCCCAGCCTTTCCTCCATACCCTAGATCAAGGCTCCCATCTTCTATTTATATCCCCTCAAAAGTTCAAGAAAAGGTGGAGAAACATAGGAAATTCCACCCAGGGGTGCTGCGGCGCCCGGGACCGGGCGCCGCAGCCCCCAACTTTAATTTTTTGGGGTGAAAACTCTGTACCGGGCGCTGCAGCGCTAGGTGACGGGCGCTGCAGCGCCCGCCCGATTTTAGTGCCCAACACAGTCCGAATTTGATTTTGAGCCCTTCATCAAAGTTGTAGATCTATCTCTTAGCTTTCTATAGCCACTTGAATCATCTCAATATCAATTTTGTAGAGAGAGTTATGGCCAAAATACGAAACACTGCCAGTAATGGAAATTTCAGACGCGTTTGGACGTTTCTTCAAATTAATCTCTCGTTGTTTGCTTGTTTGTACTTCTTTTGATACCCGATTCATTACTATAACTATAAACTCAATATAATTGGCTCTCAATATGTCTTGGCTACTCAAATGACTCAAAATACTCAAAAACAACACAAAACTCAAGTCTAAGAAGCCCAAATCATTAGTATAAAACCAAGTGAACAATAATCATGTTTTTTGTCGGAATGTATGAAATGCGCTTATTATTTTTCATTCCATGCTTTCTGTCTTATTTATTTTGCATGATTTTATTCGAGTTTACGTGTTATGCTTTATGTCTTATTTACGTGCAATGCTTTATGTTATTCATTTTCCATTCTTTCTGTCTTTTTTAATCGATTATTTGTATTTTCATTACACAAGATGGATTATAGACGTGTTTACGAACCACAGGTTGATGATGTGCTGACCGCACATGAGTTCATCAATCTGAGGTTATATATGAAGAGGATGTTGACAAATTACTTTCGACTAAGAAGGGATGCAGTCTATTTTGGAGTTTTAGGCCGGGCATAAATAATCACCTGCATCCCCATATATTGCACATGTTGTATGATATGGGATTCTATGGTGTTGCACGGTGTGGTTCCATGCATATTGATCATCATCTTATCACTGCATTAATGGAGAGATGGAGCATCAAAACACACACTTTTCATTTGCCTATCGGAGAGGCTACAGTGACACTATAGGATGTGGCCATTATATGGGTCTTGCCCATGGATGGGGATGTTGTAGTAGGTCTTGATATTTATCCTATAGTTTATGAGTGGCGTTTTGAAGACCATATCTAGGGTTTGTGTTTATTGTTGATCAGATGAAAGGGAGGACACATATATTTTGTTAGCCATTAAAGACCGTCTGAGAGGTATTGAGATCACAGCGTTCGAGCGTCCATATTTTAGCATATCGCATGCTTTATTTTCGCCTACACTCAGTGCATATTGTGATATGACTAGAGAGTTAACCTTATCAGCTGCAGTGATCAAAATGATGATGACTCGCCACAATATTTTGCACATGACGACCAGCTGGATGCTTGTAAATATAGGAGTACTAGATGGAGGTTAGAGCTTAGGTGTGTTGCCGAGGGACATAGAGTTTAGGATTATTCTGGGATCTTATTATAAAACAAATAATGAATCAACTTATTTTCATTATAATGACTAATGTATGATATTATGAAATTTAATTAAATCTTATTTTGTATTCTGCATCATTATATTTTATCATATTTAAGCTTTATACAGTTAACTGACATACATTTATAAACTTTGCATTGATACGTCTTGTCAGCCCTACTTTATCAGACGTAGTAATCTTATCTACAACAACTTTATCGGATGTAAGTTTTATGCACATGTCTGGTCTTGTCTACAATAGCTTTATCATATGTAAGCTTTATGCAGTGATACATCTTGTCTATAGTAACTTTATCAGTTGTTTGGTCTTGTCTAAATAACTTTGACAGGTTTACAAAAAATGCCACTCTGAATACATAACACGACCTATAAATACATGCTAAAAATTTTATTCAAGTGCAACTTGAACTAGTCCCCTCTACCACCCCACAAAAATTATATTATTTCTCTTTTGTGCCCACATTGAAATGGATGAGTTCAACTGGTCCCCTCTACCACTCCCATAGAAGCCTAGCTCTCATTTAATAATGGCACTCTACAATGAAAAAAAATTTATGATGGACATTGTCCATGGACATCATCCTCGTCGATTCCCTACTGAGCGAGAAGAGTAAAGGCAACTAGGTAGTCGGTGAAGCAAACAATAGCGTGGCCATTCTAGAGGCCATGACGATTCTGAAATTTTCATTCCAATGCAACTATAAGTTCGCTGAGGCCAATCAACGCGTCAAATATCTTCAAGCTCGTTATACTTTGTTCGCCAAAATGCTGAGTCTGTCGGGTGTATATTGGGATCGTAAACTCAATTTCGTGCATGCATCGGATAGGGACTAGGTCAGTTGGTGCTCGGTAAAATAAATATTCTTATGTTCATGCGAGTTGTATTATATACCATTTTGTATCGTAAATATATTTAATCAATCATTTCTTTATTTTCTAGGTTGATCCAAATATTTCTCCAAATGCTTATATGATAGAGGGAGAGCCTTTATTTGACAAGCTCGAAATATCTTGTTTAAGAAATGCAATTTAAACACAAGGCTCAAGCAACTTGTCGGCTCATCATCTATGCTACTTGCCATCAGGACTAGAGCTGGCAATGGGGCGAGTTCAAACCCAGACCCGCAATGAACTCGCCCCGCAAAGGCGGGTTTAAAGGCGGCCAAGAAGGAATGGGGCGGATAATGGGACTCCTACTTTTGGACCCGGGCGGGTCCGGGGCGGGTCACGGGTTTGGCTAGACCCGCCCCGTTATATATTTAATTAATAATATTAAATATTAATATATATATGTTAGTGTTACTTAATTGGCAAATTTGGTCTTTGAGCTCGGTGCAAGTTCTAGTGTTGTAACTCGGTGATGCAACACGGTTACGAATCTGGGCGGATTTTATGGTAGATTCTGTGCTGTGATTTTTGGCAAGATCTTTATATTGTGAATGTTGATGATATTATTGGATAAAGTTTATCTTAATTGATTCAGCCACTTTTTAATTGCCTTTTATTCCTTTTAAATCACTTTCCTTGTGTAATTGATTCTTACCCACAAGGAAATGATTTTTTTCTGATTTCCTTCCTTTAGCATGAAATCGCCCACTGAAAATCAGGGAGTGGATTTCTTCTTGCTTGCTATAAGAAGTGAAGTCAGGCTTTTGAAGAAGATATCCAGAAAAGCCTTTCCGAAATATATTTGTACTTCTTCAAGAAATCATTTGTCCGATATTTTTATTCTTCGGGAGATGAAAGTGAAGATCTACGGCGTGGATCGACTCAACCGTTCAAGGGATTTGAAGTTAGAGGGATTCCAACAAGGTTGAGATTGTGGAAGATTCAATCAAGAGATTAGTTTTATACGAGTGTTGGTGAATTGATAAAGAGGGAATCTTTATGCTATTCGTAAATCCAGTCGTATTTGTAATAAGCTTTGCTTTTCTAATACTGGATTGTTTCTTCTCTGGGCGTGGCCTCGTGCATTAAGATTGAGGAATCTAAGCACGTTAAAAATCCTGGTGTTATTTATATTTCCGCTGTGTGAGTGTGTCGTATGTTTCAGTGTTATAACATTAACATATAACACTGTTTGAATCCGTACATCCAGGGTTTTGTATTGATATATTGATTAATAGGGCAACATATTCTATCAATTGGCATCAAGAGCCTAACACTAATTCTTATTAGTGAGATCCTGTTTTGTATTTGTTGCTAACATGTCTTGTGTTTATGAAGAAAGTTCGGTTTACGCCCTCAATTCCTTGATAGTCAAAAGAACAGAAGAAGCAAATCCTCCATCAAAAGCAAAAGTATTCAATGCAGAGAATGTGGTGGCTTTGGACACATCCAGGTTGAATGTGCAAATACTCGAAAGAAGAATTTGAAATCATTCACCTTCATTGACAAAGAGGTTGGTTGTAATGAAACGCACCCCAGTGTTATTTCTGGTGTTACAACACCAAGAAGGTATGACACTAACTTTCCTTTTGTTGAAAGATGTCTAAACTCTGTGATTGCTGCAGAGGAAAACAACTCAAGTGATGAATACTCTGAGGGTGACTCTGAAGCTGATGAAGAATCAAGGAATGAAGAACTAAGGAGAGTTTACCAAAAGATGTATGAAAAATGCTTGGTTGTCTTGAAAACAAATGAGAACCTGGAAAAGAAAGTAGTGTGTCTTACTGCTGAAAAGAGGCACTCAAAGGAGAGGTTATTAAGTTCGAAAGGCTGGCAACTGAAAGAAAGGAAGAACTTGCCAAAGTGAAGAAAGACCTCAGTGAGATGACAATTTCTGTCAAAAAATTGAACATAGGCAAGGGGAGATTTGATGAAATTCTTTCTCAAAGAAAATACCAACAAGATCGTGCAGGTATTGGTTTTGGTTTTAATGCTAACAAAAACTCTGCTAAAAAGGATAAAAATTCTAAGATTGCTTTTGTTAAAGAAGGAACATCATTCAGTCATAATGAAAAAAGAAGCAATGCTTTTGTTCCTATATGTCACTATTGCAACCGTCCTAGCCATATAAGACCTAACTGTTATCGCCTTCAGAAACACTATAGGCAAGGCAGGGTGCGAACTCCAGTGTTCCAACATCAGCAAAGAAACACTCCTCGTTTTAAAATTGATTTATCAAACAAACCCAAGAAAATCTGGGTTAGGAAGGATGAATTCTCTTGCTATATTGTACACACTGCTTTAAAAGCCAATGTGGCTGAATCATGGTACGTTGACAGTGGTTGCTCTCGTCATATGACTGGAGAGTTGGAAAAACTGACTGATTTTGAAAAACATGAAAATGGATTCGTCACTTTTGGTGATGGTGCTAAAGGCAAAGTTTTGGGAAAAGGAACCTTGAATGTGTCTGGTCTTCCTTCTCTCAAAAATGTTTTGTATGTTGAAGGACTAAAAGCCAATCTTATCAGTATCAGTCAGCTTTGTGATGATAATTTACTTGTGAGATTTGATAAAAATGTGTGTGATGTTTTTGATAAAACTGACAAATGCATTTTGAAGGGTAACAGATCTTCTGATAATTGTTATCTGATGCAGGAAAAACTCCAGTGTTACAACACTGAGTGTCATAACACTAACTTGACTAGGTTTAGTGATGTTAATTTAACAGGTGATATCGACGATCGAAAGAGCACTTCTGGAGGATGTGTCTACCTTGGTAACAATTTAGTTTCATTGTACAGTAAGGAACAAAGTTGTGTATCCCTATCCACTATGAGTCCGAATATACGACCTTAGGGAGCTTTTGTTCTCAAATGTTGTGGATGAGACAAGTGTTGTTCGACTATGGGATTGAAGAGAAAACTCTTCGCTTTGTGATAATTCAAGTGCCATAAATATTTTTAAAAACCCAAAGTGCAACACTCAAGAACAAAACACATCGATATTCGATACCATTTTATTAGAGACTTGGTTGAGAATAAGATTGTTACCATTGATTTTGTTACCACTGAGAATCAAATTGCTGATATTTTCACCAAAGCCCTACACTTTAAAAGGTTTAATTACCTAAAACAGTCTCTGGGTGTCTGTTCTCTCTGAGCAGTGTGGGTTTCAGTGTTGCAACACCATATGCATCATCTCTCTTTCTTGATGTGTTGCAACCTCTTCTTGATCTTATACTTGTGCATTAGACATCTTGCATTTTTAAGATCATTACATTGGCTTCTTTGTTTTATTGTTGTAACTCTATTGAGTACTTCTTTGATGAATTCCTTGCCTAAAAACAATTGTGGATCAAATTGCAAATAGAATGATTTTTCCCATGTGAAAGATGTATTTATTTTTTGGGCCTTTGACGGAAAAAGCTGTCTATACATTGTGTGTGAAAGCTATTCAGTTGTGAACTATTCTCTATTCTTTTATATGCTTGAATCATGTTATGATCTTCTGAGAAAGAGCTACCCGTGTTTTGGAGTGAAAGTTACCGACTGGCTAATTGTTCCACTGCTGATTCCTTTCATTCAAAAGACTTTTTAAATGGGAAAAGGATTTTGATCCATTGACTTTGTATGGCGATGTTCTTGAAAAAGGTGGTATAACACTGAGTTACAGCACCAAAACGCCTGAGGCCTTTTTATTCCTGTCAGAAATAAACTCATCATTCTAGACATCCCTTAGGATCATTTTTTTTGGGGCTTGTTGAAAATATCCTCCTTATTGATTCGATGTGGTGTATTATTGTGGAAATGATTTTTTCCTTAAATTTGTCTTTTATAAAAGGAATTGATCATCAGTGCTTGTCTTGGATTAATTGCACACCTTAAATTATGGGACTTTTCCAAAATTATTTGAATTTCAAATTTGCAGTTGGAAGCTTTTCTTGGAAACTCCCATAGTCGCCATTTGTATCACTCCAATTATGCTGGTTCATTCTCTCATCAATTTTGGTAAGGACTACATTCAAATTCTTGAAGGAGATTGTTTTGACCAAAAAATAGCCAAAGTTTGGTTGGCTTCTTTTGTCTTTTTTTGGTCAAAAAGGGGGAGAGAGGAGACTCAAGAGAGGTGAGACCCAAGTAAGGGGGAGCAAACTGATTCAAGTGAGATGGTGAGATGAGAACCACTTGAGGGAGAGTCCGAAAAGTCCGGTGATAAGGAAGAAGATGATGATGCTGCTTCTGAAGAGGAGTTTGAGTATGAAGATGAAGATGATATTGATCGACTCGAGGGGAGTCAAAGGAATATAGTGGTTCTAATGAAGACCCTTTTGCATGCTTGTGTTTATCTTGTTTCTAGTACGAATGATAAACTAGTTCTATTGGACAATGTGTTGGATGAATTTGAACTATGTATGCATGCTTTTTGAACTGTGCTAACTTGCAGGGCTTTGTGCTTCCTAGTGTTGCATCTTTATCTATATCTGTTTTGATGTTATCCTATGAATTGTTGTTTTGACCAAAAGTGCCAAAGGGGGAGATTGTTAGTATTACTTAATTGGCAAATTTGTTCTTTGAGCTCGGTGCAAGTTCTAGTGTTGTAACTCTGGTGATGCAACACGGTTGCACGTAACCGGGCGGATTTTATGGCGATTTTGTCTTTGTGATTTTTGGCAAGATCTTTATATTGTGAATGTTGTTGATATTATTGAATAAAGTTTATCTTAATTGATTCAACCACTTTTTAATTGCCTTTTATTCCTTTTAAATCACTTTCCTCGTGTAATTGATTCTTACCCACAAGGAAATGATTTTTTTCTGATTTCCTTCCTTTAGCATGAAATCGCCCACTGAAAATCAGGGATTGGATTTCTTCTTGCTTGCTATAAGAAGTAAAGTCAGGCTTTTGAAGAAGATATCCAGAAAAGCCTTTCCGAGATATATTTGTACTTCTTCAAGAAATCATTTGTCCGATATTTTTATTCTTCGGGAGAAGAAGGTGAAGATCTACGGCGTGGATCGACTCAACCGTTCAAGGGATTTGAAGTTGGAGGGATTCCAATAAGGTTGAGATTGTGGAAGATTCAATCAAGAGATTAGTTTTATACGAGTGTTGGTGAATTGATAAAGAGAGAGTCTTTATGCTATTCGTAAATCCAGTCGTATTTGTAATAAGCTTTCCTTTTCTAATATTGGATTGTTTCTTCTCTGGGCGTGGCCTCGTGCATTAAGATTGAGGAATATAAGCACGTTAAAAATCCTGGTGTTATTTATATTTTCGCTGTGTGAGTGTGTCGTATGTTTCAGTATTACAACATTAACATACAACACTGTTTGAATCCGAACATCCAGGGTTTTGTATTGATATATTGATTAATAGGGCAACATATTCTATCGAGGAATCTAAGCACGTTAAAAATCCTGGTGTTATTTATATTTCCGCTGTGTGAGTGTGTCGTATGTTTCAGGGTTACAACATTAACATACAACACTGTTTGAATCCGAACATCCAGGGTTTTGTATTGATATATTGATTAATAGGGCAACATATTCTATCAATATATATATTATATTGAGCAAAATATTAATATATATATTAAATCTTAATGATTTCAAGGCATTGGTTTTGAATTCTTGCTGCTGCTTTTAGATCCCAGCAACTTAGGTACTTCATTTTCAGGTGCAGTCATCCATGATAAAATATGAATTTGTTAAAAAGTTTGGTTTTGTCATCCTCTTACTATGAGATAAAACTTATAGCATTTTCTCGTACGAATGATTGATTTATCTAACAATTGAGATTCTGCTACACAAAAAAGCAAAAAAAATGGCATTTCATATTCTTAAGAAAATGTTTGGCAGCAACCAACAGGTAGTCAGGTAAAATGTTAATTGGAGGGTCAGCTTGATTGCAAGAACTCAGATATATTTTTAAAGCTGACGGGTCCAGCGGGTTTAGACCCGCCGGGTCCGGGTTCTTGGCGGGGTGGGGCGGGTCCTGGGTTTGGCCAAACCCGTCCCAGACCCTCCTCGTTGCCATCCCTAATCACGACCTAGGTTTGGAGCTAATGATGAGCAAGAAAGTTCTTCTCATGCCATGATTGATCGTGCAGTGTTCCGATTGTTCGCGTACTTATGTTATAATGGTATTTCTTATTCCAGTGTTTAAATGCGTGATTTCTTGTTATTTTTCATTTATGCAATTCAATCCTATTTTTCATTAATATATTTAGTATTTGAAAGAAAATTCCGTAAATTAAGAATTTAAAAAAAAATGCCATTTCGACTGATGCCTACATTAGACCTGAAAATTGAAAAATAACCTAATGCACGAGGCGCCATTGCATTTGGCACTTGCATTAGTGGTGCCATTAGGTCAATTATAATAAGATTAGAAGACCTTAGTTTGTAATATTGTGTGGCAATTGCCACAATCTGTTAAATTAGCCCATGTCCTCCACCAAGCAAATGACTCCTTCGGGGTTGGGCTCTTTAGGTCAATCATAATAAGATTATAAGACCTTAGCATGTCGTAAACTTGTTAATTATTTGTATAGTTCATGTAGGGGTGGCTAAATGGAATCGAAACCGGGTTCCAAATCAAAACCAGAACCATGGTTAACGGTTTCGGAACCATTGACCAGTCAACGGTTCCAAAATCAAAATCGGAACCGTGTAATCTGGTTCTAGTTCCAGTTTCTTGGTCCCAAAAACCGTGGAATCGACAGTTTTAACCATTGGTTAGAACCGTCGATGGAACCGTGGTGGAACTGGCAGTTAAAATCGCCGGTTTTGAGGTTAAAATCGACAATATTTGCTTTTTTGGGTAAAAATATGCTAGAAGATACGTTAAATATTTATTATGATGTTTTATATTCGTAACTACATGAGACACGTTTTAAACCAAATATTGTAAGCAAATTACGTGAACTTTGATTCATCTATACTCCAATAGTATATATATATATATATATATATATATATATATTTAATATTATTATTAATATTAAGTACAAAACTTAATTGAATATTAAGTCAAAGTCTTTTTCTTTCGTTTCCCTTTTTTATAATTGAAATTGATAAATCATTTAAAAAAATCAAAAATTATCAAAAGATAAGCAAATGGTTCCGGTTAAAATCGAATCGGAACCATGGAGGAACCGGATTCCAAACTGGACTGGAACCGTAACCGTGAGGAAATGGTTCTGGTTTCGGTTCCTCCAAAATGAGGAACTGGAACTGGCAGTTTTGGAACCAGAACCGGCATTTTTGGAACCGGAACCGGCAGTTTTGGAACCGTAACCGGCGGTTCCAGAACTTACGGTTCCAGAATCGTGGCCACCCCTAAGTTCATGTGTCATATTTTAATGATGTCAAGTGTTCGCTTATACATGAACGAAATTATCCCTAATTAGTATCTGATGAGGGTTGAAATTGTAATTTCCTTTTATAATATTTAATTTATTTGATGAATTTTTACCATTTATTAGCCCATACAAATTAATACGCCCGCAAGGGTCATATTACTCTAATAGGCCCACGGCCCACAATCTTATCATTATAAAACGCCCGCAAGACCCATATTACTCTAATAGGCCCACACGGCCCACAATCTTATGTATAAATAGTCTCTCCTTAATTAATTTTTCATTAAATACAATTTGACAGTGAAAAATAGTTTTTCTTTATCCAACAACTTGAGATACTTAGAGATTTAGTCCTCTAAGTAGTCATATTTAAATCTTAGTCTGGTATCTTCATAAATTTAAGTATTTAGTCCAAATTTGACCGGAATTGTGTAAATTTACCAATGATTTTTAATTGGGACCAATTGATACTAATGCATCTTAAAAAAAGTGATTTTCGTGATTTGACGCAAAAATTGACACGTAAAATAATAAAAAAATTAACACCAAATTTGGGGATTTTTAGTGCTTGTTTGGGAGTACTTCTGGAACAAAAGTCCATCTGGAAAATTGACTTCTCATTAAGTGCTTTTTAAAAAGCGCTTTTACATTTTTTACACATGTTTGGTGAAACCCATTTGAAAAGTGCTTTTGATTTAGAAGTCCATTCTCTTGATGAAATTTTGTTTGGTAATAATAAGTGCATATTTGACATGAATTGACAATATTACCCCTACTTATATCAAAATAATTGTTTTGCATCCTTCTGGTTTTCAAATAACTACAAACTTATCTTAACCATTACAATTAATTAACAAAAATAATTTTTGTATCATTCTCTCAAAATATAATTATGCAAAAAGTGGATTAGTTGATTTCAAGAGAAAAAAATTAATGCATACATATTAGTACATATACTCTTTTCCCATCATAAGAACATATAATATTAAATTAAATGCATTCTTTAAAAATATATATAAAAATAAATTTTACACCATCGATGAGAAACATTAAATGCAGAACATAAAACATATGCATATAATAATATAAGTTGCAAATTAATTGATTGATACCATCTCAAATTCAATCCCTAAACTAATGAAGATGTGCAACCGAGAAAAAAAAAAGTTTAAAAATGAAAACTAAGATATTCAAATAAAAAAACTAAATATGAAATGAATAAATTCACGATAGTCAAAATCCTCTTGCTTGGTATATGGAATCGGCGATAGCATCACGTACAATACTCATTTCTTGACTTTGTTGCTCATTCATCGTTTCATATGTTTCTTCATGTTCCTCTAAGCCGATCTCTGTTTCTTCATTATCACTAACATAATCTTCATCTTCATCATAACGCTTAAACTCTTCATCAGCTATTGCCTCTCGTCTTATGTAATTATGCAATGCAATCGAAGCAACAACAATTAATCTTTGACTTTCAAAGGGAAATTTGGCCATTTTTTTTAAAATTGGCCACCGGGACTTCCATACTCCAAAATAACGCTCAATTATATTTCTTAATGATGAATGAGAGTGATTAAACAATTCTTTAGTTCCACTTGTCCGCTGCCCTCTTCGGAATTGATTTGAATGATAGCGTGTGCCTTTGTAAGGTGCTAAAAATCCAAGCATATTTGGATATCCAGCATCAACAACATAATATTTACCTGTGAGAGTAATTCACATCAACAAATAAGACTAAAAAATGAGATTCCTAAATGATTGTTAACCTCTAGGAGGCATCGGAAATCTCAAAGTTGGTCTATGAATAGCTTCGTTAAATATACGAGAATCATGAGCAGATCCTTCCCATCCTGCCCAAACAAAAGTGAATCGCATGTCAAATGAGCATGCTCACATAACATTTTGAGTGCAACCACCTTTTCTCCCATGATAGGCAAGTTGTTCGCTAACTGGGATAACATCATCGACATGTGTTCCATCAATTGCACCAATACAACTCTAATTAAGAACAAAAATAAAAAATAAAAAATTAAGAAACAATATATGAAAATATATTTTTCATAGTAAAAGAAATTGATACTTGATGGGGAAAAAGTTACCTTGAAGTGTGGCCAATATTTATGATTATTACGTATATAACTTGGTATTTCTTCAAATGACGGCGCAACAATCATTGACATAGAAAACTTTATAAGAGCTTTCAACACGATATTGAAGTCAACTGATGGTTTCTCTTGAATGTTGAAAATGTTCTTGTAACATTCGATTTCTTTCGTCATGACCAATAGTCATTAGAAAGATAGCCAATTCCTTTCGTGTTCATATCCTTATTGTGTTGTGTTCGTGTTTTGCTCGTGTAAATACGATAGTGACACGATAAGATAAAGACACGATAATTACACGTTTACCTGTTATTTTGTATGTATATTTGTATCGTGTATTGTCGTATAACATCGTGTCATATAGTGTAATTTTCTATCGTGTATTAACGTGTAAATCATTTTTTTATTTTTGAGTTATCGTGTCAAATTGTGTCGTGTTGTGTCAATACGAAAATTTTCGTTTACGTGTTCGTGTCGGAGCAGTCCTTATTATGTCGTGTTCCACTATAAGAAAACAATCAAATTTCAACAAAATAATTCCACCGAAATAGAAAACTATTGGAATTTTTAAAATTCCAACGGAAATTCCAATGCTACATTATACCGTTGGAAAATTCCAATGAAAATTCCAACAATAAACAAGACTGTTGGTATAAACTGTTGGAATTTAAAATTTCAATGAAAATTCTAACACCACAACAAACCATTGGAAAATTCCAACATTAATAAAATCCTTGGAATAAACCATTAGAAATACTATTGGAATTTTAAAAATTCAACAGAAATTTCATTGCTAAAAATTACAATTGGAAAATTCCAACAAAAATTCCAATGGTAAACAAAATATTGGAATTAATCATTGGAATTTCCGTTGGAGTTTTTAAAATTCCAACCGGAAATTCCAATGGTACAACAGGTTGTTGGAAAATTCTATTGGAAATTCCAATACCAATGGAAAATTTCAATAGGGGTTAAAAAGTTTGATAGTATTATTCATATTGATAAAATATATATTCTCTTCTGGAGTCAATATATTGAAACTACATATTTAAACGTGCTTGACTTGGGACAAATTGATGATGGGTGACCTACTGGGAAGTTAAAGATATTAGATAATGAGATAACATGATTTGAATATTTCAACGGATATATACATTGGAATTACCATTGGATTAAATTCCAATGGTATAACTCCGTTGGAATAACCATTAGAGTTTTTTCCAACGATTATATGTATTCCAATGTATATACCGTTGGACTAAATTCCAACGGTATATACATTGGCATATATATAATCGTTGGAAAAAACTCTAATGGTTACTAAATTCCAATGGTATAACTCTATTGGAATTAGTGTTGGAAAAAATGTTGGAGTTTTTTCCAACGGTTGTATATTCCAATAGATAAATAATGTTGGAAGTACCGTTGAAATATGTTTCTATTGGAATTTCTATTGGAATTTTGCCATTCCAACAACCATTTTACCAACAATGCATTTTTTGTTGGAATATATTTCCGTTGGAATCGATAATTCCAATGGTAATTGGCCAATTTCCAACAGATTTTCCCATTGGAATTTTCTTATTTTTTTGTAGTGTTCATGTCAGACCTTATTGTATCGTATCATTATCGTATTGACATGAAACACGACACGATTACACGATTTTGTCACATCTACTTTCATGCGTGGTTGGTGAAATGACTTTGCCAAGATATGTTGGTCAAGAAGAAAACAATTGTGAAGAATCTGAAACAACAAAGGAATATCCACCAAACATCTTCTATAAATCTATTTACTTTCCTCGATTTATTGTATTACCGTTCAAATAATTAAAATAATTTATCTTATGAAAGACCTTGTTTCTAAGTAAATATGTCATACTGTTGATGATATGGACCCATCCCTGAATTTCTAGCAACTTCTCAATTCTATGGAGAAAAATCAGTCTAGATCCTTTATTTCTTTTTTGAGAAAGTCTAGATCCTTTAATTTATTTCAATTTAGTATTATATCTATATTGCAGATTATAAATAAATGTTAAATGTATATAATCATCCATATATATACACTTATTATGTGTTTGTGATAAGTAATATGAAATACAATACTAAAGTAAAAAGAAAAGAAGAAATTGAAGAGATGAAAAATACCAAATACAATCTTACCATTTACGCGATGTTACTGATGTATTTGGTGAGATAGGTGGTGGATTGAGTCTTTTTTTTTTTTTTTTGAGAATGAAAGATAATATCATTAATAATGAATCAAGAGGGAGCTTCCTGCATCACCAGGTCCAAGACGTGATGAGGAAGTATTCCCGAAACAGACTCAACCAGACCCAAAGAAAAAGCATGACGTGCTAGGTTGTGCGCAATGTACAATTCCCAGTTCATCTGACCCAATTAAAAGAAACAGAAACAAAACTAAAAAGAAGCAATCTAATATCGTCGATAATGTTCCCCAGGTACGAAAAATCCGTGATCTCCTTGGATAAAGCTCGCCAAATGTTGATATTGTCCGTCTCCAGGATTACATGTTCGAAACCCCCTTTGATCGCAGCTTGGACCCCTTCCCTACACGCCCATGCCTCAACAAGTTCGACTGTCAAGACTTCCGGGTAGAATTTTGCTCGGACCCCTTTAACCATACCCCTATTGTCCCAGATCACCGAACGAGTCCCGTTCCTTGTTCCGATATGATTGAGGCATCGATATTAACTTTCACGCACGGATTTGTGGGAGGCTCCCACGCATCAGCTCCCAACCCTTTGTTTATAGTAAAATGCTGCGCTTTGCTCACATTTTGGTGTTCAGCAAGTCTCCTTATTGCAAGCTCAATGCACCACATATGAGTGAGTTCCTTCTTCTGAAAATTCAGCATATTTCGACAGTACCAGATACTCCATAGCAACATGATGATCAGATTGTGTGAGTCCTTGTCCAGGTTATCCATACACCATTCAATCCAATCCGACAGATTACCCGCTCCCTGAAGGTTAGAGATATTCATCCGAATTGGACTAATTTCCCATAGGAAAGAGACCCAGGGACAGTCTCGTAAGGCATGCACTCCCGTTTCCTCCTCCTGGCCACACCGACATCAAAACATATCAACCCTAGCTCCCTTCTTCAGCAATTCCTTTCTAACTGGAAGTCTATTTTTGATGCACTTCCACATAAAAATTTTAATTTTTGCCAGTAATCAAGCTTCCACATCCATCTCCATAGCTTGCTGCTTTTCTCCATGGATGATGACGATGGTCTAGCTCCATCAGCTAATTCCTTCGCTACCCAGTCACACTATAAACTCCATTTTTGGTATGATGCCACATCAATTTATCCGCCCTTCTCATCAAAGTGATAGGAATGGTACGAATTGCTTTGGCTTCCTGGGGGGGTAAATAAATTGTTCAACATTTCAATGTTCCATCTTGGTACATCATCTAACATGAGATGTCGGACAGTGAGGTCATCCGGCCACTCTCCTAGGGGGCTTGCAATTTGAAAATTCGGTAACTCCGCAACACAAGGGTCCTTCCAAACGTGCACTATACTTCCATTCCCAATATTCCAACGAATTCCTCGATTAATAATTTGTCTCCCCGCATAGATGCTTCTCCAAATGTAAGATGGATTATAGCCAATCGTTGCATTGAGAAAATTATTATTCGGATAATACCTAGCTCGAAGTGATTGTGCTAGTGATGAATTCTCCTCGTGGATAAGTCGTCGACTTTGTTTTGCTAACATTACCTCATTGAAATAATGTAAATCTCTAAACCCTAGACCTCCCTCGTGCTTAGCGTTGGTCAGATTATTCTATGATACCCAATGAATTTTCCTTTCCTCCTGTTTTTGTCCCCACCAAAAGTTGGTAATGATAGAATTTAATTGTTGGCAAACATTTTGGGGGAGAAGGAAACAACTCATGATATAAGATGGAATAGCTTGCGCAACCGCCTTAATAAGAATCATTTTTCCGGCCGATGACATAAATTGGCACTTCCATTGCTTAAGCTTTTTTAGGACCAACAACAAACCCGGTGGAAAACTTTTTTTTTTTTAGAGCGCCCAACTACAAGAGAGGACTCCAAATATATAGCATGCTTTTCAACAAGTTTAACCCCCAATCTCCCTGACAGTTGTTGTTGCTTCACTAGATCGATGTTCTTGCTAGAAGAGATTTTGGATTTATCCAAATTTATTCTCTGCCCGGATGCCTTTTCATAATTTCGAAGAATTTTGAGCATTTCATCAATCTCCTGCTCATTCGTTTGCCCGAAAACAAAACTATCATCAGCAAAAAATAGATGTGAAATCATTGGTGCTCGTCTTCAAATCCGAATGCCATGTAGGAGTCCATTCGATTCCGCCCTCCGAATCATAGAAGAGAATGCCTCTGCACAAAACAAAAACAAATATGAAGAAAGCGGGTCTCCTTGTCAAAGCCCACGGGAAGGAGAAAAATATTCTCCCAGTTGTCCATTAATGAGAATAGAAAAAGACACAGAAGAGATGCATTTCATGATAATCTCCACAAAGGAATGATTAATACCCAGTTTTAACATCACATTACGAAGAAATTTCCACTCAACGCGATCATAAGCCTTACTCATCAAATTTAAAAGCAAACTTTCCTCTGGTTTTTGCTTTACTATTTTTCATAGAGTGAAAAATTTCAAAAGCTAGTAAAGCATTATCAATGATGAGATGCCCAGGAACAAAAGCAGACTGAGCATAACAAATGAGGCTCGGCAGAATAGATTTTAGTCCATTAGCAATGGTTTTTGTGACTAGTTTAAAGAGTACATTGCATAAACTAATTGGACGAAAATCTGTGACTAATTTGGCTTTCTTTTTCTTAGGGATTAAGGCTATAAAAGTTTTGTTCAATTCCTTAGGGACGGTGTTACCATTCAAGATATCCAGAACAATGTGCAAAATATCGAATTTAATGAGCGACCAGAATTTGTGAAAAAATAAAGCAGGCATACCGTCTGGTCCCGGGGCTTTGGTTGGGTGCATCTGCATTAGCGTTGTCGTAACCTCCACCTCCATGAATGGTTGTGCCAGAGTTTCGTTCATTTCTGCCGTCATTTTATTTTCAAGTGCATTCAGTGCTCGAGTCATTTCCACATCGGGTTCAGAGGAAAACAAATCGTGGTAATAATTCTGGAATGCCGCCATAATATGCAAATCATCCTCAATCCAATTATTTGCATTGTCCCGTAATTTTTCAATTTTAATCCTTTGCCTGCGCCCCGAAGCTGTTTTGTGAAAAAAAGCTGAGTTTTTTTCACCATCTTTAATCCAATTTGCCCGGGAGCGTTGATGCCAAAGTAGCTCCTGTTTTTTTATATAGATCACCCAGACGATCTTCCAACCCTTTCCGAGCTGTGATCTCCGTCGAAGTGGGAATAGACGCTGAGCCGAGTTTGAGTTTTTGCTTTTCACAAATGTAAATTTGGTGCTCAACGTTCCCAAAGTGATCCCTTTCCCAGCTCTTGAAACTCCTCGCCGCAGTATTGTATTTTCTGGGCTAATCCTTCAATGTTATTGGCGTCAGCCCCTTCTGTCCAATTCGAACCGGTGGATTTTCCTCCTTTTCGTTTTAATCCAATTCTGATTATTCGAATTGTCGTTCCATTCTATCCGCATAGGACATTGATCTGAGGCCGTCTGGGGTAAGTGTAACACCCTATGGTTCGGGAACTAAAATATCCACTTCGTGTTCCCAAGACAATGATCTAGTTGTTTTTGTATATTGTTTTCTCCACTCGGTCCATTTATCCAGGTGAAAGAAAAACCCTCGTACCCCAAATCTGCTAGTCGGGCGCCTAGGATGCAATTATTGAAAGCTTCCATCTTGCTAACATCCTTTTGTCTCCCCCTATCTTTTCATAACTGTAGATAATTTCATTAAAATCCCCAAGACACAGCCACCCTCTTCCGCCGTTAGTATGCGCCAGTTCCATGATTAGTTGCCATGTTTGATGTTTTTGGCTCTCTTCAGGCCAGCCATAAATCCCCGTTAATCTCCATTCGGCAAATCCATCGGAAACTAATCCATCAATGTGGTGCAAAGATGATGAATTAATAGTAACCTCATATGACTCTTTCCATAATAGACATAGTCCTCCTCGTCTTCCACTCGAAGTAGTATCACAATCGACAACAAATTTTCCAACCATTCCAATATTTGGTAACAAATCATTAAATTCCTCCACACAAAGTTTTGTCTTCATCAAGAAGACAAAACTGGGATCTTCAGATTGAATCAACATTTTAAGTGCATTAACTGTCGGTGGGTTCCCAAGCCCCCGACAGTTCCAATAGAGGCAACTCATTGTTCCCGGCAGGGTTGCACTTTTGCAACCTCCGCCGATGTGATAAAATTGCTTGGCCTCTCAAAAATTCCGAATTTCTTTTGTTTTTTTTTTTGGTGCTCGTTCTGCTCGCTTCTGGGTGACCGATCAAGGGCTAGACCTTTTTAGTGGTAATATGGTATGCGGGCTTGACGTAACAGGCTTATGCTTAATAGGGGACCAAGTTTTTTGTTGTTTAGTGCTGGTTTTGGGTTTAGGAGGCTGGTTGGGTATATTCGAAGTAGGGTAGTTTATATGGGACGGCTGTGGGTTGGGGGAAGGGTTAGGACTGAGTATGGGATTTATGGAGTGAGTTGGAGACTGCGAGGGTTTTGGTGCGGTTGGTCGAGTAGTGTTAGCTGGTTCATGTGGGAGGGCAAGGGTTGGATGAGTTACAGGTTCATTGAGGTTTAGACGGGCTAGGCAAGTTGTATGGCTGAGCTTTGGGGTTTGGTTGTGGGACTGGGGAGGGACGGCTATTGTGTGAGGTGGTTGGTGTTGTCGAGTGATGGTCCTTACCGAACAAGTTGCGAGCCATGTTAGAGTTTGAGTGGCCGGGGGATTCTTGGGGTATAGTAGTACGCTTCAAAGGTGAGGCTTTCAACCACGGGCCATATTTTATGCTTGTCGTATCCATGCACTCGTTCCGATCGTACTGTTCGCAATTCCGAAAGAAATAACCAATAATCCCGCAACAAAAACAGTTGATGGGTAATGCTTCATATTTCAGAGGGAGTATTAGCTGACGTCCTTTAATTCAGATAGTAATAGTGCGTTGTATAGGTTTGGCTATATACATCTGGACCTTGAAACGCAGAAATTTACCGAACATTCCTTCCACGGAGTGATCCAAAACCAGTAATTCTCCTAGATGTCCAACCAAAGTTTTCGCTACCGCGGGATTCATGCACGCCACCGGTACATCATACGCACGTACCCATAGTGCCGCATGATGTATCTCGACTGTAGATGGTTGTTCGTTCTCTCTTAAAACCCGAAGTGTGAATAACCCCCCTTCGTAGTGCCATGGTTGGTTGTCGAGTACCCAATTCATATCTTCACGGCGACCAAATCGAAATAGGATTAGGTTATCCCCCCATTCTCTTGCGATAATTTCGTCATTTACTTTCCACGCCTTCTTCATGATTTCGATGAGGTAAAATGATTTCCAACTCTTGTCCGTATATAGTTTCCCCACTAAACAATGCAATTTGTTTGTGTTTATTGATTCGCATCCTACTGTAATATCATCCAGATCCAGGACTTCCTTCTCGGTCTCAGTCGGATCTTCCATCCCAAGACGAGCGAAATCTACTCTGACTGCCCAATATGGATAAACCCTAGGCCAAATATACCTGCAAATAAAAAACGAAGAAACAAACTAACCTAGACACAAACAAACAAAAAAGGAAGACCTCAACAATGTTAATGAGACTCACGACCAAAACCCTAGACCTAGACGGACAGAAAGAAACGATGACAGAAGAAAATAAAAAAATGAGACACAGACCTAGCCAAAGGGAGGGACAGAGAGGGAAAAAAATAGAAAAGAGACAAAAAGGTGACGGAGAGATAGAAAACTAGGATGAAAACAGATCGAAAAACAGCCTCACAAGAAAGAGGTGACCAACAAGAAAACCCTAGAACAAAACCCTAAAGGGTGACGGACTCCTGCGGAGAGGAGGACATCTAAAAATTGTGGATTGAGTCTTTAGTTACTTTAAGAAAGAGGATTCCTTAATCATGCGTAATTACTCCATTTACTCACAGTACTATGACGTTAAATTTAAAACTTTTGGACTAATTTATCATGTCAATAAAGAGAGACTAAAAACAAAGATAATGGTGCAATCGGATATGATTTCATTTTGAATTTTTTCCTTTTACTAGAGAATAGTGGTAAAAAAAGATTTTAGACCAAAAAGATGAATTTTGAGAGTGTGATTGGATGTGAGATGAAAAGGCAATCATTAAAGTTGATTTGATTTAAAATTAGTAAAATAATGATTGGTAGTTAGAAAAGTGTGAATAAGTGAATAGTGAAATTTGTGGGAAAATCTGTAATAATGATTAATTTTTTGTGAAAAATATGTAGATGTGATATGTAAGAGAAAAAGTGAAAGTGTGAGAATAGTATATTTTCTGAAAATTTTCATAAATAATTGTATGTTGGGTTAGTCTCCTGTCAGACCGTCTAACGGATCTAATTCATTAGACGGATCTAAATACCTGGCCCACGGTCAATCCGCCTATTGACCCGCACAACCACTAATACCACAACAATAATATTTACTGACCGCTGCTTATAATACTTTTTAGGAGGGATATTGATACTTTTTGGGGAACTACTAATACGTTTTCAGGAGAAATACTAAAATACATTTAATCGAAAAAACTAATACTTTTCAATAAGATTACTAATACGTTTTAGGGGCAATACTAATATGTTAATGGGAAAAAACCAATATTTTTCACGAGGATTACTAAAAAACTGCTCAGGGGGTTACTAATACTTTTCCAGAGGATTACTAATATTTTTCCAATGTATTGCTAACTTTTCAAAGGAAAAACTAATACTTTTGAGGGTTGTCTAATATTACGTCACTGCCTAATACTTTTCAATGGGACAATTAATACATTTTAGGTGGATTACTAATATTTTTGAGGCAAAAAATTAATACTTTTCATGAGGGCTACTAAAAGAATTGTTCAATGGGATTACTAATACTTTTCAAATGTAGTACTAATATTTTTCAGATGTAGTACTGATACTTTTTAGGGGAAAAACTAATACTTTTAAAGGCCCTTAATATTACAAAAATGCCAACGGTCTGGAGGTCTTATGACACTGCCCCAAAATATTACAAAAATACCGTCAGCGCATGAAATTACAAAAAAACCCGGCCGGATCCGTCTCAACGTAAAATATAGTTAGATGGTCTAACTCAAACATTTGTCTTGTATGTTTGGTTAAATAAATTTTCCAACAGAACGAAAATGAAAATCTTTTCATATCCAATTGCAAAGATAATCATTTCACTCATTCTCAATGGGAGGATGTAGGTCCCAAGGGGTGTAAGTGTAAGGTTTAGAAGGGGGGTTGAATAAACCTTACCAAATTTTCGATTTAGGCCTTTTAAATCTCAGAGTTCTACACATTTGTGTCCTTGATGGACAATCGAATTAGTCACTCGAGAGAGTTAATCTCTTTGAATTGTTAGTAGAGTAACTCAAATTGTTGGCTATAATTTGACTCATTGTGGTTTTGTTTTCATTGGAAGACTTAACACCCTTAAGTTTGTTTAGGCAAGTTTTTGACTTGATTTAGTACTTATAGATTATCGATGGATAGCAAATTTATCACAGATATAGGCAATTAAAAGTGCGAGATATTTAAATCAGAAAGTAAATGACACAAGAAAGTTTTTATAGAGGTTCGAAGATGGGGTAATTCTTCTACTCCTCTCTTCTCCAACTCCCGGAGGAATCCACTAAGTAATGATCGGTTTACAAAGTGGTAACAGTCCCGATACAAGTCTTGATCACAACAAGCCGACTTGATCCTTTGGGACTCGATCTGGAGACGCCTTGATCACTCGGTGGCTCGTGACGACTCGCCTTCTTCTTCACAGGTTGCCTTGCTACTACTGACTCACTTGCTCAAGCACTTTGGATTTGATCACGAAGCCCTCCAAACACTTAAGACTTGGTTCAGCCTTGAACCTTTCTACAATCCTTCTTGGAATGTAGACCCCTTGTTTTAGTAGTTTCCTCTTCAATCGATTGAAGTTCTCTTTCCTTCACAAGGTAAGTGTTGGATTGATGTTCTTCGAGATGTAGACTTGAGGATTGAGATTGTTTGATTATTGATAAGCTTGTATATTTCACGTGTGTGTCATCCACGCATCATTCATCATCTTTTCTCAATCAAACTCCTCGGCCTTTTATAGTGAACTTTCAAAAATTTGCCCGTTGAAGAGATAGGCTCATTTTTGAAAATCACTTTTGCAATCGTTGGTTTGCACTTCTTGGAATTGCCATTTCCTCGTATGAAATGTTTTATCACCTTTTCGAGTTCGACACGGTGTAGTGCTTCCCATTGGTTCATTTCTTTGCACGCTTCGGGATGAGCACTCCAAGAAAGGTAGTATGGAGATATTACTTGTTTAAGTAAATCTCTTGATTTTCGGCAACGGTTCCTTTTCGATTATCTCGACTTGATCGCATTTCCTCGCTTTCCCAGGTGACTTAGAGTCACTTCCAATCATTGGATGACTCTTCTTCACTTCATCTTGAGACTTGGCTTCTCTTGAGTTGACTTGTCGATGTTCCACTCACCGCATCTCACCGCTGCTTCTTGATCGAGTTCTGTCTGCTCTTCTTCGTTGTACTCACTGTCTCACGTGAGTTTTCCTTCAAGCCTTGATTGTCTTCTTGCAAGTTGGAGCGTAGGCCGACTTAACTCGGCTTGGCCACTCTAATTGTTACAATGCATTTCAAAGCAAGAATTGGGAGCCAACTTTCTATTCTAAGTTTTACATGGCATTCATCAAAATCTAAACAATAAAATTCCTAACAATTTCCCCCTTTTTGATGATGCCAAAACTTAAATCATACAAAGATGCAAATAACAAAGATACATACAGATAGTGTATTGACATAGAATGTATGCGCATAATCAATCTTTTTATTGATCATATCATTCTTGTACTTAAACAATCAAGTTTACAAGGTGTATCGAGTATGTAATTGTCTAAAAAAATTTATAGCATTATTACGAAGACTTACATTGTATGTATTTACATATAAAATACACGAAGGGTTGGACAAAGAACACTTCATCTCCTTTTGTCTCCTTCTTTCATCTTGATCAAGATCTTCTTTCTCTTCTTCTCTTCTTCGTCATCATCACCGCTTCTTTTTTTTTTTCTTCTCATACGCCTTCCTGGCAGCTTCATCTCTCCTTATTCTTTCCTGTCTCTCCTGCCATAGCTGAGTTTGTCTCTTGTTTTCTTCTTCTATCCTTCTTGCATACTCAGCGTTGGTTTTGGCCACTTGCAAGTTTGCCACATGGTCAAGCCCAGCCCAGTAGATCCCTCCTTTCTTTCCTGGATCTACGTATTCAATATTCTTGGGCAGAGGCCTAGGTCTGAAGCTTCTTCCTCCCGCCGCTTCTTCCTCTACCTCGGGCGTATATCTGACTGGGCTTTCTTCTTTCCGGTGAGTGCCGGCGGAGTGACCAGAGCAGAGTGATCCGGTTGTCTGTCTGTCGCGGCTTCTTCACATAGTGTGAGACCCTTTTCCCAAGATGAGATCCCAAGCTTGAGCCAAGGACAAATTTGCAAAATAACCTTCAGATTCGAGCGTTTTGAATTCGTCAACCGATCTTGGTCTCCGACATCCGAAATGGCATACGTGTCTCTGTCAACCGGAATGCCTCCGTGTTCTTTCAAAATGTTCATCACCCTGGCATCCATTCTTCCTTCCACCTCCTTCATCCCTCGCTTCAATTTCTTTTTCTTCTCGGCCATAGATACAAGATACAGAGTGTTGGAGTGGCAGAGTCACGGGAGTTTGCCGCTTATAATGTCACCGTGACAGACCTCGTTGGGGGTTTGTGCAATCATCAAGGTCATATTCTTTGATCCTTCCCCCAAAGAGATTTTCCTTTCTTGACTTCAAAATTTCCTCGGTGATTTTCCTTCTCAATTTGTTCCTTGTCATTTGCTCCTTTCTTCTCGACTGATTTTGCGGCTTTAAGGTATTCCTCTTCCCTTTTTGGCATCATCAAAGGATAGAGGAACCCCGGGAACATCTTTGGCAAGCATGAAGTCGAAGTCTTCGATGGTTGAATTTTGCTTCAAGTCTCACTGCGTTGTATGCCGCACGGAATTGAATCGAGTAGCGTTGGATTCTTTGAAATCGCTTCATCTCAGCCATGAGAAGGCTGAATTTTCTTGTCATGTGTTCTTCCAAACGTCGTATATCATTTGCATTTCGCTCACGCAAAGCAACTTGATCTCGGCAAAGTGTGAGCTTCGTGCATATGTTCAATGTGTTCCCGCATGACTTTGTTTTCGCATCAACATTTTCGACTCTCCACACCACTGACTTTTTGAATAATTGTCCAAGTATCTCACTGTTCCACACGCATGGATTTTTGTTGCCACCATTCCCTTACCCGGTTGTGATGCCTCTCAAGTCAGTGTAGGGTTGGCATCTCTGTTGTCCAGCGCATATCCAAGGAGGGCTCGATGCCTCTCCATCTTTTCAACTTCAAAGAAAGAGTGCCTTGAACACTTCTCGTATTTGATTGATTCTTTGCGGTGATGGCCATACTGTTGTCGAAATCGAAGTCAAATTTGGAACAATGGTGCCTGAGTGAAAAACAGGAGGCTGGTCGTGGTAGCGTGCTTGCTCATTTTCGACTCTTCGTGGAGTTCTCGTATCTCCGGTGAGAATGGGAAAGATTCCACAAAGGATTCATCACCGCCATCCGGGATTTGTTCGATGATAAGCGGTGGTCGTGAAGTTCTTACGGGAATCGATTTGTAGCTTGAGGAGCCGGAGAGTGATCATTGGTTCAGTTGGGTTTTGTGGTGCGAAGAGACTCGGCTTGCCGAGCCTCAATTTGTCTTAACAACCGTTGGTCTCGGTGATTTCTCCTTTTGAGTAGACTGGTCCTCGGCCTTATCGAGCGTCATCGGACGATGATGAGATTTCCATTGGTGGCTCATCATCAAAATTAAAGGTCTGACGAGTAGTCTTGGGATCGAGACTTGCTCGTGCCTGGAACATCCGCAGGTGAGTCTTTTGGATTTGTCATGGGGTTGACTCCAGCTTCTTTCTTCGCCTTTCGATCCCGGAAAGGTGACATCGTGGTTGTCCGGGAATCATGAAGTGCGCGATCTCCTTCTCGGATGGATCGATGGTTGCGGGAGGGATGTTCTCTACTTGTTGTGTTACCCCTGGGAAGTCTCAACCTCCCGTGGGCCTTCATTTCCTCCCAGCAGTCTCTATCGCTGCGAGGCTGGCCTTCCCTTTCGTGATGTGTGTCACTGTCTTAGGGTCTTCTACAGTGGCATCCATTGGAGTCTCAACCCCATGGATTGCGCTTTCATCGCCGCAGTGTTAACTCCCTGGTCATTCCTTCCTCGTGCCTCGTTTCGCATCGCCAGCGTCGTCATTAGCCTTCAGAGTTGTTGGCACCTCACCGAGACAGTCTCAATCGCCTCGAGCTTCGTTGGTGGCAACTTGCTTTGTTCTTCTTGTGTTTGAGTGTCTTTTGCTTCGCCTCCTACATTCTTTGTGGAGTCATCTCGCAAAGCATCCTCCGACCTTGCTGCGGTGGAGGGAGTTTCCCCCCGGGGCGCACCGGTGAGTGACTTGGAGTGGGGTTACTCGTCTCCAAACTCACTACTATTGCGAGTTGATGGTTCAGCCATTGGGGCGGTGGTGGCACACCTTCAATAGGGGTTGGCTCGACCGGGTCCCCACTAGCCCGGATTTCATCGCCTTGACTCCTTATGCCTTCTTCCGAGTTAGTGGGAAGTGGTAGCAAGAACATCGGTGGCTATTTTTGAACCACTCCCATTGGGTCGATTTCGTGTGTTCGAGGACTCTCCTGGTCCCTCCATCGTCTTTTGCTCGTGAAGGATTCTTGATTCACGCAATGCTTGCCGCAATCGCAATTCTTACGTGGCGGAGATTCTCCTGGTTCCTCATCACTTTCGGAGAAGACATCAAGGAGAGGATGGAAGTGTTCGTGGGTGCCGGAGATAGGCGGATACTTGCCTTTTCTCGTGCTTCGGCTTCTTCACTTGCTTTTCTCTCTCTTTGTCCTTGTAGATCTGCAGAATATTCATGCGCTTGTCTTCATCTAGAGCCGGGAGCACATAGATAAACAAGGAAATTGCAGTTCCTCTTCTTCTTCTATGAATTCAGCCGTTGGAATCGTTTCCTTGACTGCCAGCTTCCATTGTCTCCACTCACGCAGACGATTTTGGATGTCCGGGTAAGGTGGAGATAGGATCATTACATCACTATCTGCTTGAGTGGTTCTTCTTGAGTTTTTGTATGAACTACAATTGTGTGTCTTCGGGTTGCCTCTCACGATCACCTTCACAGACTTGGTCTGTTTCATCAATTACATCCGGAGACTCTACTTCTCCCGTAGTCTCCGATATCTGTCTTAGCCGAGTAGCCGACTCACCTGGTTTCTCTTGTTCGATCCGCTTGACGAGCCTTTCTTCGTCTCCTGGTTTGTACCGGGGAATTTACGGGTTCGAGGCGGCGTCCTCTCGAGTCTTGGGCGGCTGGGGCCGGTGCTTGTGTTTGTTTCGAGGAGCTGGCCGTCTAGGCTTGTCGGGTTCTCCTCTTTTTGACGATCCGAGAAGGAATTTGTGAGTCCTTTCGACCGCTCGGCAGGGGCAGGTGACATGTTTGCCAGGCGTGTGACATCGCTGCGGGCAGGGACACGTGACACCAGGCGGGCAGGTGACACCGCTGCAGGGCAGGAGCATGTTTAGTTTTCTTTCTTTGCAGAGCAAGAGATTTCTTGGCATTGCAGGGCGCTTTCTTCTTGATTGGAGAGAGGGCTGTGTCTTCGGGTCGGTGATTCCCCCTCACCTTTGGTGTCGGCTCTCTTGGCGTATGCACGCTTCGAGCACGGAGAGATTAGCTCAACATCCTCTTGTTAACATGGAAGGCCTTCCCATGTCTAAGAGGTACTCCTTTCACCTCCAATAGCCGCCAATCACCAGGCCATATCCCAGGATCCTCCAAATGACCCATCTTCTTTGAAGGACTTGTTTCCCACGTTTTGGCCTTTGTAGATAAACTCAGCCCGGTTTATCTTCTTTTCTTCGATTATTGCAGCCATCACAGTCAATTTTGCCTTTGACAGTTGGTCAAAGCCGCCAAATTTGATGTCGATACACTTGGCAACAATATCCAACAATTTGTGATAGTCCTCCTTCGCCAGCTTCTCTTGTTTTTTTGTGTATATTATTTTGTCAAAGAACGCCGGACTTGGCTATTTCTTTCCATGCGTCGCCCAAGTTTACATCAGCCTCTTTGATCTCGATGCTCCCTCTCTTTGGTAGTGAGCAATATTGCCAAATCCTTGGCGGTGATAGTCACCGCTTCCGTGAAGATGACTTGATTCCTTCGTCGTGAATCTCGGCATTCACGAGAATTGTGCGACCTCCTCCACATAGGTCATAGGATACTCCGAGTGTTAGAAACGGTTTGATCTGCCGTTTCTAGCTTCTCCGCGATTTTCTTCACCAGGGTGTCGTCGGACCCTCGCTTCACCATTCCGTCGAAATCCACGGTCGAACCGGTGTGGATTTGTTTTCCCAACTTGGTAAAGTCATATGTTGGTGCCATTTCTCGAGAATAATTTCAAGAAAAGTTGAGAAATAGATTTGAAGTTTGATAGGGTTTCGAGAGTGTTTGCCTTTGCTTTTTGAGAGAGATTGAACAGTTTTTAGAAGTGTGAGAGAGAAACGGGCGAAAAATGGTTTAAATATGGTTTATGAAAGGACGTGCAGACGGTTTTGTATCGTGATCGAAATCAACGGCTTGGATTTCGACGCATATTGAGCGATTCATGTCTCGTATTTAATGCGGCAAAGCATTTATATCCAATCATAAGCTTGGTGTGCGGCTTTATGTCCGTACACATCATCATTATCTTCGACGTGTTCCTTAAAACATTCCCGCTTAGTCAAAACGATTGCGTTTTTGTCATTTTGCTCATAAGTTATTCAAACTTATCTCTTAGCCGATTTAACTCGCTTCTCACATTTCTCTTAGTGACTTTTATCACCGACTTGGTATATGACTTTTTCCGTCTGGTGATTTATTGAGCTAGTTTTTGTTTTCGACTCTTTTTCACCTTCTTTTCTGTTCCATTTCGTTTCTTTGACTCTTCCGTGTCTCACTTAGCTCAATTAGCCCCAACTCATGTTTGAGTTCTTCAAATCTTGATTCACATAATGGCTTTGTGAAGATGTCGGCTAGTTGTTTGTCGGTTGAGATATATTCCAAGATAATATCCTTCTTTTCAACATGATCTCTTATGAAATGATATCTCGACATCTATATGTTTTGTTCTTGAGTGCAACACAGGATTTTGAGTGATTGCAATTGCACTTGTGTTATCACACATGATTGGAATTTCTTTTTCTTCAACTTCATAATCTCTCAGCTTCTTTGTCTCATCCATAGGACTTGGGCACAAGAATTTGCCCCAGCCTATGTATTCCGCTCATTTGTAGAAGTGGCTATTGAGTTTTGCTTCTTGCTAAACCAGAAATTAGTCTGTTTCCAAGCATTTGACATGTGCCTCAAGTACTTTTCTGTCCACTCGCATCCAAAGATAGTCGTAGTCCGAATAGCCAATTAGCTTGAATCCACCTTCCTTTGGATACCATAGCCCTACTTCTTGATTTCCTTTTAAGTATCTCAATATTCTCTTAGTCGCAGTCATATGGCTCTCTTTGGAGCAGATTGAAATCTTGCACATACACCTACAAAGAAAGGTGATGTCCGGCCCGCTTTCTTTGTGAGATAGAGCAATGATCCAATAAGTGCTCAGATCTTGTTTGATCTACAGGCTTGCCATCCGCATCCATGTCCATTTTGTCGATGTGTTCATTGGTATTTTTACGAAGACTTCTCCTCCATACCAAATTTCTTCATTAAATCTCTCCGGTGTATTTTGTTTGGCTTATGAAGGTTCCATCCTTCAAATTGCTTCACTTGAAGTCCAAGGAAGAATGTCACTCTCCCATCATGCTCATTTCAAATTTACTTTGCATGAGGTTTGAGAATTTTTCACACTCTTTGTTAGTGGATCCAAAAATGATGTCATCCACATATATTTGAACAAGCAAAGATACTCTTCTTGTCTTGAATTCTGAAAAGTGTTCTATCTACCTTTCCTTTAGTGAATCCATTTTCGATTAGGAATTGTGACAGGTATCATACCATGCTCGGGTGCCTGTTTCAATCCATATGGGCTTTCTTGAGTTTGTACACTTTGTCTCCAAGAGTCTTCTCGCTCAAATCCTCGGAGGTTGTTCAACATACACTTCTTCTTCCAATAATCCATTCAGAATGCACTTTTTACATCCATTTGATATACAATGAAGTTTTTGTGAGTGCATAGGCAAGAAACATCCTTATAGCTTCCAATCTTGCTACAGGAGCAAATGTTTCATCAAAATCTATTCTTCTTCTTGGCAATATCCTTTGGCTACCGGTCTTGCTTTGTTTCTTACCACAGATCCTTCCTCGTTCATCTTATTTCGAATACCCATTTGGTTCCGATAACATTTTGATGTATGGGTCTTTGTACTAATTCCCATACTTTATTTCTCTCAAACCGATTCACTCTTCTTGCATAGCTTGAATCCAATGTGTGTCATCCAATGCTTGTGACACATCTTTGGGCTCTATTCTGCGAGATGAAGCATGTGAACATTGCTTCTTGTTGAGTTCGATCTTGTCTTGACACCTTCTCTCATGTCTCCAATGACAAGTTCGTGGATGGTCTCTCAGCCATCTTACGTCAAAGTTGAAGTAAGTTAGCCGGATTCATCGACTTGCATTTGTGTTGTTGTGGTCACTCTCTCGTGATCACTCGCAGATTTTCCACCGCTTTTGAGATTCAGCTATCTCATCTTCTTTCAATTGATAATCCCCGCTTACGGCTTCAAAGATAGGGACTCTTCTCGTAAACTTATCACCGACTCTTCAATGTCTTCTCCATTTATGTTTGGCTCATCGAATACTACATGAATGGATTCTTTCGTGACCATAGTTCTTTTGTTGAGTATTCTCAGTAGGCTTTGCTTTGGTGAGTATCCTAAGAAGATACCTTCATCACTTTAGCATCAAAACCTTTAGGTTGTCTTTGCCATTATTGTGGATGAAGCATTTACATCCAAATATCCCGAAATATGCAACATTTGGTTTTCTTCCACCAGATCTCATAGGAGTCTTTGTCACCGCCTATTTATCATACATCCTGTTTTGGGTGTAGCAAGTCGTGTTGATTGCTTCAGCCCAAAATCTTTTTGGTAGCCCCCGTCCTAACATGGTCCTTGCCGCTTCCTTGAGGGTTCTTTCCTTCTTTCGCAACTCCATTCTGTGTGGAGTCCTTGCGGTGATAGTTCATGACCAATACCATTCTCAATACAAGATCGAGTTATTATTCCATTGACAAACTCGGTTCCTCTATCCGATCTTATTTTGATAATGGTTTGACTCTTCTCATTTTGTATTCTCTTCATCATTTGTGGTAGCTTTTGTAGAGTTTCTTTCTTCTTGCACATGAATATTGTCCATGTATATCTTGAGTAGTCATCTACTACCACCAAGGTGTATTTCTTTCCACTTATGCTTCTTTGGTTCCATGGGCCAAATAGATCCATATGAAGCAGATGCAATATTCTTGTTGAGGATGGGCATGTCTTTTCTTTGAATGACGACTTGATTTGTTTTCCTTCGACATGCATCACATATACTCTCCTTCAGATATCGAGTCCTGGAAGTCCTTCTACAAGATGACTTCTTGCTAGCTTATTAATTGTTTTGAAGTTCAGTGACTCGGCCTTTTTGTGCCACACCAACTTGATTCAAATTGTGCTCTTTGCTAGTAGACAGTCTTTGGGTGTTGCAGTTGACCAATCCACTACATACATATTTTTCTGTCGCATCCTTGCAAAGACAACTTCATTAGATTCAACATTTTTGATTTGGCATATTCCCATGTTGAATCCAACATTGTAGCCCTTGTCGCAGAGTTGATCGATGCTTAGTAAATTGAAGTTTAGTCCTTCAACATATGCAACATCGTGATTTCTAAACCATTCCTCGGATGGATCCAATGCCTCTTATTTCACCAGGAGCTTCATTTCCTCCAAATATGACTTTGGCTCCTTTGACTTCCTTGAATTTTGACAGATTTCTCTTATTTCTGTCATATGTCCGGAATGTGACCACTATCCATGTACCAGGTTCCTCGCACTCACTGTTCCTTGAACCCGCAATCAAGGAAATTAAGTTTTAGGTACCCATTCTTGTCCTGGGTCCCGAGGGGTTAGAATTATAAGATGATCCAACCAACCTATAGCCAAATGATTTGACTCTAAGAGGTTGCCATCTATCGTGCCATAATCATAATCGATCCTGGCAAATTGCTTGGGGAGTCCAGTTCATACAAACTGATGCCTGCATATGTGTTTTAGCAATTGCCTTTCTTGGGTAATTGTGGTGTCTTTGAGTGTAGTGCCTAGGTGCATATATGTGCTTATGAAAGCTCTTATGCTTTTGGAATGGCCTTTGTTGAGTTCTAGGCCTTTGCCATTTGGGCTTGTATTCCATAAGTCAGCCGATAGTTCACAATCGGCTTGGCTTGGATATTTTCTACCATTCCCATCATGTGTATTTCTTTTATGAGATTTCTGGGATTTTTGGTAGCTCTCGCTTCTTCTTTACAGAGTATTTTCTGTTTGGAGTCCTGCCGAGGGACTCGGCTGAATCTCTTCTCACTGCCCTTTCAAAGATTCTCAATCGGCTGTTTTCCTTTTCCTTTGTAACCAAGGCCAGTTTGCTTAGCATTGTGCTTTGGATTGAAAGTGTGTGCATCATTTAGAGTTTTGGACTTTTCGGACTCTTCATGACTTGAAGATCCTTTTTCCAAAATTACTCTTGAGGTTTGACATGGCACAAAGGAATTAAATCCTAAGTTCTCTTGTCTCCACATTCTCTTTGACTCATAATAAGATCATCTAATGATTTAGATGCCTTAGTGAATGAGGCAATAACATTTTTGAGGTCATTCTCCTCTTTTCTATAGCAGCAATTTCTGCTTTATTAATTTAGCATTTTCAGCCTTTAAACTTTTATTCTCATCAGCTATTTGACTTAGAGTACTCAACTCCTTAGTCACTTTGAGTTTTGATTTTTGAGTAGGCTGTTTTCCTCATTCAATAGTGTGTGTGAGGTTTTAATGTGCTCAAAATCTTTCATCATTTTGCCTAATGAATCATAAAGATCAGTGGGTGATGAAGTGTGTGTGTCATATCACTATCACTAGTGTCCGAGCTTGTTGAGTTAGATTGTACCTCATCTTCTTGATCTTGTTCTTTGGCCATTAAGCAGATCAAGGCTTCTTCTTCAGAGTCACTTGAGTAGTCGCTTCACGCTTGCTCTCTCGAGTCAATTGTCTCTTTGAATGGTTTTCTCTCAAAATCTCTGCAGCCATCATTGCTTTTTTTTTTTCTTGTCCTCTTTCTCTCAAGACTTTTCTTTCTTCTTCGTTTCGTACTTGTTGACTACAGGATATGAGCAAATCAATGGCATAGTGACACGGTTGTCTACAATTCCAACATAGATATTCAGCCTTTTGATCACTCTTTCTATTCTTGAGTTGTCGGCCCTTTGATACTCAACTTGTTGATGATTTCTCTTGGTTGGCTTATCATCCCTTGATTTGGAGGAGCCGAGTGTCTTCTCGGAGGATTCACCCTTTCTCTCTTGTAGTTCTTGTTAAAGAACTTGTTAAATCTTTTAACCATTAGGGCTATTTCTTTCCGGGTCAATTGCTTCTTTGACCTCGGCTCTCCTTCCGTCTTTGACAACTAGAGTAAAATTGTTTTGGGTATTGTCTCTTCCTGGTCTTTCCTTCTCACTCAAACTCGTAGGCTTTGAGGTCCGAGAATAACTCGTGATTGGATGTCTTTGATAGGTCCATGGAGTGTCTCAAAGTGCCATGACCTTCATCTCCCATTCACCGAAGACTTTTTAATCTTCATACACATTTCCTTCGTATATTCCTTTCCAAGTGTAGATGACTCATTTGTGATTTTCAGAATCGAGCAATTGATCCAGGTTTTCTCCCGAGATCATTTTAAAGTTCTCAAATTTTTGTACCCACCGATAATTTGTTTTCTTTGATTTGCTTCAACCTTCACAAATCAAGGTCAACTTGTCCTGCATTTCCTTAGCCGTTTTGCAAGATTTGACTTTGTTGAACATGGCTTTATCCAAGGTTTTGTAAAGAATGTCCTTGGCTACATTGTCCAGGTTGTATCTTTTCTCGTCATCATTTGTCCACTCGTTCTTGGTTTTTCAACCATGATCGTCCGGTGTCCGATCTTCTTCCCCTTCACCGCAACTCTTCGACAATTTGTGTTCACCTTTAGTATTTGCAGAGGCCCATCTTCTATCACTATCCACATCTCATCATGTAATGTCGATAGATGAGCTCGCATACGAATTTTCCAATCATCAAATTCTTCAATAGTGAACATAGGAATGCGTGTTAGATTTGCTTCCATGATAATAATTTTTAATGATAGACAAGAGTTTTGAAAGATAAGTACTAAAGCAGACTTTTTGAAAAGATTGGAGATCTACGGAGGGTTCAATGAACCAACCGCTCCGATACCACTTGTAGGTCCCAAGGGGTGTAAGTGTAAGGTTTAGAAGGGGGTTGAATAAACCTTACCAAATTTTCGATTTAGGCCTTTTAAATCTCAGAGTTCTACACAAATTGTGTCCTTGATGGACAATGAATTAGTCACTCAAGAGAGTTAATCTCTCAACAGACTCAAATTGAGTCATTAGTAGAGTAACTCATTTGTTGGCTATAATTTGACTCACCGTGTGGTTTTGTTTTCAAAGGAAGACTTAACACCCTTAAGTTTGTTTAGGCAAGTTTTTTACAAATTTTGATTTAGTACTTATAGATTATCGATGGATAGCAAATTTATCAACAGATATAGGCAATTAAAAGTGCAGATATTTAAATGTCAGAAAGTAAATGACACAAAGAAAGTTTTTATAGAGGTTCAAGATGGGGTAATTCTTCTACTCCTCTCTTCTCCAACTCCCGGAGGAATCCACTAAGTAATGATCGGTTTACAAAGTGGTAACAGTCCGGATACAAGTCTTGATCACAACAGCCGACTTGATCCTTTGGGACTCGGGCCCGAGACGCCTTGATCACTCACCAAGCTTCTCGACGACTCACCTTCTTCACAGGCACATGTGCCTTGCTAACTCACTTGCTCAAGCACTTTGGATTTGATCACGAAGCCCTCCAAACACTTAAGACTTGGTTCACCTTGAACCTTTCTACAATCCTTCTTGGAATGTAGACCCTTTGTTTTCGAGTAGTTTCCTCTTCAATCGATTGAAGTTCTCTTTCCTTCACGGGTAAGTGTTGGATTGATGTTCTTCGAGATGTAGACTTGAGGATTGAGATTGTTTGATTATTGATAAGCTTGTATATTTCACGTGTGTGTCATCCACGCATCATTCATCATCTTTTCTCAATCAAACTCCTCGGCCTTTTATAGTGAACTTTCAAAAATTTGCCCGTTGAAGAGATAGGCTCATTTTTGAAAATCACTTTGCGCCGTTGGTTTGCACTTCTTGGAATTGCCATTTCCTCGTATGAAATGTTTTATCACCTTTTCGAGTTCGACACGGTGTAGTGCTTCCCATTGGTTCATTTCTTTGCACGCTTCGGGACCGAGCACTCCAAGAAAGGTAGTATGGAGATATTACTTGTTTAAGTAAATCTCTTGATTTGCAGGCAACGGTTCCTTTTCGATTATCTCGACTTGACCGCATTTCCTCGCTTTCCCAGGTGACTTAGAGTCGCCTTCCAATCATGGATGACTCTTTCGTCACTTCATCTTGAGACTCGCTTCTCTTGAGTTTCGATGTTAAACCGCATCTCACCGCTTCTTCAACGAGTTCCTGTCATTTTTCTTCGTTGTACTAAATTGCCTCACACAGAAGTTTTCCTTCAAGCCTTCGGTTGTCTTCTTGCAAGTTGGAGCGTAGTCGACTTAACTCGCCACAACTCTAATTGTTACAATGCATTTCAAAGCAAGAATTGGGAGCCAACTTTCTATTCTAAGTTTTACATGGCATTCATCAAAATCTAAACAATAAAATTCCTAACAGAGGATGAGGGAAAACATGACGGAGGAGGAGACGGGTAGAGTTTTATATTGAAAGTGCATTTTCAGTTTTAAGTTTTGAGTTATTGATGAAAATGTAAAATTTAAGTATAACCAAAATCAAAACTCAATAGGGAAGTAGTCACGTGGGATTTTGTTATTTTATTGTTGTATGTTGGGAAAGATTTATGTTTTTGGTTTTCTTATTTTTATTTTGTTAATTAAAAAAAAAGTTACTAAATTGAACAGGGTCAAAAAGGTCACCGAGTTGACCGACTTTTTTCACTGGTTTTAACTCGATTACAACGAGTTTCCTAGCACCGTTTTAGATATCGACACGGGCCGTTGTCGTGGTCTGGTTTCCGATTTTATCGAAAGAATATTGCACGAAAACAAGTAAATCATTAGTTGGGAATCGACCTACTAAACAAACGGACAAATTGAAGAGCTTTGGATTTGCCAGGTTGTCCTTCTAATGTTTAAGTCAAGAAAGGTTCCAAAAGTCTAAAAACTAGAGGCAAAGTAATTAACAATCTAATCGAGATAACCTATAGATGAATTAAATATAATTATTAATCTTGTGACTTTGTGTAACGACCCGAATTTTTATGCCTTTATAAGATTTATAAATTTGTTTTATTTTGTTGGATTTATTTAATTTGGGTCTTATAACGAATAATTGAACTTTTAATTAGTTTAGAGTATTAAATTAGGCTTATATTGTTAGTAAGTTAATTATAACCCATGTTTCCTAAACCTAGCCCAATTGGTAGTAGATTAAAATATAGATATAAGACACGTAAACACACACATTGAGAACACACGAGAAGAAACTTAGAGGGTAGAAACAGACTTGACAAAGAAAGAGATAGGGGAGAAGAAAAAAAGAAGGAAGAAACAAAAGTGATTTCCCCAACGCGGTTGATTTGATAGAGACTTGAGAAGAATTTTAGTATCCATAAGTTGAACATGTAAGTAATCTCCTTAGTTTTCATGTAGATTTAGGTTTGTATCATTGTCATATTTTATTATGCAATTTTGAGAATGGTCTCCTTATCCTAATAGATTATAATGTTTGTCACGCCTTATCCTGTTGACTACAAGTCTTGCCATCTTATGTGATAAGAATTTATGTATTGACGTGATAAATTGGCTTTCCGCTGTATGTGATAAGAATTTATGTGTTCATATGATAAATTGGCTTTTCGCTTTGTGTGATAAGGATTTGTGTGTTGGTATGATAAATTGGCTTGCCGCGTTATCTGATAATAGTTTATGTATTGATGTGATAAATTGGCTTGTCACCAACTATTCTTGATTGTTCGAATGTATGGTTTTTCTTTGTCAATTAATTTAATGTGGGATTTTTTTCCTAATTAATTGAACATAAGCCTTTCGCTAAATAAGTGTGGATTATTGAATATAGAGTTTTCCCAAGTAACTGAATGTAGTTTTTCCCTAGCCAACTGAATGTTGAGCTTTCTCCAAATTAGTTGAGCATGGGGTTTATCCCTGATTAACTGAATGTAGGGATTTCAATGATTAGTTGAACATAGGGTTTGTCCCTAATTAACCGAATATAGTGTCTTTCCTAACTAATTGGATATTAGGTTTTCCCACTAACTAACTGAATGCATGGATTTCTCCTAAATAGTTTTGAATAGCTTTCCCTTAATTAGTTGAATAAATGTTTTCCTTAACTAGTTGATTGAGTGGTTTTCCATAACTAATTGAATGTAGTTATTTTTCATAAGTAATTGAATATAATGTTAATTATTTCCATACCTAATTGAATATAGGTTTGACATATGTTCCTCCCTTAACTAATTGAATGTAGTTATTTTCATAAGTAATTGAATATAATGTTAATTATTTCCATAAGTAATTAAATGTAGGTTTGACATATGTTCCTCCCTTAACTAATTGAATGTAGGTTTACCCTAAATAGTTTTGAATCATTGAATGCAAGGCTTTCCTTTAATTATTTGAATATAGGTTTTTCCCTAAAGAGGTTTGAGTAATTGAATATAAGGTTTTCCCTTAATTAAATGAATGCAAGGTATTCCCCTAACTAAGTGAACGTATGATTTTTTCCTAAGTATATTTGAATCTAGACTCTAGAGTTCATTAATTAATTGAACGTAAGGTTTCCTGATTAGTTGAATGCATGCTTTTGTTCTCAAATTATCTCAGCTAATGTGATATAATTATTATGATATGCGCTTACGTTTATTCTCGTATTTATTGATATATTGCATCATTTAAGTTCATGCATTATGTTAATGTATTGTTTATAGTATTTCACGATAATCGCAACATTAAATAAAGCCAAGTCATAAAGTATAATATTTTTCAAAAGAAATTGGTGCACATTGTTCTATGATGCTGGGGTGAGTGGGAAATGGGAGCGGGGGACCGGCGTTCCGACCATATGCCGCTTGCGGCTAATATTAATGTTCAAGGAAAAGGGCCTTCGGGCAAAACGAATGGAAATGGGCCTTCGAGCAAAACGAATGGAAATGGCCTTCGGGCAAAATGTTCACGGGTTCCAAATAACAAGCCCACTCGACCCTGATTAGAACAATATATTACCAAGTAAGCTCGCGTCCTAAGAATGTTTCAAGATAACGAAAGACAAAGTTTTATGCGAAAGAAAAGTTTTAAGCAAGGTAAACGTAAAGTTCTGTTAAGTTAAAAGTTAAGATATTGCATTAGGCATGCATTCATGCATGAGATTACTTGTTGAGCTCCTTTAGCTCGTTCCACGAATGTTGAATATTTTTCAGATGAGAATGCAAGAGAGGAAGGAGATGGTCGGGCGTAGTGACTCGGGGAACCTATGTCCTTCGATTTTTATTAATTTTAATAGTTTGACTTTTTAATTTATTAAATGTCGAATGTCGTTTTATTTTCAGAATGAATGTTTTTGGATAAGCAATTATTCCAGTTATAAGCATTTAATTCCGCTGCAAAGTTTTCAAAAGAAGTAAGATTTTTATTATTTCGTATTTTCAAGCATTCTTCAGAGTATTTCAATTTTAATTTCTTATTTTTGCATTAATATTCAAGCAAGCTAGAAAGAGTGCTACACTTTGGGTCTCATATAGCTCATTTGAGAGCACTTTTCAAATGGATTTTTTGATCTAAAACTCTTTTTTTCATAATAATTGTGGTTGGTGATTGATTGAAAATGGTTTTGGTAAGTTATTTATCAAAAAGACATTCTAGAGAAATCATAATTGGAGAGTCGAGACTTTTTGAAAAATCACTTATTAAAAAGTCCATTTCTATTTCTATATGAATTTTTACAAAAGTGCTCTTATACATGCACATAAACATTGTTTTAGTGAGTCTCATGGCCAACAATTTAATAATAATTATGACTATCCATTATTAACAATTTTGGGCTTATAATAATAATAAAGCTGGAATTAATTAAAGGACAATCAAAAATAAATTACACCACACCATATAACAAAACAAAAATTATAAAATTATCTAAATCATATAACAATATTTTTTGTTTGAAATAGTACCATATCCATATAAAAATTAATTTGTGCCGTCATAACTATTCAATCCGATGATCCTAGACAGCATATAGTTTCTTTCTATACAAATATCTCTAGAAAAGTACATAAAAAAAAACTAAAAAAAATTAGGATAATTCGGTATTATAAAAATCCAGCTGGAAATACATGTATTGATAGCATGGTGACAGTCATAGTCTAGCTGTTTTGGGACCTCAGGTGGACCTTATTTTGCTCAAACAGTATCCTTCCAACTTATCGCCATTTTTTCGTGATAACAATGGGTTAAAAGAGATCAGAAAAAATAGGATTATTTAATTGTGTTTTTTAATTTGCACTAATCTTTTGCTCGTGCAATGCCTGTGTCTACATCTGTGAGGTATTAATTTTGTACTGTGATATGTGTAATTTTCTAATAGTTCTATAAATTTTATCTCATATAATAAGTTTAAAACAACATCAAACAATAGACAAAAAATACTATTTTATATTTGTTATTGATGAAGTCACAAAAGAAAAAATATCATTCATCAGAATCATGAAAAATACATTCAAGAGTATATATTTTTGCTCGATCTTCGATTAATAATTTTTCATAAAATCGCACAAGGTGCAACTTCATAGCCCATTTCGTTTTACTCGTATTTAAATTCTTAATAAGTGTGAAAATTGGTGATATATTGTTTTCAAGGTTATAGTAGTAAATTAAGATGCAAATTTATTTTCCAAATTTGTTCGTATCTGTAAATTGGGTTTGAGATATTTGCAAAAACTGATCGTGCAATAAATAAATAATAAACACTTGTATATAGAAGAACTAAGTACAATAATTAAGGAAATAGGAGACAACAAAATATAGTGTTGGCAACTGAGTTTATTAGGTTTATTTTTTGGGATATTTTTATTTTTTGTTTTATCATGTATTTTATTTATTCACGTTTTTAAATAAATTTTTAATTTTTTGAAATTTTATTGTGGGAATTTTTATTCACTATTTCGATTTTCTAATTTCTATGTTCTATACAGGTTCTTATATTTAGTATTTTTCAGACCATACAATGCATGAACTGTATTTTTAAAAACATAATTTTTAGTAAGTGGAAAAAGTTTAGAATTTTAATATATAATTAAAATATAAATAATTACTTTAATTATAAATCATACTATAAAATATTAGAAAAATGTTATTATAAACAATGAAAAAAACCTCTTTAAATATAAAATATTTGATTTATAACAAATATTGTGAAGGTAATTATATCTATTTATAGATAATATTTATCTATAAGAAAGTAAAAGATTGAAAAAAAGTTTTAACTGCCCATTGTTAAATATTTAATGTATTATATTTTCAATAAAATTAATGATAAAAGTCATTTAAAATTTCAGTACTTTTCAACAAAAATTATTAGAACAAAAATCATGTTTTATGTTTAGCAACATAATTTTAGGAGAAAATGAGACATTTCAAAAAAAAAACAAAAAATTCAAATTTTATATATAAAATATATACGAAAATATCAAACATACAAATTCATATTTAATAGACTTATAGTCCAAATGTGCAACTTTAAAAGGTAAATAAAAATACATTGATAAATACTAAATATACTACAATGAAAAGTAGGTTAATAAATATAAAAAATAATTTTCTATATATAAAAAACTATTATGAATATAATTTTATATTAAATAAAACTTTAATTTCTTCTTACATAAATATATATAATGATATGTATGAATATATATAATATATAATATTTGGATATATATTTGAGATATTTTCTTCAATTAAAGTACATATTTTTATTTATTGAATTTTAATCAAATTAAATACAATTCTATATGTAAGTCCAAGCGGCTACGATAATCTAGAGGGGGGGTGAATAGATTATCTCCATCTTTTCGATTTTACCCTCTTTTTCGATACAAATACGCCAAGATAATAATAAAGGTGCGGAATGTAAACGACACACGTCGATTTATAGAGGTTCAACCCACCTAGGGCCTAATCCTCTACCACCCCAGTATATCCGGGATGGATTTTAAAAAGAAAAAAAAGATTTTGTTAATTTACCAAAAATTAATACAACACCAACTTACAACAACACCTTGAAGAGCACCACACTCTTCTTCAACACCACCTTTGAGATTACCACAATCTCTTCTTGAAGATTACCACAATCTCCAACGGCACCTAGTGAAGATTACCACAATCTTCAACCTTGAAGAATACCAAATTCTTCAACACCTCAACAAGAAGATTACCACAATTTTCTTACACCTAACACCTAGTTCACCCAAGTGTGTTCTTACCACAAGAACACTCACAAGGATATCTTGTGTTTGAATGACGACCACAAATTCAAGATTACAACTCGATAATAAATAATACAATTGAGTGCAAGTGTAATCAAGAATAGCCTAGACCTCAAGAATGTGAAAGTGAATAGCTAGGCAAATTACAACAAGAAATAAGACAATGTAAGAACAAGTGTATTCTTGAGTGTATCTTGTTGTGTTGTAGTTTTTCCTCTTGTTGTTGTGCTTCAAATCTTCCTCTATTTATAGGAGATGATTGATACTTGATAGGCTCCTCTTGGAATCTGATATCTACAAAAAAATTGCAATTAAAATGAAGATTATAGCTGTTAGAAATCAATTCCACAATTTAGGGAAAAGCTGTCTGCTGTACAACGGTTAGAATTTTGCTGTCAAACCATAGGGCGACCGGTCGCACAGAAATAGACGTTTGAAAAATACACAACAAAATAACACAGGGCGACCGGTCGACGTACACCTCGACTGGTCGACGTCCACCCCAACCGGTTGCCCTCTTCAAAAAATTGAAACAGAGAAGTTTGCAAATTTCAACCAACCTTCAGGTACCGGTCGCCCTATAAGGTCGACCGGTCGACATCACCGGTCGCCCTATAGGGTGACCGGTCACCCTCACCAATTTCTGCAAACATGAAGTTTTCTGTTTTGCACAACTTTTAGGTACGGGTTGCCCTATACGGCGACCGGTTGACCTCAAAACAAAAGTGTTGTCCAATTTTATATCGAAAATAAACTTCAAGAAATACTCCGAAAAATAGTGAAAATATTTTAGACCAATCGGGAGTATTAGGACAACATTTATAAACATTATTTTGGTGTAAAAATACACTAACAAAAAATCATTAAAAGTGTTGTCCAATTTTGTCGAAAATAAAACTTGAAGAAATACTCCGGAAAATATTAAAACCATTTTAAATCATTTAGGAGTATTTGGACAACCTTTAAAACCATTGTTTTGGTATAAAAACAAAATCATCAAAATCATGATAAAACCATTTATCAAACAATCTCCCCCTTTTTGATGATTACAAACCAAAACAATGTTAACGAGGTCAATTTTGAAAACAAAACAATTTTACCGGTTAAAAAGAGCTATCCGTTGTGAGCGACAACTTTCCACGCAATATAAACACAAGGATGGGAGTAGAGATATTCAAACATATATAGCAAAAGCTCCCCCTATCAATATGCACAACAAGAGTAATGTAAAAGCAATCAACCACAAGCTAAAAGCTTAGCTTTTACATATTGATCTTAGGTTCAAGAGCTTATAAGCTTCCCCTGTCAACAAAACATCATTAGACAAGTATATAAGTCCATCATACAACAATTGGACTAAATATAATGCACAACTTATGGCTTTATCAAGCCATAGCTTATAGCTTCTTTTGTTTAGCTTAACTTAGTTTTTATGAGCTAATGAGCTTATAACCTGTTTCTCCCCCTTTGGAATCATCAAAAAGAATATTAGCACGATAAAAACATCATATAATCATGTCAAAGTGCGCAACTAAACCGATGTATCGAGCTATTTGAATAATGAAGCTTATAGGCCAAATGGGAGGGAAAAGTCGATCATACGACTTGTAGAAGCTTATGAAAACTCATTTGATTTGCAAAAACATGATTTCTATAAATATATGAGACTTTTGACATCGAGAGAATCATGTAGGTGATGAATTTTTCATTGAAACATTTTATCGAACACTTGGCGGGCGTCAAAAATTGAAGAAGATAAATATAGCCCTTGTAAATGTAATCAAGCCAAGTTTTTCATCACCAAAAGCAATTTGATACATATCATCCATCAACAATCATCAATCACAACACAATTATATAAGAATTACATCAAGAAATAGACATTTAAACCAAGTTCTCAAGGGTTCAACCCAATTGAGATAAAGAAGTAGAATTCTTACCATTAAATCGGTAAAGACGAGCAATGATGATGATAATCGAGCCTAAAAACATCCAAGATATGGAATGTATGCAATAAAACACATTTGAAGTGAAATGTGTGTGAATTTGACGAAGGGGACGAAAAATGGCAAAAATGATGTAAAATGACTAAGGCATTGGACATAACGGTTTTTATCCAAAAAATAGCTTAGGGCGACCGGTTGCTGGTGAGGGCGACCGGTCGACGTTGAGGGTGACCGGTTGCCCTCAACCCCTTCAGCCCACTGTCTTGCCAATTTTTCAAAAATCCGAATTTTCAATCAAAAATCCAATTTTTCGCCACTAAGTTTTAAAAACGTGCAAAATGCAAACGTAGACATCATTCAATATACATTATGTCATAATCAAGCTCGAAATGGAGTAAAATACTCGGCGGTTAACGTTTAAAAAATCCGTGAGTTATCCTTGAGACGGAATTAAACACATCTCAAGTTTTTGTTAAAAACTCAATTCCTTTTTTTTTTAAATATCGAATCTCAATATGTTTAGTTCGATTATGACGAACTATATTTTGAATATGAAAAACCGTATAATAAATACCGGACTTGTTATCCCGAAAACTAAGAACGTTTTAAAAACTATGGATATACTAGTCATAAGAAGAAGTGTCTTTCAAATATTTGAAAATTTCTTTTAACGGCACTTTAATGAGATTCGTTGGGATAGTTTTTGAGGTCGAGCAAATAGACATAAGGCATATGGAATGTCGAGTCTATAGGAATAATACAAGAAAACGTACCTCGAGTTTGTTTGTCGGCCGATATGCCTTTCTCAACCTTTGCCAATCTTTAGCCATAGAGGTTGAGATGGTTTTTTTTTCTTCAATGCTTAACTCCTTCAAGAGTTCTTTTGAAATATAACCATCTTCTTGGCATTGAATAATTTGTAGTCCAAGCAAGAAATTGAGCTCCCCCATCATGCTCATCTCAAGGTTCACTTCAGACCGACTTGGAAAAATATCTTGCACAAATATTTATTAGTAGCACCAAAAACATTATCAACATAAATTTGTATAAGTAAACAACCTTGCCTTTTTTTTTTTTTTTAAAACAAGAAGTGTAGTATCAATTTTACCTTTTGTGAAATTATTTTGCAAAAATAGCTAAGTCTATCAAACCATATACGTGGTACTTGTATCAACCGTACAAGGCCTTTTTATAAAAAACATTTGGCCTAATTTTTTTTTAAAACTCCGATAGACTTCTATTTGAATAAAACCATTTAGAAAATTGGATTTAACATCCATTTGGTAAAGCTTGAAATTTTCTCAAAACAAGAATGGGCAAGTAAAGTGCAAATAACTTCTAAATGTGCTATGAGTGCAAATATTACATCAAAATCATTACCTTTTTCTTGACAATATCATTGAGCTACTAACCTTGTCTTGGTTCGACCAATGTTGCCTTGGTCATCGAGTTTGTTCCGGAATACCCTTTTTGTCTTCTTCATCACTATCATCATAGGGCATCCAATTGATCTAAGGTGTTCATAATAGAACATTTACATCCAAATATTTTGAGGTAACTAATATTTGGGGTATTTCATTTCTTATCTACACAACTTAACAAACTCATTAACGGCATCGCTAATATAAGCAAGAGAAAAATAGCCCAAGTGTAAAAACATGCCTCAATCATTAATCACAAAATATCTTGCATAAGAGCATAGTAGAAATAGACACTATATATATAGACCATGAAGCAAGAAACACATACTATGCATTTAGAATATCATCAAGAGTCTAATAAATCATGCAAGTTCAAATAAGCTTAATAAAGCTATAAAAGGTCTCTTTTGAAATTTGAAAATCCGATAGCATATAGTTGAGACCTCATTTAAAAGAAGTATTTGAACAAGAGTTGACAAAGCAAATATGTGCAATCAAATATCGAATAGTGCCTTTCAAAAAAAATCTAAAAATCCTCTTAATGGCACTTGTATGAAATACTATGAAAAACAAGCACATAGGCACATGGCAATACATATATTGAGTCTATAAGAGTAAGAATAACACAAGTAAACGTACCTCGATAATTTATGCATTTCTTGACAAATAATGACGTAAATGGCCATTTGTGAAAATATGTAAATCCTACACAATTCTTAAAACAAATCTAGCACAAATCATAATGATAAAAGTGTAGGCTAAGAGATATCACAAGTAAGCTCATGCCATAAAAATCCATAAGAGATGATAACACACTTTAGTCTACATAAATGCACAAGAGTTTTAAAAACATCATATAAGGTCTTCTTTTTCAAAAATATTTTAAAAGCACAAATATATATTGAAGACCTTAATTAAAAAAAAATACTTGAAAACTCATTTTGCAATTAAGACACAAATAAAAGCATGCATAATAACAAAATAAAATGCATATTTAACTAGGGAGATACGGGTTACCAATTACGCCATTTCAATGGGTTGTGCCGTTCCCATTGTTGATGATATCTTCCCCTTGAGAAGTCAATTTGTTGATGATGACTTCTTTGATTACTCCATTTCCAAGGTTTGTTGTCTTCCCATTGTTGAAAGTCTCTTCTTCTTTGAAAATCATCTTGTTGATGATGTCTTTGCCATTTTCAAGGATTGTGTTCTTCCCATTTTTGATTATATCCTCTTCTTGAAATTGGCTTTTAAAATAGTTTCTCCTTCTTTGATCAAATGAAACGGCCATTTGATGTCTTCTTGGCGGTATAAATTTTCTTCGATCATTATTTTCACGGTACCTAATATGACATTGTTTTGTGGTACCCTCATGTGTTTGGGTCCTTTGGGATTAGTCTTGAGACTTTTAGGTCTCCAATAATAATTAGAGCTATTTCTAGCCCGACAAGTATTTACCGTATGACCCTTTTACCGCAATAAAAGCATGTAATAATTCTAGGAGCATAATGACCAACGTGCTTAGAGACTTGATTCTTTTTCATGTGATTGACACCCTTAAGCTTATGATCAAGTTCTAGTTTGAATTATCACAACAATCAACAACATTGGTCATTCTATCGGCACTCAAGTTGGATTTAGATGAATCATTTTTCAAGCAATTTATACCCTCAACAAGAGTACTATTTTCTTTCTCAAGGTTTCTAACCTTGTCAAGAGTGGTGGTGTGAGCACATGATAGTGATTCATAGGAAGTAAATAAACTATCCTTATCATTCTTTAAAACAATGAATTCCTTTTTCAAATATTTGTATTTAACAAGTAAGTTTTGGAATTCATCTTGTAGTTCATCAAAATTATTTTGCAAATCACTATAATCATTATCATAGGAAGTAGAGGGTTTAGAACTTACCTCGTTTTCTTCTTTGATGCCTATGAGGCATTGTTCAACTTCTTCATCATGGGAGGTTGTAGAAGGCTCATCCCATGTTGTTGGATTTGATGTTATATCCATTTGTGAAGTAGATGCTTTTGAGTTGCTCCTTTCATTTGCATACACTTCATAGATAACTTCTAATTTTTGCCATACTTCATGTGCCGATCGAATACCTACAACATGATCAAATTCCAAAGTAGTAAGTGAACAATACAAAATACTAAGAGCTTTACCATTTAAGGAGATGATTCTCTTCTCTTCATCATTGAGCTCTTTGAAGCCTTTAGAGGTGTGTAGTGTATTCTTCGTCGGAATGGATTCTCCATTGATGACGGTGTTCAGAATATCGAACCCGCAACTTTGTAAATAGCATTCCATTCTTTCTTTCCAAAATGTAAAATTTTTGGAATCAAATAGTGGTGGCTTGGTGGTGGATGTGCCGGTAAGATGAGCTTCGTTCGTAGCCGACGATCGTTCCTCTTCACTCGCGATGTGAAACGAGCTTGCCAAAGAGTTTGGCTTTGATACCACTTGTAAGTCCAAGTGGCTACGATAATCTAGAGGGGGGGTGAATAGATTATCTCCATCTTTTCGATTATCAAACACTATATAATTATGAAGAAATAGGATAATAGCCCAAATAACAATTATACATATATCATAAATAGTCAAATACATGAATATACAAATTGATGTCCAATAACCCGAATGCATAATATTTAAAACCCATTACACGATAATGAGTAAATATAATGCACATCAACCTCCACCTCCGTATCCTTAGAAGCCTGATCATCCTCATTAAAGTCCTGATTATCGGCGTCATTATTAAGCACCTCGAATTCTTCGAGGTGCTTATTGTTGGCGAGGCCAGGTGAACAGTTCCATCCGCATGTGCTTTCTCTTTCGACGAGAGGCTTAGGCATCGTGGCAGAGGAGTGAGGTAGCGGCTAAGTAGTTGCAGGTGGCTTCTCTGGCGAAAAAAAGATATTGGAGAGGAGTAGTTATCAACCCAATCCCCATGGGGGTGGTGAAAGGAGAGCCCCAATTGGTAGAAAAAAATACTCACAACCCCTTGGGGTTATCCTGCACTTGGAAGAAGAAGTAGGAAAAGGAATAAATATAGTGATAATTTGATTGTTCGTCGCCGTAGTAAATAGGCGAGAAAATTGAATTTCTTTCTTCGTCTTTACAAAAAAAAAAGAAAAATTTTTACCTTATATTTTTACTTTTTATTTTAATTTTATTGTATATATGCAATATGAGTGTCAAATTGATCGTCATAAAAGATAATTAATTAGATCTATTATGCATCAAAAACGGATCAAAACCAAAAAAGTTATAAAATTTGTTTTAATGAAAAAGAGAAAGACAAATATGATAATTAATGCAGTACACACATAGATTTGGAAAGCTAATTTTACTCAATATTATCTTTTATATAATTTTATAAAATAATGTAAGAAAGAAATTTGGCTACCAAAAATAATTAAATTCAAAACATTAATTACTTCTTATTTTTCCACATATTCTTATTACTTATTTTTGTAATGTGAAATGGGCGGGAAAATCTTTAGGTTACTATTCCTAGAATAGTCTATCATTATATATACTACTAATCAGCCCCATGCATTGCACGCGTATTTTTTATATTTTTATTTTATAATAAAAATATCTATTAACATGAATGAGTATTTATTACTTTATTTTTATTATAATATTCATATTAGGTAAATAAAAATAAAAATTTATCTATAAAATATTCAAAGTTATATTTTCAATTATAAACTTAAATATCAAATTCATCTCGTTTATATTTATCTATATTTTACTATTCTCTCTCTCTCTCTATCTCTTCCCTCCGGGGCCCCCCTCTCTCATGCATTCTACCTCTCTATATACAATTATATATATATATATATAACATATATATTTCTATTGAACTTGTATTGTTGATAAAAATAAATACTTCACATTGTTAATCAAATATTTTCTTAACAGAAATATGATATAAATTTATCATGTTTTCATAAAAAAGTTATTTATGAAGTAGTGTAATTTACAAATTATCAAATGAAAGTGCCAAAAATATTTTTGTTGGATTAATCTCGTTGACCATGTTGAATATCTATGTCATTTCTGGACATGAAAAATGCAATCAAAAAGCATAAATAGCTTGCTTGATATAATATAATAAAAATAATAATAACTTGAATTTTGTCTCGTATCTAATCCTCATTAAATGAAGCTTCGCTAGTCGGTAAAATGAAAGAAAACCTATTGGTTTTGTGATTAGCGGTTAAGAGTATCTAACACTAAGAAAACATCTAACATTTATAAACATCAAATATTTAAAAATTTAATATTACTATTGTCTCAAACCATAATCTATAATAATTATAATTTTTATTTAGTGTATTCATTTTTTATCATCCAATTGAATCAAAAAATTAATATGGTAACAATTTGTTAAGTTTTTTTATAATCAATATATATCTCTTATTATTGACCTCTTGTCAATTTTCTATAATTTTTAACTAAATAATTTTATATCATATACTATTTTTTTCTATAATTAGTTTTGTAATTCTTGTCAATTAGATTTCATTTAGATACAAATGTAGTAAATATCATATATCGATATTTTGACTTGGAAATTTTTTCATTGATTTTATAAATAGATTGTATTTACAATATATTGTGTCACACTCAAATATTTATTATAATTAATTCCAAAATTAATGTAAGTTCAACCTAGAAAATTGGAATTATCTCTTATTGGGTAATTGGTAGACAATATAGCTTATTTCACAAATTTTTCTATCTGACTTGTCGAAAAATATGCTATTGTACGTTTACAACTTGTTAATCTTTTTATAAATGAATTCGTAATTTAATTACGTAATTTAATAAACTCAATTGTACGTCAAATTAGAAATGAATTAATGAATATATAGTTTACTATATACATATATTCTTATGTATAGTTAGATTAATTTTTATAGATTAATTACAAGATGCCAAAAATATGAGATTGAAGAAAATAATTTAAATACTGCAATATTTTTTAGCACATTAATAAGGGACAAAACTGATAAAATAATTACAGACAAAATTAGTTTATTATGTATTTTATAAATTAGATGTCAAAAATATGTAAACTGACAACAATAGTTAATTTTAAACATAGTCCAACCTTCCCTCTCTCTCTCTCTCTCTATATATATATATATATATATATATATATATATATATATATTTGATAAATTAGATGCTAAAAATATAAGATTTCAAATTAATCTTAAAATGTATTTTTTTAAGCATATTAATAAGGGGAAAAAACTAATAAAAATACTATAGCTAAAATTAGCTAGTGTCATTTAGGCGGGAAAAACCAGACTTTTGTTATTATATATATATATGATTTGGATCCTGTGAGCCCAATCATTTAGGGTGAGTATGCGAAGACAAATCCTAATCGTTGGGATTTTTTTTTAATGGTCCAGATTTAAAGAATTATTTCAGTTTTTTTTTGTTTAAAGTATAAGTTTAAAAGTCTATTTGAGTCATTTGCATTTAAAACAGTTACAAATCAAATTTGATTAGATTTTAAACGCATCTTTTTCTTTTCAGTCAATAGATACGATATTCGACTCTCTAGCTTCCACTTTCTTCACGATCTCTTGTTTGTTTGTTTTTTCTCTAGCGTATTCTGTTATTAACTGTTTATGTAATATATCATATTACATATGTAGGATAAACATATTGCATGTGTAATTTAATCATATTGTTTATATACATTTAAGTTGCATATTTAGTGTAAATGTATTGCTTATGTATTATGTAAATTTTGCATATTTAATATTAAGATGGTGTCTTTTGAGTATGTGTATGCATGTAAGTAATAATTTGTTTATTTGAAGTGTGTATTGCATATGTAGTATCGGTTTGTTGCTTGTGTAATGTGTCGGTGTTACTTATGTAAAATATTTTTGTGGTGCTAAGTTAATGTTTTTATCATATGTATCATATTTGTTGTTTATGTGCATATTTGTTGTTTATGTAGTACATGATTGTTGTTTATTACTTGCTTATGTAGTTAATGTATTTGTGTTGCATACGTAGTGCATATTCATTAGTTAATGTATATGTAGTATAGGTTTGTTGCTTATGACTTGCTTATTTAGTTAATGTATTTGTGTTGCATAAGTATATATATTCGTCACGATGCTTATGTAGTATAGGTTTGTTGCTTATGCCTAGCTTTTATATAGTTAATGTATACGATGATTGTGTTGCATAGTGATTTTAGTATTTATTCGTTGATTTTATGTTGTTTATGTTTTTTGCTTATTACTTGCTTATTTAGTTAATGTATCAAATCGTTCATTCAGAGTGATACCACTTGATCTACAAGCTCGTAGTCTTATATGAAAAGATACTTATCTCCTCCTCCAATTAAAATTGCGCATTATTTCATTTATCACACATTTGACATTTCCCAATACATTTTTCCAAAATACTTAAAAAATGTTCTAAAAAAAAAAAACTAGCATTAAATTTTAAAATGCATATAACTTAAATAATCCAATACTTTTACTTATCGAATATTTCACGTAAACCAAATATAATGGGGGTTGGTCAAGGGCGGCCTCATATTACCACCCCTATTATGGACTAATTGTTTTGGACCCCCCCCCTTTTTAAAAAATATAACTCATTTACTAAATGCACCTCCATAATTTTTCGCTTTACCCATCTATATATTGTTTTCTCTCTAAATACATCTCAAAATCATACACACGTAAAAGTATTAGCGGTGGTGTCCGAAAGAAGATGTAATATTTTATTTTAATTTCGAATATAATATTTTACTTTCATTTCCCATTTATAGTTCATTAAAAAAAAAATTAGTTGGGGTAATTGTTGGACATAAGTGTTGGGCAATTGAATTTGGTTTACCCAATATTTAACTTTATTTTTTTGGTTTAAAAAAAGTTACATAATTTTTTTTATTCCACACTTTTTTTTGTCTAAATTTGGGGAAAAAGACGATAATTTAATGACACGATAGTTATATGAAAAACTTTCTTTTAAATAACGATGGTATACTCAATCATGCCACAAGATACGATCGCCAACAGTTACTTTGATACACATGGCACGAGCAAAGTTGAATATGATCATTAAAAGTGCATTATTTCATTTTTGTTATTCAACATCAATTTTAAGCTATAAAAAAGAAGTGGATAAATAATATACTTTAAGTTGTAAACTAAGAAAATACTTATATTATTCGACAAAATAAATTGTTTGTTGTTCATATTTGAAACAATGCGGTGTTTGAAAAATCTAGTTTTTTCTAAATAAAAAATATAAACTAAAAGATGTAATATTTTATTTAGAACTATTTTCATTTATGTTGGATTAATTGGGGGTAATTGTTGGACATAAGTGTTGTGAATTTGGTTTGTCTACGAATTGTAGTAATATTATAATCGTTTAAACTAATAACAATTTTAAAATTATATGGAGGTGGGTGTATTCGAGTTTTTGGGATATGAATAGCCCCCATTTTAGAAATGTTGCCTTCAAGTCTTTTAAGATAAAAATATTTTTAAATGAAGAGATATTTGACATGATAAGGATGAACCTCATCCCGGAGGGAAAAAAATTAAACTAAAAGATGTGGTGTATTTAGAACTTCTTTATGTGAGTAATAGTATTATAATCCTAATAAGATTTTAAGGTGAATGGAGGTGGGTGAAGTTTTTGGGATATGAATAGCCCCCATAGATATGCCTTCAACGATAAAAATATTTTAGGGTCCTAAGTTTTTAGGTTTAAGTCAACACATAAAATCCCGCATACGCCTACGAGGGTTCTAAACAAAACTCCACGGGTTGTCAACCTCCACGGGTGCCGATATGAAAACTGAGGCATATAATATCGTGGCGGGATATATTGACGAGAAGAGAGAATCAATAAACATTCATTGCACAGTCGACTCTAACTCTGAAAGAAAAACACTTCCTTCTGGCAGAGAGACAAAAACAAGAAACAGCTCTCTAAGGCCGACACTCATTCAGATGATCAGTCCCTCATAGAATTCTCCGAAATAGCTCATATTTCTCAATTATCCCACCTCATTTCTCAATCAACCTCCTTCTCTATCAAATTAAGAAACAAATTTTCTCAGAATCACATGGATCCATGCCCATTTGTTCGTTTAATCGTCGAATCATTGGCCCTCAAACTCCCCTCCGCCACCAAACCAGCCGGTTCAGGAGTCCACCCTTCCAACACCCCATGCTACGCCAAACTCAAAATCAAGAACTTCCCTTCACAAACAGTCCTCCTCCCACTTTGCAGCGCCGGAGAGTCGCCGGAATCCTCCGCTTCCTCCGCCGGATTCCACCTTGACCCGGACGCCCTCCGCCTCCTTTCGTGCAAACCGGTCGTCACCATCAAAATCTCGGTCTTCACGGGGCGCATGGGCCGGACGTGTGGGGTCACGAGCGGGAAGCTGTTGGGCTCCATTCTGGTGTGTGTTAATCTGGGTAATTCTCAGTCGAGGGGCTGCGTTTATCAGAACGGGTGGGTGAAGCTCGGTGGGGCCGGCGGCGAGCCGGTGGCGAGGTTGCATTTGACGGTCCGGTCTGAACCGGATCCACGGTTCGTTTTCCAGTTCGGGGGTGAGCCGGAGTGCAGCCCGGTTGTTTTCCAAATTCAGGGGAATATAAGGCAGCCGGTTTTCAGCTGTAAGTTCAACGCCGACCGGAATAATAGGTCACGGTGAGTCTTTCCTGTACTTACCCGGCGCATTTTTAGACAATGATTTGTATCATGTGCTAATGTAGGCCAGAGCCAGGGTGGGAGTTTTGGTGCAGGAATGTAGGACCCACCACCCCTGTCCATCAATCCAACCCTTTTCGGAATTTCTGTGGTTTGATTGGGTTTTATTTTTCTTTTTTCTTTTTTCTTTTCTCACTTCATGAATAAAGAATAGTAGATTTTCCCTCAAAAAAAAAAAAAAAAATAGTAGATTTTATTATTGCTTTTGGTTGCCTTGTCCCTATCGCAAGCAACTTTGTTTACCTACATTTTTTGCCCGAAATTGATGCTAAATTTGATGGTTATATCTTAATCCGAAAGGTTTAGGGTAAATTCTTAAACACAAAATACACAATGTAACTATCAAAAGGACTTGGATATAAACACATTAGTACTTTGTAAATATCATTGTTGAAATTATATAATCTTAATCATGTGATATTTTCGTACATGACAACAAATTCTACAATCTCTGTCACAAAAATATAGAAGAAAATCTTCTCAACCTTAATTTTTTTTAAATGAAAAAAGAAAATTGGAACTAAGGCTTAAAAATTAACTTGTGCATGATCTTGACTGAAATTGGTTGCAGTTGGATAATGTTTTTCTTGCACACAGAACATGTGAATGGCCACATGACTTTTGAGTGATTACCTAAACAGAGTGCCGCTTTGCAGGGATCCAAACCTTTGTTTCTGGCTTAATTGTTTTTTTTAATACTTCAACTGTTCAACCCAAATTATTATCTGCTCTATCAGATTCCTCTTAATGGACAATTTCTTTTTCTTCTTGGGGGCTAATGGACAAATTTTTGTTTGTGATTTATATTTGACATTTTTGATATTACATACTAAATTATAAAATGAATTGATCATTTTGGTTTATAGGTAGGATTTACCAGTCATTATTCAAATAAATAAATAAAAGAAAAACAAAGAAACTCTTCTTGCTATGGTACATATTATATGATGTAAAAGGACTAGTAAAGTGAGGGTACAAAGAATTCATTATGTGTAGTATTTTTATCCATGTTCTGAAGCTTGCTTCACGGGTTATTCCCCTAAATCTGCTGTTGGAATCTGAAGATTTGGTCAAACAGACAAATTAACCCTTTGGGCTTAACTAATTCCCTTCCCATGTGCAAAGATTTGTTTGCTTGTTTATGACTTCTCAATAATGTCCAGAAACTGCTTATCATTACATTACTGATATAGAACAATTCTCTTTAAAAATCCAGGTCCCTCCCTTCAGATTTCAACATCAACAACAGAGGTTGGACGAGAACATATTCTGCGGATCGAGACAGAGTAGGACGAGAGCGGAAAGGATGGATGATAACCGTCTACGATCTATCCGGCTCTGCTGTTGCTGCAGCCTCTATGGTCACCCCATTCGTCCCGTCGTCCCCAGGGTCCGACCGTGTTTCCCGGTCGAACCCCGGTGCATGGCTCATCCTCTGCCCTAACGGCGTCTCCATTAGTAGCTGGAAGCCGTGGGGCCGTCTCGAGGCATGGCGGGAGAGAGGGCCGGTCGACGGTCTTGGTTACAAGTTTGAGCTCATAACCAATACTGGCCTCACTAGTGGAGTTCCCATTGCTGAGGGAACTATGAGCGTCAAAAAGGGCGGAAAATTTTGCATCGATAATTCGAGAAACGACTCGGTTTTGAGTTCGCTGTTGCCAAACAGGGGATTTGTGATGGGATCGAGCGTGGAAGGGGAAGGAAAAACTAGTAAACCGGTCGTTCAAGTTGGGGTTCAGCACGTGACGTGCATGGCCGATGCGGCCCTGTTTGTCGCGCTTTCGGCTGCTATGGATCTTAGCATGGATGCGTGTCGGTTGTTTTCGAGTAAACTTAGGAAGGAATTTAGTTATGATGAACATGAATCGTTGCACTGATCAGAGTTGCAAATTTATTGTTTTCTGCAGTGAAAATCATTGGCTTGAGGACCTTTGGTTTGAGCTTGGATTATATAGGTCCTTTTTTTTCCTCACATCTTTCTCAATTAAATTTTTTATTTTATTTTTTTATTAGAGTTCTGTTCAACCTTTGTGAGAGTGTGCTGCCACTAAGGTGATAGCCTGATGCTAATTCTTAATTTGCAATTTTCCCCCTTGTAATTAAACATCATATTTTTGTTTGTTGAGATGTGATTTTGTAAGCACTTTATAGTCAATGTAATTTGTTGATGTGTATTGAGGGCTGAAATTGTAAGCATTTTTTATTGAAAAAAAGTAGATTTTGTTTGCGAGTGTTTATTGATACACATATTGTTAATTGTAAATTTAGTTTAACATATCAAGTCTTTTGCTCCTAATATGTCCTGAATTTAGTGTCCATATCACGTTCTGTAGAAATAAAAAATGGTGATAAAATTCCATTGCCATATCAAACAGAGAGAAAATTTTATTATATCAAACTTATCAGGATGAACCAGAAGTACAAAGCCGGTTTTTATACTCCAATTGAGCGCGCCAGATTCAAACAAACCAATCACCAACAGACACGTGTAATATTCTAACTGATACTAACAAACAACAAAACCGCGTGAATCAATTAAAAGAAACGTAATATCTAAAGTGACGATTTCATCTATAGACTGACATGCATAGCAAATATCCAACTGTTGTACCAAACTCACTCCAATGAAGATACCAACTGAACACCCCCCCCGTCAAGTTGGAATGTGGTTTGAAGAACACATTCCTAACTTGAGAAGAAATGAACGGAGCAAAGACCACCCAACGCCTTAGTGAACGGATCCGCCTGGTTGAAGTAAAGAGGATATATGTTGAGGAAGAAGGAACCCATCCTTAAATTGATTACGAACAACATGGCGTCAATATCTAAATGTTTGGTGCGTTCATGGAATACCGGATTAGTTGTGATGTGCAACGCAGCCTTTATTATCACAATGCAAGGAATAGCGGAGAGACATTCAACTTCAAGTCACGATCGATGTGATATAACCATTGTAGTTCGCACATCGTGGTCGCCATCGACTGCATCGCCGCCAGAGGATCTGACACGATTTTGCCGCTTCTTGGTCTTCCAAGACACAAGAGAATTTCCAAAGAACACACAATATCCTCGTGATGGATTTTCGAGTGAGGAGACAAGTGCCCCCAAAGATCACAATAAGCATCAAATCGAAATGTCTCCCACAGGATAGAACAACCAAGTGAAATGGTTCCCTTCAAATACTTAAGCAAGTGAATAGCCACATCCCAATGAGCCCGAGTGGGTGCTGTGACAAACCGACTAAGCCGTTGAACTCCATATGAAATATCGTGCCTAGACAGATTCAAATAAAGTAGTCTCCCAATGAGCCTTCTAAATTTTCCTCAGATCTCGAGAAAGGTATCGCCTCGAGCAAAGTGATATTGTAGCCATGTGGGAAAGGAGTTGTCATTGGTTTACAACCTAGCAACCCCGCATTCTCAAGAAGATCCATGATATACTTTCTCCGACACAAATGTGTCCCTTTACTACTCCTCAACAATTCCGGACCAAGAAAGTACTTGCTTTGTCCCAGGTCCTTAATGGTAAACAGATTATGCAGATAATCCTTCGATTTTCTGAATTCAGTAGCAGAAGAATTCCCGATGATGAGCACATCATCAACATAAATCACAAATGCCAAAAATATATCATCGAGTGTGCTTGACAAATAGACAATTATCATGAGTGATCGCACAAATCCAAACCCCAAAGAATTTGTCGAAAATTCCAAGTTCCATTGCCTTGAGGCCTGTTTTTTAGGCCATATAGACTCCTCTTCAATGACATACTTATCCTCTTTTAGCCTTAAAATAACCTTCTCGGTGGTAGCATGTATACCTCTTCATCCAAGTAACCATGCAAAAAGCATTATTGATGTCTATATGATGTAAATCCCATTGCCTCCGAGTAGCCAAAGCAATTAGCATCCCGATGTCACTAGTTTAGCAACAGGTGAAAAACTTTCCATGAAGTCCACCCCTTCAATCAGATATCCCTTGGCAACCAATCTTGCCTTATACCGCAATTGTCCCATCCGAGTTCCTTTTGATCTTATATACCCATTTTGAGCCTATTGCTCTTTTCCCGCCGGGTAGAGGTGTCAATCGCCAAGTCTCATTATCGTCAAGAGTCAAGCTCTTTCTCCATGGCTTCCACCCATGCCTTATCCCTAGCCGCCTCCACATAGATGGTAGGTTCACTTCGAACTAGAAATGTGAGAGAGAGAAAAGCGATGTAATCGTGAGATATCTGTGGGTCATGTGAGTATAGGGAAAACACTCCAACCCATATGTTGTAGGATTTTTGAATGTCTTGGATCCCATACATGTTGTGGTGTCTTTGGATCGAGTTTGTCATATAGTCTTTCAACCAAGCAGTGCTTTCTTGACTCTGTGACCCCTTCCTAAATGATCATTTATCCCCAACTCTTCACTAGGTATTTCGGTTGATGCTCAGCCGATAAACAACTTCTTCTTCACTATATGTCAATTGAATAGGCGGTGGAATCTCCACGGTGAGGAATCGATGGTATAAAAAGGAAAACGGATTCATGAAATACCACATCCCTAGACATGAATACTTCCTTTGTGTCCGCATTATATACTTTGCACTTTCACTCTCGTAATATATCCAAGAAACACACAGCCGATGCTCTTGGTTCAAACTTCCCTTTATGAGCTCCAGATTCTAGAGGCAAACATAGACATCCAAACACTCTAAACCTGTCATATTTTGGAGGCTCACCATAAAGCGGCTCAAAAGGTGACTTCCAGTTCAACAATGCACTTGGCGAGAGTTCATGATGTGGATCTTTGCTAAAAAGAGTATAAGGCCAAAATTTCTTTGGAATTTCGTACTGAAACATCAAAGACCTAGCAATATCCAATATGTGTCGATGTTTCCTCTCAACAACCCCATTTTGTTGGGGAGTATAAGGACAAGCTCTTTGATGTATGATACCTTTCTCAAAGCAAATAAATTTGAGTCGATTCCCAAGGAATTCTCAACCATTGTCACTCCTAACTTTCTTAACAACTCTTTGGAATTGAGTTTCCACAAAAGCAATAAATCTAGCTATATGTGAAGGAACCTCGATTTGTGCTTCATGAGTTAGATCCAAGTACCTCTAGTAAAATCATCCACAATAGTTAGCATGTAGGAAGTGTTAGTGATGAATGTTCCAGATATGGCCCCCAGGATGTCTATGTGAATTAGTTCAAATGCTTGCTTTGTATGAATAGAATCGAGAGGAAATGATAATGTGACCGCTTTGCTTCATGACAAGTGTTACAAACATCCAATGCATCTCTATTACAAAGTGGCTTTAAAATGTATATGTTGCAAACAACTTATTGAACTATGTCCTAACCTTTTATGCCATATCTCGCAAATTATTCAAAGACATCATTATTGCTAGGAACAACACCACGTAACTCAAATCTTCAAAATGTATAATCCAAAAAAACTCTTCCCACAACTCGCACTTTCCCATTCTTAGTGGTCCCGCAACCAACAACCTTGCCGAGAGAACATACATTCAAGGCTATTTCCACCAAAGAATCGACTCATCGATAACAAATTGTATCTAAAACTAGGTACAACCAATACATCCATTAGACTGATATCTTCAGACAATCTCACACTTCCAGACCGTGTAACCGATATTTGAGTGCCATCAGGTAAGTGCACATTAACAGGAGAAGGTAAAGCAACAGAATCAACAATCAAATCTGGAAATGCACATATATGTCTACTTGCACCAGTATCCACAATCCAATCATCCTTTCCAAGAGTACTCAACAAAGATAATGCAAATTGAGCATTGGTTTTAATACCTGAGCAATCAACAAAGTGAGAAAATGTGTGTATGTCATCAGATCCTGATGTTCTTTGACTAGACAAATATTTTGCAACCTCCTTCTAAATCATACTTGCAAAATCTGGATAATCATTCTTCTTTGAGCATTCTTCCACTTTGTCTCTTGGTGTTGAAGTTTCAACTCCTTCCACCATGTTGATAGCCTGTCCAAGCCTTTGTTCCTTGAGATCTTTGTACCAGTCTGGGTATCCATGTAGTTTAAAACATTCATTGACTTCATGACCTTTGAATCCACAATGCTCACACAATAATTTCATTTTTCTTCCTTTGTTCTCATCTGTTGTCCTCTTCCATTACCTCCGCCATAAGCAACATTGCTTCCTCCACCTCTATGATATCCTCTACCATAGCTAGATCCAGATCCAGGCACAATTTTGTTAGGATTTCCACGAGCAAACATAGCAAATAAAGATCAAGTGGATCCAATATTTTGTTAGATGTGACCTTTGGTTTTTCCACCTTCAAAATCATTGAATATGCCTTGTTCACGATGAGGCAATGGATCCATAAGAAGTATTTGGTTTTTAACAGGCTCAAAACTCTCATTCAACCCCATCAAAATCAGACGACTTTATATCCATATCATTCGCACACATTGCTTTACTAGCTCCACATTCACATTCGGGTAATTGCACCAGGCACGCAGTATTCATCCCAAAGGCATTTTAGCTTAGTAAAATAAGTAGTAATCGTGGGAAGTACCTTGAGTAAAATTTGCAATCTCCTTCAGAATCGATATCTCGGTGGTCCATTGCTTTCGCCATATCTTTCGCCAATTCATCCCACAGCTGCTTCGAGCTTTTCACATATATAAATGCTTCTACAATTTCCTTCGAAATAGCATTTAAGAGCCATGAAATAACCATACAATCCACTTTCTCGATATTGTTCGAACTCCGCAAAGATCCTCATCGGGAATAGTAATGTAATGCCATAGATGAATCCTAGCTTCGATTTAGCTCCTAATGCCAATCTCATTGCTTTGCTCCAGTGAAGATAATTTGAGCCAGTAAGTTGATTGGTAACAAGTACCATTCCTGGATGATCAGATCCATGCAACGAAAGCGGATCCAAATCCTTCGCATATACCGAAATTGCTCGTGTAATTTCTCCATCTTCTCCTTTTCCGTTGATTCCTCCGTTTCTTCGAACCATATTGATCGACTATGGCTCTGGTACCATGTAGAAATCAAAAATGGTGATAAAATTCCATTGCCATATCAAACAGAGAGAAAATTTTATTGTATCAAACTTATCAGGATGAACCAGAAGTACAAAGCCGGTTTTTATACTCCAATTGAGCGCGATTCAAACAAACCAATCACCAACAGAAACGTGTAATATTCTAACTGATACTAACAAACAACAAAACCGCGTGAATCAATTAAAAGAAACGTAATATCTAAAGTGACGATTTCATCTATAGACTGACATGCATAGCAAATATCCAACTGTTGTACCAAACTCCCTCCAATGAAGATACCAGCTGAACACGTTCGCTATAATACTATTAGTTTAAGGATTCCAAAAAGTAGAGGAAGCAAAAACTAAGATAAATAGTGAATTGAAAGTGTTGAATGAAATGCAAGAAAAATCCATTTTATTACTTCCGGTCTTTCTTTAACTTTGCACTTTGTTTCTAAAAATCCCACCAAGCCCCGAATAGTGCCCACTTAGGCACTTGGCTTCCCTTGTCTACCTACGTTTTTCTTTCGATTAGGTCCCACATAATCTAGCCAAGGCTCCGCATAGGTGTTAGGCCCAACCTACCGCCCGACTAGTGCCTAACATTTTTAGAACACTCAACTTTGGTATTTTTCTTATTGAAAGTTTTTGAGGTCCCAAAATGTTCGTTTCAGTAAATGTCAGAGAAAGTGTTAAATCAAATGTTGTAACACTTTACGGAACAAGCAGCAGAAAAAGAACACACGAAGTAAAATTTATCTACAAGTTAAGAATAACTTGTAGAAGTGTCAATTATGACGAAATCACTAGCTGAAAATATCTATAGTACAACTCGAATATGAATGATTCAACTAGTCTAGGAAAAACTAACTCCAACTGAGTAGATCTATTCTAAGTAAATTGCTTCGCCCAAAATACTCTCAGATTATTCTATAAATTCTAATAAAACACTGTATGGACGAAAATAACTCAACAAGACTCGAAACTGGACAAAGTGTTATTCTCCATGTTGCAGACACTTTGAACAACACTCTGACTGCGTAACTTGACTGCACTCTGAATCTTGTTGCTTTTCTCTCTCGATTGTATTTCTCTTTTATTGCTCTGTAAATTCGTGGTTCAAGGTGTGAGAAAAGTGATGGCCGATCCTCTCTTTATATAGGGCTTGAGTCCTTGATCTTATTGATGTCCAAGACTTCTACAAGCATAGGGAATCAAGGAAAACACAAATATAGAAGGAATAGGATTCTATACCTTAGGAAATAAGAAAACATCTAGAATTTCGACTCCTATTAAGAGTAGGAATCTAATATAAATCTTTCCCATATTTATTAAAACTCTAAGTTTGGAAATAAGTCTAGAAAGGAAAAATTTAAAATATATTTATTTAAAAATCAAAAATAGAGGGAATTGAAATTCCTAACAATCTCCCCCTTTTGCCTTTCTGGACAAAACCAATCAATTTAAAACATGAGAATAAATCACAGTAAAAACGCCCCCGAAATAAAAAATCCCCTGTTTTCAAGTGTTTAACAAAATATCCCCCTGTTTTCAAGTGTTATATCGTATCCAATGTTAAAACATTGTCTGCACCACCTGCAGGTTAGTAGCAGAGAAAGAAATATAACAGAACACATGTGCAAGTTCCAGAGGAAATACGCAACTTAACGATGATTAAGCCCAAAAACCATCAGTACTAAAATATCAGTTTAGAACATCATCATAACAAAGCAAAAAAAATTAACCAAGTACAAATTTTAATCATTAATCATCTCCCCCTCAATATGAGCACTACTTGTGCTTGCGCCCGGATCACCCACAACTGCATTAGCTCCCGATGTGTGCTTGGAATCACATTCTCAGCTGGAACACTCGGACTTCCTTCTCCCCCTTTTTGTCCAGAAAGCTTGGAGAGAAGGTCTTGAAATTGAGCTTTGTAAGCCACATTGTAGCCCAACTGCTTCTGAGAATTTAGAATTGTGGTTTGAGCAGTAGAAATGGTTTGCTGAGCGAAAAGAATCTGTTGATCAGCAAATGTGATTTGTCCCTACACAAAATCAAGAGACAAAGGAAGAGAGCCTGCAGAAGAAGGGTTAGCAGCAGTGTCAACCGAAATGTTGGGAACATTTGGCATAACATCTGGAAGAACATCTGGGTGGACATCTGCCTGAGCTGCTAGTTCATCATCCAAAAAATACAAGGGCAGATCAACTTCCCGTTTCTTTTTATCCACAAGCTTGTGAGACACATATATCAACTCGGGAGAAGAGTGAAGGATTCATTTGGCAACTTATCAAAACCTTGATAGCAAAGGATCGATAAATGGTCTCGGGAAATGGTAAAGCACCGTAAATGTAAGAGGACTCGCATGCCTCAAAACTTAATCAAATACCACTTGGCCAAAGTTCAAAGGTAGCCTTTTTCCAATCAAATAAATCACTCTAGCCTATTCCCTTGTAACACTAGAGGTATGGGATGAAGGAACCCAGTTGGATATGGCAATTTTGAACAAGACTCCATAAAAGGAAGTAAGAGCAGAAGAAGAAACCTTCTTAGGATGTGCAGGCCATAGTGTCATTCTATTCCCAATCAAAACTTTCAGAACAAAATTAAAATCCCTTATCTGACGACCTTTCTCACAATCAGGGGTACCAAAAAATTCATTAACCACTGAAGGACTAAAATCATACAGTTTATTCCGAACAAACACTTTTCCAAATTTTGCAGATAGCTTGTTTCCAACATCATAAGTCAAATTAGCGTAAACCTCATGAACAACCTTCTCAATATATGGTACAACAGTATCAATAGTGCCAACAAGAGACCGTCGAATAAAAATTTTGTTCAAATTGTACCTTTCAAAGGAAGTGTGATCCTGGACTTTTTCATCAATAAACTTGCGACCCTTAAACAATTGATATCGATCGGCAGCATCCGCGGTGTAAAAACAGTTAGAGTAAACATCGGAGAAATCATACTCTGAGTCAGATGTGGGTTCTGGTGTTCCAACATTTTCTTCAACATCCTCTGAATCACTTTTAGAGACATATGTATCATTGTCTGGTTGGGTTATCTCCACGGGTTCATCAGCAGGGGTTTTCCTAAATATAGCCGCACCGGCTTCCATAGCCAGATGAGTCATAATATCCACTAGTACCTGGGCCAACGAAACATCATTACCAAAGGGATAACTTTCTCTTTCAGGCTCTACTGAAACCCGTTCTTGTTCCTTAGCGGGCTCATCTTCTTTGGATAACACAACATTGCGATGTGGTTGTGTTTGTCGTGGGACACAACAAACTGAGAGTCATCCTCTCCATCGGAATTATTTGAAAGATGCATCAGAGAAGAGGGCACTTCGAAATCATCTCCCCCTGTCTGTGATCCTTCACCCTTATCAGACCTTTTCTTCTTCACAACCTCCTCTGTAGGTGAAGTATCCTCGAAAACACTGGGTGAATAACCCCTTTGTCATTTGGAGCGACGAGGAATCAGAGTACCAGTCGGACGACCAATCGGACCATGAACTTCTTGAATAATGGTGAAATCAGGAGTGTATTCAACATCTATTGCATTACCTTCTTCCCCTAGTGCGATTGCATGTACATGAGATGGAGGTTTTTCATAAATTACTAAAGCAAGGTTCCCCTGTTCTTGGTCAGATGATGTAATTGGTGTCGTGGCAGATGTAGAAACTCCAGAGGGGACGGATTCCCCAACATTCTGAGCAGCGGGAGGAGTTTTGGGTGAGGAAACATCTGAGGCCGCCGTGGGAGGTTTTAGTTTGGAGCTTTCAGACGCCGGAGAGGACGTGGGTTTCTCAGGGGATGAAAGCTTCTTTTCTGGCGATAGAGTCAGAGTGTGGGATTTCGAAGGTAACGGTGACAGAGTTTTTCTAGGGCTCCCAAAGAGCTTTTGAAGACCTGTAACAAACTTATCCATGGCTACACAAACAAAGTGACTTCTGCAGAGATGATGGAAAAAAATGAGAGAAAGAAAGTGGTGTAGTTGGAAAGCGTGATTGAAATGATGGAAGCATAGGCATAAATAGAGTAGCAAGTCATTAGAGTTCCAATCACATCAAAACACAATCCCCTAGAAACTAGGAAATAAAAACGAAAAAGAAGGGATAAATTCAAATTTTTAAAAAAAATCGAATAAAATCTCAGATTTTGGAAAACCCAAAAATAATTAAGGACATTAGAATTCTACAAACTTGTAACAACTTAACCAAAGATATAGATAACTCTTCCAAGATTTCAATCAATCACCCAAATCTTCATAATGCACACAACTCCACTTTCCATAGGATACCAAGAAATCCAAGATTTTAGAGAGAGAAAACTAAATATCACATATCTTCTATTATTACCAAAAATATGTTAGAATCAAAAATCACCAAGCATGCAGCCTAAAACAATGCCTATACAGAATACTAAAAAAATGCACACAAGGTGTAAATGGACTGTCATAGTCGTTGTTGTTCCAAATGTTGCAATATTTTGAAAGACACATGTACTCACAGATTCAATGAATTGCTATCCGAGTACCCAACATAAGGATTTTTCGAGTTTTTCATAAGAGAAACATGACAGATGTAGCCAGTGGGTAGCTTTCACACTAGTCCAAAGGTAGCTCTTTTTCACTTTGATCATGTCTCTTTAAACACTTTTAAACATATGTGAAAATTGGTCACAAGGAATTGCTTTCACACAGAGGGTAGGTAGCTGTTTCCCTCAAAGGCCTCTAGCCATGATCTGCAATTTTTTTTACTCACCAACTGGGAAAATAACAAGAATAAAATACGCATTTGGAAAGATCAACTCACATCAGCTTTCCAAGTGAAGCCCAATAGTCACTAGTTCGAAACCACAACAGACTGTTCCAGGCATGCAAATATGTTCCTATAATGCAGGATGTCTAAAAAAGAAAAAGAGAATAAAAGGGAGGAGAGAGAATATGCAGTGTGTGCAGATGTTACAACAGGTGATATGTGCAATGCTGTAACATTTCGTGGAACATTTTAGAGAGCACACAAACCAAGAGATTATCGCAGATTTGAAAACCTCTCAAAATCTAAAGCTTTCGTGAATATGTCTGCTAACTGATTTTCAGTACTAATATACTCAATGCGAACAATATTTTTCTCAACCAAATCTCGAATACAGTGGTGTCTAATGTCAATGTGTTTAGTGCGAGAATGTTGAACATGATTTTTTGATATATCAATCGCACTAGAGTTATCACAATAAATGGTTAAAATATCACTGTGTAGACCATAATCCTCTATCATTTGGTTCATCCATAACATTTGAGAACAACAACTTCCAACTGCCACATATTGATATTTCGCAGTTGAAAGAGACACATAGTTTTGCTTACGACTGTACCAAGATACTAAATTATTTCCAAGATAAAATCAACCAATTGTGGTACTTTTTCTATCATCAACATCCCTAGCCCGAAAGAATCACTGAATCCAACAAGATTAGTGTTTGTATCTTTGGTGTACCAAATCCCTAAATCAGTAGTGCCACCAACATAACGAATAATTCTTTTTAAAGCTTTTAGGTGAGTAATTTTGGGATTGGCTTGATATCTAGCACATAAACACACACTGTACATAATATTAGGACGACTAGCAGTTAAATATAGAAAACTTTCTATCATGCTCCTATATAAGGTGTGATCGACACTTTCAGCAACATCTTCACGACTCAATTTTTGACTTGATCCCATAGGCATTTTAAGTGAGATGCACTATCTAAGTTGAATTTCTTTACTAAGTTTTTAGCATACTTACTTTGAGAGATAAAAATCCCTTCATCAGACTGCTTGATTTGTAAACCCAAGAAGAAACTCAATTCACCAACCATGCTCATTTCAAAAGTAGAAGACATGCATTCAATAAATTAATTTAACAACTTTTGGGATGAAGACCCAAAAACAATATAATCTACGTAGATTTGAGCAATCATGATATTTTTACCAGACCTTTGAATGAAAAGGATTTTATCCATTTCACCTCTTTTAAAACCAATTTGAAAAAGATATTGATTAACCTTCCGTACCAAGCTCGGGAGCTTGTTTTAGACCATAGAGAGCTTTTTTAAGCTTATACAAATGGTTAGGCTTAGAAGGGTCCTCAAATCCTTTAGGTTGTTCAACAAAAGCTTCTTTATTTAAAATCCCATTTAAAAAGCACTTTTAACATCTATTTTGTGAAGGGTAATTCCCAAGTGACAGGCTATAGTAAGTAGTAATCGAATAGACTCAATACGGGCTACAGGAGAAAAAGGTTTCATCAAAGTCCACCCCTTCAACCTGTGTATACCCTTGAGCAACTAGACCTGCCTTATTACGCACAATTTTGCCTAGCTCATCGTTTTGTTCTTAAAAATCCATTTTGTGCCAATTACATTCACATCCTTAGTAGGAACTAGATACCACACATCATTTTTAACAAATTGATTAAGTTCTTCTTGCATAACATTTATCCAGAATTCATCTTTCAAAGCCTCAGAGACATTCTTCGGTTCAATGTTAGAAATAAAACAACAAGTTCTTATCGTAGTACAAATAGGAGATAAATATGCAGATCTTACCATATCACGATAATTTACATTTTCTTTCCTCCTAGTCTGAATTCCTTCAGAAACTTCACCTATTACCTGAGTAGTAGGATGATTTTTCTGAATTTTGCTTGGTATATCCTTGCTTCGATCAGTTACATGGTCATCTAATACATGATTCAGTTCAGCATCATGTTCAGAACCCTGGGAGTCGGTTTCTGAGTCAGTTGCCAAAGGTGTCTCAGCAGGTGTTATGCCTAATGTTCCTTCATCTGTTGGAACACTGGGAGCAACATTTGTTGTGACGTCCTGTTCAGGCACAACTTCAATTGTTTTATTTAACTCGATAAGATCAGATACATCATCTTCTTCAGTTTTTCTTGCAAGGTCAGCATAATCATCGAAGACAACATTCACAGTTTCCATAATAGTCTTTGTTCGAAGATTAAATATTCTGTATGCATGACTATTAACAGAGTATCCGAGAAACATACTTTTATCACTTTTAGAATCAAACTTGGCAAGTTGATCTCTATCATTTAGCACATAGAATACACATCCAAAAACATGAAAATACTTAAGGTTGGTTTTTTTGCCTAAAAGGATCTTATTTGGGGTCATAGTACTACCTAACCTCAAGTATACTCGATTAGTAATGTGACACGCAACATTTAGAGCTTCAGCCCAAAAACGTTTAGTCAAATTTTTGGAACTTAGCTTGACTCGTGCCATTTCTTGTAGTGTTCGATTCTTTCTTTCCGCCACCACATTTTGTTGTGGGGTGTTGGGTACAGAGAATTCATGTGAAATACCCTTTCTATCACAAAAAGCTGAAAAACATGAGTTCTCAAATTCCTTACCATGATCTGTTCTAATCCTAGTAACAGTGGTGCTGTATAGGTTACACATCCTTTTATGTAAGTTTTGAAAAGATTCAAAAACATCAGATTTTTCACGTAAGAAATTTATCCAAGTGTAACGGGAAAAATCATCTACGCATACAAAGGAGTACTTCTTACCACCAGCACTCTCGACCTCAATAGGACCCATAAGATCCATGTGAAGTAGTTCAAAACACCGTCTTGTGTGAAAGTGTTGTGACACTTGGTGCGACACCCTAGTTTGTTTGCCCTTTTGACACAAACCACACACTGAAGTATTTTTCGTATTCAATTTAGGCATACCTCTCACAGCATCATACTTTACCAATTTATCAATCATACGAAAGTTAGCATGACCTAACTTTTGATGCCACAACTCAGTTTCATTTAAATTCACACTATGATATGCATGTATACCACCAAATTGATAACAATTATCTACTGAGACCTCAATCTGTCAAAAAACACAAGTGTTAGTGTTATCATAAACTTTGCAGTATTCTTTATCAAACCTCACATGCATATTTTCATCACACAGATGGCTTATACTGAGAAGGTTTGTTGTAAGCCCTTCGATGTGAAGAACGTTTTGAAGCTTAGGCAAGCCCTCATTCAAAGTACCCTTACCAATAATTAATCCACGAGCACCTCCACCAAATTTTACCATACCTCCTTCAAATTATTCATAGTTAGTCAAATTCTCAAGAGTACCTGTCATGTGTCGTGAACACCCACTATCAAAGTACCAAGATCTTGCTGTGTTAGATCTTAAAGAGGTATAAACAACATTACAAGTTAATTCAATTTTGCGAACCCGAATAGATTTTTGAAATCGTGAGGTGTTATTGGAGGTGTTACGGGAAGTGTTCGTAGAGCCGTGAGACATTGTTGGTGACACTGAACCAGAGGACTATTTTAAATTAGATTTTAACCTATAACAGTAAGGTCTAATGTGTCCAGGTTTGTAGCAATAGTGACAAACGTAATGCCTCCGTTTACGACCCTTTCTAATCAAAGACTTAGATTTTTTAACTGATGAAGTTGAGGGTTCAAAATTGTTTTTCTTTGACAAAAAACAGGGGTTTTATACCCCAAACCGGTCTTACTATCACTTCCAAGAGACATAATTTCATCCAGCTTGGCCTTACCAGTATTCAACCTTTTTAATGTTTCAAGAGATTTGTCAAGTTCAGATTTTACCTTTTCCAGTTCTTCATCTTTCCTAGTCAAAATTACTTCCAAATGATTTGAAGTTTTCTTCAGTTCTTCATTCTCCTTAGTGAGCTTTTCGTTCTCCTTTGAGAGATTTCCAACCTATTGAATACATATGCTCCATTCATGATACAGTTTCTGGTAGGCTTCAACAATATTTTGTTCTTCACCATCGGAGTCTTCAGCACCCTGATTATCTGTTTCAACTGCAGAGGTAGATGTTAAGCAAAAATTATCAGAAATGTCGGATAAAGTGTACCTAGTAGGTGTTGGAACATTCTGTGCGACACCGCGCGAGACACCTAAAGGATTGATCTGCAGAGCCATTGTTCTCTCAATAATTGCCATAAACATAGGGTTTTCATCCTCCTGACCTGTGTTTTCTTCTTCGGACTCATCATCACTTAAGGTAACAGACAAATTCATACCTTTTTTTCTCAAGGTTTTAGCATATTCATTAGCATAATGACCAAAACCTGAACAAACTCCACACTTTACTTTTTCAATATCAAATTGATTTCCAATTCTATCTTGATTTTTATCAGGTATATTTCTTTGAGGATATTTAGGAGTATCAATTTTAAAAGGTCTTTTGGCTTTTGAAGGAAATTGATTTTTGCTTTTGTTTTTCATGATTCTACTAAAATTTTTAGCAAACAAAGCCATTGATTCTTCTCCTAATTTAGATTCCTCAATTTCTTTAGTCAACTGAGCTAATTCATTAGGTTCATCGGGTAATACTTGTAGAGCGATGCCTTTACCTTGTGGTCTCTTTTGTTGACGAAGTTGAGTTCCCAAGTTTTGAGAATCCCAACCAACTCATCTAACCATAATGTTGTGATATTTGACAACTCTTCCACAACGGCAATTTTGACGTCAAATCTTTCAGGCAAGGATCACATCATCTTACTAACCAGTCTTGCGTTCGAAATAGGTTAAGCAAGAGACTGATACTTATTAGCAATATCGCATAGTCTTCCATGATACGAAGTGATGTCTTCGTCCTCCTCCATCTTCAAGTTCTCAAACCTGACGTTCAAATATCGCAACTTAGAAAGTTGAACACTTGCAGATCCTTCGCAATGCTTTTGTAAAGCATCCCATACATCTTTAGCTGCAACATAGTTGCAAATAATTTTGAAGTTATTAAAGTCTACTGCACCGAAGATCGCATTGAGAGCTTTTGAATTGTAGTTCGCCAGTTGGATATCATCATTGGACCAGTTGATTTCATCCTGATTTATGAAGTCCCCATCTTTATCTTGAATTTTCGGAGGAGTCCATCCAGTCAGAACCGCACGCCAAGCTTTCTCATCAATTGATTTGATAAAGGCACGCATCTTTATCTTCCAAATAGAGTAGTTCGTCCCATATAACATCGGGGGATGAAATATAGCAGCCATCTGATTTTCCATTCCGTAGTTCGAACGTAGGATCAACACTTAGTGAAATCAAGTGTTGGCTTTAGATGCCAATTGAAAGTTTTTGAGGTCCCAAAATGTTCGTTTCAGTAAATGTCAGAGAAAGTGTTAAACCAGATGTTGTAACACTTTACAGAACAAGCAACGGAAAAAGAACACATGAAGTAAAATTTATCTACAAGTTAAGAATAACTTGTGGAAGTGTCAATTATGATAAAATCACTAGTTGAAAATATCTGTAGTACAACTCGAATATGAATGATTCAACTAGTCTAGGAAAAACTAACTCCAGCTGAGTAGATCTATTCTAAGTAAATCACTTCGCCCAAAATACTCTCAGATTATTCTATAAATTCTAATAAAACAGTTTATGGACGAAAATAACTCAACAAGACTCGAAACTGGACAAAGTGTTATTCTCCATGTTGCAGACACTTCGAACAACACTCTGACTGCGTAACTTGACTGCACTCTGAATCTTGTTGCTTTTCTCTCTCGATTGTATTTCTCTCTTATTGCTCTGTAAATTCGTGGTTCAAGGTGTGAGAAAAGTGATGGACGATCCTCTCTTTATATAGGGCTTGAGTCCTTGATCTTCTTGATGTCCAAGATTTCCTTGATGTCCAAGACTCCTACAAGCATAGGGAAACAAGAAAAACACAAATATAGAAGGAGTAGGATTCTATAAGTTAGGAAATAAGAAAACATCTAGAATTTCGACTCCTAATAAGAGTAGGAATCTAATATAAATCTTTCCCATATTTATGAAAACTCTAAGTTTGGAAATAAGTCTGGAAAGGTAAAATTTAAAATATATTTATTTAAAAATCGAAAATAGAGGGAATTAAAATTCCTAACACTTATATCACATTCCTTTTATCCTACAAGTTGTATGAGTTTTATTAAATTATTACACGTTATCAACACAAAAAAGCTCTAATTAGTTTTGAGGTTTTAGTATTAATCTTTGATGCTGCTTTTTAGGGCAGATCACTCCACTCAACGGGGTTGACAAAATCTTCTTCCCAAGGGGGTCTTCAAGTCTTCTTCTCCGAGAGCTAAAAAAGCTTTTGACTGGGAACTTGACTACATACACACAAACATTAGAGGACCTCGGGGATTGTCCCAAGGAGGCCTCTTCGACGTTCAGGTCAGCATGGTGAATGAGAGAATAAATAAATAAACCAATACTGAATTAAATTCATAGGAGAATTATGAATTAATTAACTTACAGATGAATAGGAAGGACATTTTTATACTTGGGAGATCGGCCCTGTAGCCCGCATAGGAGAATTCGACATATGGGCCAGTCCGCATAGGAGAAATCAGCCTATAGGCCAGTCCCGGACACCTTTGGGCCGAGTTATTTGATTGACATGTATTTCGCACGTATTTTGGGCTTAATCTTGGCTAGAATGTGTAGATATGCATGCATTATATGAGTAAATAGGGTTATATTCCTGTTTTGTGGAAAAGGATTACGCTTTGCTTGTTTTGTAGGAATTTATCGATAATTGTAGCATTTTGGCAACAATTCGGAGCATTGGAATCACCAATCTTTGATGTGAAGTACGAAGTTTGGAGTCGAGTTGAGAAGAAGTCAGACGAACCATGCTGGAAAATGGAAGAAAACAGCCGAGTACGCGTTGCTATAGGTGAGCAGGGGCGGGCGTGCTCCCTAGCACGGCCCGTGCTCAACCCAAACATCAGGCCACAAGGTTCGACATGTAGCACGGGCAGCCGTGCCATACAAAGACGGCCCGTGCTCCTTTTCGTGAGTTGGGCAATTCTTGCTACTAAAGATGGGTCAAGGCGTGCCATATGGCACGTACCGTGCTCCTCTGCTGGAAAAATAGAGTTCGATTCATTTTGAACTAGGTTTCGACCCAAACGAAGTACAAATAGACACGGGGCGGCCACAAACAAGGGGACGCTGATTTTTGCCCTAGAAACCAGAGAGAAGAGCAGTTTTCCACCGGAAACTTTGAGAGATCGATCAAGACCGCAACCACACCTTCGAGGATTGAAGATAGATCGAGAGATCATCATCGTCCCCGAGTTCACTCATTCCATCGTATCGTTATTTCAATTAGTTAGATTTTGATTATGAATAATTTGTCTATGAATTGTTTATCTTCGATGTCGGGCTAAACATCGTGTGATTCGGGTTTGGGAGTAGGTTAATAAATGCTTTTATTTGATGATTAATGATGATTGACGTTAATGTTTCTTCCTCTATTCAAGTACTTTGCTTTAATTCCTGTTTTATCAAAAGACCTTTGATTTAAACTTGTTTGATATTGATTCATAATTCTAACCGATGAGTTTCAATACTAGATCTTGGGTACTTCACACAAATAGCTTGCATGATTGAGAAGTCTGTGAATATTTGTGAGACCTTTTAATCTTTTGGGAGTTGGATATCTCATGTTGAGTAGAGATGCTAGCATAGATATTCCAATCAACGCTTTTATATGCATCTCGAGAGAGAGGGTAAATTACTTTTGTGATTGGTCTATAGAGGAGAATACGCTTAACTTTGGTTTAATTAATCTGATAATAAAAGGGGGATATTAACTGAAACCATAACCCAGGAATCCATTCGTTCATACTTGATCTTTCAATCAATCTTTGCTTTGTTATTTTAGGATTAATTTCTGTTTTAGTATTAACAAAACCAATCCATCACAGTTCGACCGTTTAGATAAAAATAAGGTTATTATAATCCAATACTGAGTACATTAATTTATTAGTCCTATGGATTCGACCTTGCTAACCCTATTCTATATATCTGCGCGTACATTACACTTGCGGTGAAGCTAAAAAAAATAGGCGAACAAGTATTTGGCGCGTCATTCTTGGGACTAATCAAATTTTTAGTACTAATATTGCGATAAATAGAATTGTTTTTAATTTAGACATTTTTTCTTTCTTTTTAGTTTGTTGTTTAATTTTACTTCTACTGTGTTTGACTTGTTTTCTTTAGTTGGTTCAGGTAGTGCATGAACACACGCTCGAAGCAAGGAGAATTAGCACCGTTCATACCGGAGGTTGAGGCTTTTGCTAGGCGGAATACTGCGGCTACTAAACGGGCGAGAAAAGACAAAGCAAGGACAGACTATGGCAGACGTAGAAGGTAACAACGGAGGCAATAACGGGGTCGAAAATGAAGGTAACAATCGGGCCAGAAGGGTCAATGTCGAGTTACCAATACCAGAAGTTCTAGTAGCCGGCGATCCAACAAAGAAGCGATTCGCGATTACTTTTCGCCCAATCAATCGCAATTATGGTGGAATTGCCAATGTCCCAATCAATGCGAATAACTTTGAGTCAAGCCAACATCGATCTCGATGGTGCGGCGAGAATCGGTTTGGGGTTTCCGTATGAGGATCCCAACTCTCATCTTGCGAATTTCATACAGATTTGCAATACTATCAAGATGAATGGGGTGATCGATGATGCTATACGTCTTCGCCTATTCCGTTTCTCTTTAAGGGATAAAGGCTAGAAGCTGGCAGGCACTCTAACTCGGGAGTGTGAACAATTGGGATGAGTGAGTCGAGGTTTTTGTTCAAATATTTCCCACTAAGCAAGACACTACTGACTTAAAAGTGAGATCACTTAGTTCGGTTTGACTGACGAGCCTTTGTATGAGGCCTGGAAGAGATTCCGGATTTGTTGAGGAGGTGCCCGCACATGGATTTCGAAGATCAACGGCTCGCTTCTTTTACAATGGGTTGATGGGGCAGACTAGATCATTTGTGGATGCTGCAGCAGGGGTCGCGCTACTCGCAAGGTTTCTGGAGGATGCGTTCAACTTGTTGGAGGAGATGGCCATGAATAGCTATCAGTGGCCCTCCGAGAGGACTAATGTGAAAAGGGTAGCCGAAGTTTCTGATTCGGACCCAATTAAAGAGTTGACAGCCCAGATGGCCGTATTAACAAACCAGTTGAGTGCTTTGACAAAGGCAAATGAGGGAAACGTGGGTGCTAGTAATGGGGGAGCTCTTCTAGATCTGATTGAGGAAGCAAATTATGTGAATAACCGGAATTTCAACAATTTCCGGAACAATCAAGCTCCTACCCATTACCATCCGGGTTTAAGGAACCATGAGAACTTCTCCTACGCAAACACGAAGAATGTGATGCAACCACCATCGGGGTTTAGTGTGACAAACGGTGTCATTAATGCTGCGGCTAAGCCAACTATGGAAGATATGTTCACCTCGTTTATGGGTGAGACGAGGAACATATTCAATAAGGATGAGGCGAGGCTGGATAAAATCGAAAACCATGTCATGCAATTGGGGTCCCAGGTCACACAATTGGGGGCCCAAATGAAAAATCTTGAAACTCAAATAGGCCAAATAGCTACGATTATTGGTGGGCATCATCAGAAAGGTCAATTTCCAAGCAACACTGAGGTTAACCCAAAGGAACAGTGTAACGCCATTCTGCCCGAGGAGTGGTGGAATACGAAGGGCCAAAAATACCAGGAATTGCTGAACAGACGCAGGGGAGCACGGCCCGTGCGCCTTGCAGCGGCGATCATTACGCGGCCAGACACGGAAAAATCAAGCAAATGGCGATGTTGAGGCAAGGAAGGAGTTGGGGATCATCGTCTTTGAACAAAAAAGGGGCCGAGAAGCTTAAATCTTTTCTCTAACTCGATCTTTCAAATTTTTCTATACCACTTCCTTTCCCTCAACGTTTTAAAAAGAAAAAGTTAGACTCCCAATTTGCTAAATTCTTAGACATCTTTAAGAAACTGCATATTAACATACCGTTTGCAGACGCATTGGAGCAGATGCCCAATTATGCGAAGTTTTTGAAAGAAGTGATGTCAAAGAAGAAAAAGTTGGCGGAGTTCGAAACAGTAAACTTGACCAGTCCAGAGCGATCATTCAAAGGAAACTACCACAGAAGATCAAAGATCCGGGGAGTTTCACTATCCCTTGTGCTATTGGTGGTGTTGTATTTAAGAAAGCACTTTGTGATCTAGGAGCAAGTATTAATCTAATGCCCTTGTCCATTTTCAGGAAACTTGGATTAGGAGAGGTGAAGCCGTCTACGGTCACCTTACAGCTAGCGGATAGATCACTCACATATCCTAAGGAAATCATAGAGGATGTGCTCGTAAAGGTAGACAAGTTTATATTCCTGTGGACTTTTTAATGCTTGACATGGAGGAAGATCGAGACGCGTCCCTCGACGATCGGGCGTCCATTCTGCCCCGCACGTGCATTGATAGATGTACAAAAAGGAGAGCTCACATTACGAGTTAATGATGAGCAAGTGATGTTCTCCATCTATAAGGCTGGGAACCATCATGATAACAGGGAGTATTGTAAATCAATATCTGTTGCTGATTTAAGTGCTAATACTTTTAATCCGAGTCATTGTGTGTGTGCTATAGATCATGTGCAGGACATACTAAATGGTGAGAAAGCAAAGCACACGATAAGGACCAGCAGCTCGGAAGCATGCGTGTACTGCCGCGCGAATGATGCAAATGAGAAGAACATGGCATTTGACCGACGGGTGACTTCTACGCTAGAGGCATTCAAAGGAGGTTCAAATTTATGCGAGTTGAATTGGCAAGGAGACGAACATGAAAAAGTAACTCGCATCACTTGGCTGGAACCATGATCGAGTAAAACAGGCATCAAGCTATAGACGTTAAATTTATTTCTTCCCATGTTTTCTTGGCTTGTTTTTCCCCTTTCTAAGTTAGGATTTATTTGCTTTCATAGGTTAGGATTTTTTTCCTTGTTTTCTTCCAAAAAACAAAAAAGTGAAAAATCGAGCTGAGGTGCGGTAACTAGCACGGGCAGCCCGTGCGCCATGCGCACGGCCCGTGCTGGTACCAGCACTTGAGGAAATTTAGTTCGGCACCCCGCACGGTCAGCCCTTGCCATATGGAACGACCCGTGCGGTGCCCAGAATTTGGGGGATGGAAGTTCGGCCCATAGGGCATAGAGCACAGAGCACAGAGCATCGAAAGTTGGAGATAGGGCAGACGATGCATCAGATACAAATGTGGCATATCTCCCAGGGCCACTTTCCGCCGCCACCCCCACAGTAATCCAGGTCCTATTCACACTTTTCTTTGAAATTCTACCTTCTCTTCTATGCGCTATAATTTCATTCAAGTTTGGGGGAGAGGTAGTATATTTTTGAAGGGTGTGGCGTTTTGCATTCATGTAGTTGCATTTAGGGCATGTAGTATGCATTGCATTAGTTGTTTTGATTATTTTAGCACGTTTATTGCTTTCTTAGTTGTTTAGGGAGTGAGTTGACCGCTATTGTGCGTTTGTTGATCCATTGGTGCATGTGTTGAGCGATTTATGTTATTTTGAATTGGGTGTCGGCGTGAGTTGACCGGGTTGAGAATAATTAATATGGAGCATGTGATTATTGGGATCATGGTGAATATACTTTGAATTATGCATGTACAAGCCTCGTGAGCTTTTGAGCTTGTTTGTGATTGAGTGTGTCATTCATTTGATTTGAATTCTAGAACTTGCTCGCTTTCATCTTATGTCACATCTTGTTTGTGATTGAATGATTTTAGGCCATTTTCATTCATGTTGATTTGAATTCTAGAACTTGCTCTTAATTTGTATCTCGTTATCCTAAACAGCGTATAACATTGAGTAAATGATAGAATAAAAGTAAGTCGGAGAAGTTAGAAAATATATGTTGGGAAATTGTGATGAAAAGGAAGGAGGATACTCACACAAATGATTTGTATGAAAAAAAAGGGAGAAATAGAGAGGTGATAAGATAGAAGGTGATAAGATATAAGGCGATTGGGAGTACATATTTGGTTGGTATTAGAATAACTGTTAGAGAAAAACGATGTGCTTACCAATCTATACGCTTGAGTTAAGTCACTTTATCCATATTTCCCTACCTTAACCAAAGAGCCTTCATTACAACCATAAACAAAGTCCTTTCTGATTTGTGAATTGTATACAAACGAGTGGCGGAGATGTGAGACGATTTGCAAGCATATGGTAATTCTTCAACATTGATATGATTTGAGCGAATACGCGTCCCTTATAATTCTAGTGAGTAGAGTATATACTTTATCCATGAGAGGCGTTATTTGAAGTGTTTTACCGTGATTTTAATAGACTTGTGCTCCGTGTTAGCTATTTGAAACTTGGTTGGTTTGTGCTTGATGTCTATGGATAGATGACATGAATTGTGATGCGGTGTTCTTAAGTTGCTCTTCTTTACCCCAATTGTGTTGTCTTGTTTATAAAGTGTTGACCGGGACTGTTAACAGTTTAAGTTTGGGGGTTGGATTGACATGTATTTTGCATGTATTTTGGGCTTAATCTTGGCTAGAATGTGTAGATATGCATGCATTATATGAGTAAATAGGGTTATATTCCTATTTTGTGGAAAGCGATTACGCTTTGCTCGTTTTGTAGGAATTTATCGATAATTGTAGCATTTTGGCAACAATTCGCAGAATTGCAATCGCCAATCTTTGATGTGAAGTACAAAGTTTGGAGTCGAGTCGAGAAGAAGTCGATTTAACCGTCTTTGGAAAACGGAGGAAAACAGTATGAGTGCGCGCGTTGCTACAGGTGAGCACGGGCAGGGCGTGCCCCCTAGCACGGCCCGTTCTCAATCCAAACATCAGGCCACAAGGTTCGACATGTAGCACGGCGGCCGTGCCATACAAAGACGACCGTGCTCCTTTCTGTGAGTTGGGCAATTCTTGCGGCTACCAGCACGGGCTGGGCATGCCATATGGCACGGACCGTGCTCCTCTGCTGGAAAAATAGAGTTCGATTCATTTTGAACTAGGTTTCGACCCAAACGAAGTACAAATAGACACGGGGCAGCCACAAACAAGGGGACGCTGATTTTTGCCCTAGAAACCAGAGAGAATAGCAGTTTTCCACCGGAAACTTCGAGAGATCGATCAAGACCGCAACCACACCTTCGAGGATTGAAGATAGATCGAGAGATCATTATCATCCCCAAGTTCACTCATTCCATCGTATCATTATTTCAATTAGTTAGATTTTGATTATGAATAATTTGTCTATGAATTGTTTATCTTCGATGTCTGGCTAAACACTGTGTGATTCCCGGGTTTGGGAGTTGGTTAATAAACGCTTTTATTTGATGATTAATGATGATTGACGTTAATGTTTCTTCCTCTATTCAAGTACTTTGCTTTAATTCCTGTTTTATCAAAAGGCTTTTGATTTAAACTTGTTTGATGTATTGATTCATAATTCTAACCGATGAGTTTCAATACTAGATCTTGAGTACTTGACACAAATAGCTTGCATGATTGAGAATTGAATATTTGTGAGACCTTTTAATCTTTTGATCTTTTGGGAGTTGGATATCTCATGTTGAGTAGAGATGCTAGCATATATATTCCAATCAACACTTTTACATGCATCTCGAGAGAGAGGGTAAATTACTTTTGTGATTGGTCTATAGAGGATAATACGCTTAACTTTGGTTTGATTAATCGATAATAAAAGGGGATATTAATCGAAACCATAACCAGGAATCCATTCATTCATACTTGATCTTTCAATCAATCTTTTCTTTGTTATTTTAGGATTAATTTCTGTTTTAGTATTAACAAAACCAATCCATCGATTCGATCGTTTAGATAAAAATAAGGCTATTATAATCCAATACTTAGTACATTAATTTATTAATCCTGTGGATTCGACCTTGCTAACCCTATTCTATATATCTTTGCGCCGTACACTTGCGGTGAAGCTAAAAAACAATAGGCGAACATTATTTTATTAAGAGCCTATTGGGTAATTAATAATAAATAAATATAAACTGATTTATATATTAATTAATTAAATATCATTTCTGCCCCCAACATAAGTTCCCCAGCTCTGGTGCTGTGGAGGGATGAAGCAGTGCGGGAGCTAAATTGGTGTAGAAATATCTATCTTGTCTTGTTGTATATCTTGTCTTTGCCTTTGGAGAATCTTTGACCATGTCTGCCAAAGGTAATATTTCTCTCTTTACTCTTTAACTTTGAATTTTTTTGCTTTGTAGAAGACTTAGAAAATTTCTCGAAATTTGAGGTGATAGTTCATGGAGAGTTGGAGTGATGAGTGGAGTGTGTCAAGCGGAGAGAGAGATGAGAGCTCCATAGCGTAAGAGGATGCCCCGGGCGCTCCCGGAGTGGGCAAGGGCGCCCCCTTGGCGCCCTCCCCAGAAGCCACAAGAGCGCGCCCCGGCACCCTTTTGGGTGGAGGAGGGCGCGTCCCTGGGGGGCATCCCTGTTTGATAAATGGTTTTATCATGATTTTGATGATTTTGTTTTCATACCAAAACAATGTTTTTAAAGGTTGTCCAAATACTCCTAAATGTTTTAAAATGGTTTTAATATTTCCCGGAGTATTTCTTCAAGTTTATTTTCGACAAAATTGGACAACGCTTTTAAATGATTTGGTGTCAAATATTTTTACATCAAAACAATGTCCCTATATGTTGTTCTAATACTCCCGATTGGTCTAAAATGTTTTTACTATTTCTCGGGGTATTTCTTGAAGCTTATTTTCGATTTAAAATTGGACAACACTTATGTTTCAGATCGACCGGTCGCCTATAGGGCAACCCGCACTGTGTTGAGTTTTGGAACAGAAAAAAGGGACGGAGGGAAACTCGAGAGGAGACCGAGGTCGACCGTGAGGGCGACGTGCTGAATGGGCGGCCGGTGCACGAATGGCCCCTCAAGCAGCAGACTTCTCTCGGTTTCATTTTTGGACACCCCAACCGGTCCAACATGAGGGCGACCGGTCCCCCTGTGTAAAAATTCGCAGAATTCAATTTCAATCTTATCTCTCTGTGTGACCGGTCGAACCCCTCTTTTGACAAAGAAACTATCCATTGAGTTTGCGGACAACTTTTCTTGATTTAAGGGGTTGATTTCTAATGACTCTTTTCTTCAATTGTCTTGCAATTTTTACAGATTTCATGTCCCCAAGAGGAGCCTATCTTGTACAAGACATCTTCTATAAATAGAGGAAGAATTGAAGCAACACAACAAGAAAAAAAACTACAACACAACAAGATACACTCAAGAATACACTTGTTCTTACATTGTCTTATTTCTTGTTGTAATTTGCCTAGCTATTCACTTTCACATTCTTGAGGTCTAGGCTATTCTTGATTACACTTGCACTCTATTGTATTATCAATTATTGAGTTGTAATATTGAATTTATGGTCGTCATTCAAACACAAGATATCCTTGTGAGTGTTCTTGTGGTAAGAACACACTTGGGTGAACTAGGTGTTAGGTGTAAGAAGATTGTGGTAATCTTCTTGTTGAGGTGTTGAAGAGTGTGGTGCTCTTCAAGGGTGAAGATTGTGGTAATCTTCATAAGGTGCCGTTTGAAGATTGTGGTAATCTTCAAGAAGAGATTGTGGTAATCTCAAAGGTGGTGTTGAAGAAGAGTGTGGTGCTCTTCAAGGTGTTGGTGTAAGATTTTGTTGTAATAATTTTGGTAATTATTAATAAAATCTTTTTCTCTTTTCGAAACCCATCCCGGATATACTGGGGTGGTAGAGCACGTAGTCCCTAGGTGGGGTGAAGCTCTATAAATCGACGTGTGCTATTTACATTCCGCATCTTTGTTATTATCTTTGAGCATTAGGAAAAAAAAGAGGGCGAAATCGAAAAGATGGAGATAATCTATTCACCCCTCCCTCTAGATTATCGTAGCCGCTTGGACTTACAAGTGGTATCAGAGCCAAACTCTTTGGCAAGCTCGTTCCACATCGCGAGTAAAGAGGAACGATCATCGGCTACGAATGAAGTCTATCTTGCCGGCGCCTCCACCACCAAGCCACCACTATTTGACTCCAAAAATTTCAATTTTTGGAAAGAAAGGATGGAATGCTATTTACAAGGTTGCGGGTTCGACATTTGGAACACCGTCATAAATGGAGAATCCATTCCAATGAAAGATACACCACACACCTCAAAAGGCTTCAAAAAGCTCAATGATGAAGAGAAGAAAATCATCTCCTTAAACGGTAAAGCTCTCAATATTTTGTATTGTTCATTTACTAATTTAGAATATGAATATATTGTAGGAATTCGATCGGCACATGAAGTATGGAAAAAATTAAAAGCCATCTATGGAGTATTTGCAAATGGAAGGAGTCAAACAAAAGCATCTACTTCTCGAAGGAATACAAGTTCAAATCTAAGGAACAAGCCTTCTACAACCTCCTATGATGAAGAAGTTGAACAATGTCTCATAGGCATCGAAGAAGAAAATGAGGTAAGTTCTAAACCCTCTACTTCCTATGATAATGATTATAGTGATTTGCAAAATGATTTTGATGAACTACAAGATGAATTCCAAAAACTTGTTAAATACAAATATTTGAAAAAGGAATTTATTGTTTTAAAGAATGATAAGGATAGTTTATTTACTTCCTATGAATCACTATCATGTGCTCACACCACCACTCTTGACAAGGTTAGAAACCTTGAGAAAGAAAATAGTACTCTTGTTGAGGATATAAATTGCTTGAAAAATGATTTATCTAAATCCAACTTAGTCGATAGAATGACCAATATTATTGATTGTTGTGATAATTCGAAACTAGAACTTGATCATAAGCCTAAGGGTGTCAATCACATGAAAAAGAATCAAGTCTCTAAGCACGTTGGTCATTATGCTCCTAGAATTATTACATGCTTTTATTGCGGTAAAAAAGGTCATACGGTAAATACTTGTCGGGCTAGAAATAGCTATAATTATTGTTGGAGACCTAAAAGTCTCAAGACTAATCCCAAAGGACCCAAACACATGAGGGTACCACAAAACAATGTCATATTAGGTACCGTGAAATAATGATCGAAGAAAATTTATCGCCAATAAGACATCAAATGACCGTTTCATTTGATCAAAGAAGGAGAAACTATTTTCGACAAAGCCAATTTCAAGAAGAGGATATAATCAAAAATGGGAAGAACACAATCCTTGGAAATGGCAAAGACATCATCAACAAGATGATTTTCAAAGAAGAAGAGATTTTCAACAATGAGAAGGCAACAAACCTTGGAAATGGAGTAATCAAAGAAGTCATCATCAACAAAGTGACTTCTCAAAGGGAAGATATCATCAACAATGGGAACGGCACAACCCATTGAAATGGCGTAATTGGTAACTCGTATCTCCCTAGTTAAATATGCATTTTATTTTGTTATTATGCATGCTTTTATTTGTGTATTAATTGCAAAATGAGTTTTCAAGTATTTATTTTTTTAATTAAGGTCTTCAATATATATTTGTGCTTTTAAAATATTTTTGAAAAAGAAGACCTTATATGATGTTTTTAAAACTCTTGTGCACTTTTGTAGACTAAAGTGTGTTATCATCTCTTATGGATTTTTATGGCATAAGCTTACTTGTGACATCTTTTAGCCTACACTTTTATCATTATGATTTGTGCTAGATTTATTTTAAAAATTGTGTAGGATCTACATATTTTCACAAATGGCCATTTACGTCATTATTTGTCAAGAAAGGCATAAATTATTGAGGTTCGTTTACTTGTGTTATTCTTACTCTTATAGACTCGATATATGTATTGCCATGTGCCTATGTGCTTGTTTTTCATAGTATTTCATACAAGTGCCATTAAGATGATTTTTAGATTTTTTGAAAGGCACTATTCGATATTTGATTGCACATATTTGCTTTGTCAACTCTTATTCAAATACTTCTTTTAAATGTGGTCTCAACTATGCTATCGGATTTTCAAATTTCAAAAGAGACCTTTTGTAGCTTTCTTAAGCTTATTTGAACTTGCATGATTTATTAGACTCTTGATGATCTTCTAAATGCATAGTATGTGTTTCTTGCTTCATGGTCTATATATATAGTGTCTATTTCTACTATGCTCTTTTGCAAGATATTTTGTGATTGATGATTGAGGCATGTTTTTACACTTGGGCTATTTTTTTCTTGCTTATATAAGCGATGCCGTTAATGAGTTTGTTAAGTTGTGTAGATGAGAAATGAAGTACTCCAAATATTAGTTACCTCAAAATATTTGGATGTAAATGTTCTATTATGAACACCTTAGATCAATTGGATGCCCTATGATGATAGTGATGAATAAGACAAAAGGGTATTCCTAAACAAACTTGATGACCAAGTCAACATTGGTCGAACTAAGGCGAGGTTAGTAGCTCGAAGGTATTTTCAAGAAGAAGGTAATTGATTTTGATGTAATATTTGCACTTATAGCACATTTAGTAGCTATTTACATTTTTACTTGCCCATTCTTGTTTTAAGAAAATTTCAAGCTTTACCAAATGGATGTTAAATCCAATTTTCTCAATTGTTTTATTCAAGAAGAAGTCTATGTAAAACAACCTCGGGGTTTTAAATTTTCTAGGCCAAATGATTTTTATAAAAGGCCTTGTATGGTTTAAAACAAGTACCCCATGTATGGTATGATAGACTTAGTTATTTTTGCTAAATGATTTTACAAGAGGTAAAGTTGATACTACTCTCTTTGTTTTTGAAAAAGGGCAAGATTGTTTACTTGTGCATATTTATGAGAATATTTTTGGTGCTACTAATGAATATTTGTGCAAGATATGTTTTTCTATGAGACTTGGACCAAGAAGATGGCTATATTTCAAAAGAACTCTTTAAGGAGTTAAGCATTGAAGAAAGAAAGAACCATCTCAACCTCTATGGCTAAAAATTGACAAAGGTTGAGAAAGGCATATCGGTTGACAAACAAATTCGAGGTATGTTTTCATGTATTATTCCAATAGACTCGACATTCTATTTGCCTTATGTCTATTTGCTCGACTTCAAAAACTATCCCAACGAATCTCATTAAAGTGCCGTTAAAAGAAATTTTTAAAAGGCACTTCTTCTTATGACTTGTATATCCATAGTATTAAAACGTTCTTATTTTTTGGATAACAAGTTCGGTGTTTACAATTTATGAAAATATGGTTCGTCATAATCGAACTAAACATATTGAGATTCGAAATTTTTTCTAAGGGATTGCGTTTCTAAAATGAAAAATTGAGATGTGTTTAATTCCATCTCAAGGATAACTCGCGGATTTTTTCGTTAACCGCTGAGTATTTTACCTCATTTCGAGCTTGATTATGACATAATGTATATTGAATGAGGTCTACGTTTGCATTTGGCACGTTTTAAAACTTAGGGGCGAAAAATCGGATTTTTGGATCAAACTTCGAATTTTGAGACAGAACTCAAACAGTGGGCTGACTGGGGCAAGGCCGATCGGTCGCCCATGCCGTCGACCGGTCGCCCTTGCCCATGACCGGTTGCCCTAAAGGATTTTTTGGTTAAAAATGGTTCTGTTTTCCAGACTTAGCATTTTTGGCTTTTTGGTTCATTTTTCGTCCGCTTTGCAAATTTCACACATAATTCACTTCAAATGAGTTTTGATGCATGAATTATATATTTTGGGGACTACCTAGCTCGGTTATCATCATTGATGCTCATCTTTACCGATTGAATGGTAAGAACTTCACTCTCTTTAGCTCAATTGGGTTGAACCCTTGAGTTTGTCGCTTATATGTATTTTTCTTGATGAAATTCATATATTTTTGTGATGAGCTTATTGATTGTTGATGAATGATATTTGCTAAATTGCATTTGGTGATGAAAAACTTGGCATGATTACATTTACAAGGGCTATATATATCATTTTCTAATGGTATTCGATAAAATGTTTCAATGGAAAATTCATCACTTACATGATTCTCTTGTTTTCAAAAGTCTTATATATTTATAGAGATCATGTTCTGCTTATCAAATGAGTTTTCATAAGCTTCTTCAAGCCGTATGATTCGACTTTTACCTCCTTATTAGGTTTATAAGCTTCAATGTTCAAATAGCTCGATACATCGGTTTTGTGGCACACTTTGATATGAATATATGATGTATTTATCGTGCTAACATTCTTTTTGATGATTTCAAAGGGGGAGAAACAGGCTATAAGCTCGTTAGCTCAAAGAAGCTAAGATAAGCTAAATGAAATGAAGCTATAAGTTGTGGATATTGAAATCCACAAGTTGTGGATCATATTTTGTCCACTCTTGGTGTATTATGGTTGTATATATTTCTTAGTCCATTGGTTGTAGTATGGACTTATATATGTCTCTAACGATGTTTCTTTGACAGGGGGAGCTTTTAAGTTTTGATACTTAAGCTCAATATTGAAAAGCTAAGAGGCTATAAGCTCGTTACCTCAAAGAAGCTAAGATAAGCTAAATGAAAAGAAGCTATAAGTTGTGGCTATTGAAATCCACAAGTTGTGGATCATATTTTGTCCACTCTTGGTGTGTTATGGTTGTATATATTTCTTAGTCCATTGGTTGTAGTATGGACTTATATATGTCTCTAACGATGTCTCTTTGACAGGGGGAGCTTTTAAGTTTTGATACTTAAGCTCAATATTGAAAAGCTAAGCCTTTAGCTTTTGATTTAGTTGCTTCTTTATAACTCTTGTTGTGCATGTTGATAGGGGGAGCATTTGTAATATGTGGTTTAATATCTCAACTCCAATCCCTGTGCTTATTTTGCGCGAAATGTTGTCGCTCTCAACGGATATTTATTTGTTGACCGGAAAACTTGTTTTGTTTTCAAAATTGCCTCTCAAAATTGTTTTGTTTTCAAAATCGGCCTTGTTGAATTGTTTTGGATTGTAATCATCAAAAAGGGGGAGATTGTTTGATAAATGGTTTTATCATGATTTTGATGATTTTGTTTTCACACCAAAACAATGTTTTTAAAGGTTGTCCAAATACTCCTAAATGTTTTAAAATGGTTTTAATATTTCCCGGAGTATTTCTTCAAGTTTATTTTCGACAAAATTGGACAACGCTTTTATATGATTTTGTGTCAAATATTTTTACATCAAAACAATGTCCCTGCATGTTGTCCTAATACTCCCGATTGGTCTAAAATGTTTTTACTATTTCTCGGGTATTTCTTGAAGCTTATTTTCGATTTAAAATTGGACAACACTTATGTTTCAGCTCGACCGTCATCCATAGGGCAACCCGCACTACATGTTGAGTTTTGGAACAGAAAAAGGGGACAGTGAAACTCGAGAGGGGTGACGGAGGTCGACGGGTGATGGGGATGGGCGGGCCTATGGGGGTGCCTCGAATGGCCCCTCAAGCAGCAGACTTCTCTGGTTTCATTTTTGGACACCCCCAACCGGTCCAACATGAGGGCGACCGGTCGCACCCCCCTGCGACCGGTCCCCCTGTGTAAAAATTCGCAGAATTCAATTTCAATCTTATCTCTGCGCAACCGGTCGAACCCCTCTTTTGACAGCAAACTATCCGTTGAGTTTGCAGACAACTTTTCCTTGATTTAAGGGGTTGATTTCTAACAGCTCTTTTCTTCAATTGTCTTGCAATTTTTTACAGATTTCATGTCCCCAAGAGGAGCCTATCTTGTACAAGACATCTTCTATAAATAGAGGAAGAATTGAAGCAACACAACAAGAGAGAAAACTACAACACAACAAGATACACTCAAGAATACACTTGTTCTTACATTGTCTTATTTCTTGTTGTAATTTGCCTAGCTATTCACTTTCACATTCTTGAGGTCTAGGCTATTCTTGATTACACTTGCACTCTATTGTATTATCAATTATTGAGTTGTAATCTTGAATTTGTGGTCGCGTCATTCAAACACAAGATATCCTTGTGAGTGTTCTTGTGGTAAGAACACACTTGGGTGAACTAGGTGTTAGGTGTAAGAAGATTGTGGTAATCTTCTTGTTGAGGTGTTGAAGAGTGTGGTGCTCTTCAAGGGTGAAGATTGTGGTAATCTTCACAAGGTGCCGTTTGAAGATTATGGTAATCTTCAAGAAGAGATTGTGGTAATCTCAAAGGTGGTGTTGAAGAAAAGTGTGGTGCTCTTCAAGGTGTTGGTGTAAGATTTTGTTGTAATAATTTTGGTAATTATTAATAAAATCTTTTTCTCTTTTCAAAACCCATCCCGGATATACTGGGGTGGTAGAGCACGTAGTCTCTAGGTGGGGTGAAGCTCTATAAATCGACGTGTGCTATTTACATTCCGCACCTTTGTTATTATCTTTGAGCATTAGGAAAAAAAAAAGAGGGCGAAATCGAAAAGATGGAGATAATCTATTCACCCCCCCTCTAGATTATCGTAGCCACTTGGACTTACAATCCCAAGCCCCCGGTCCATTTTACTTCTCATGTCTCCCCGTCTTCCCCGGAGATTTTGGACATTTCAGGTCGTATCCTGAATTCTGGTACTTCTTCCATTATGCTTGGAGGTCGAGGACACTCAGTTTCTGGTCCGGTCATTCCATTTCCACCTTTCTCCATGAATTTTGATATTCCTCCTCTCGCTCCAGAGTTGTGTTTTGATGGCGAAGGAGAGGTAGAGCTTGAGCCACATTCTAGCTCAAGTGATGATTCTTTCGAGGCATAGTCCGAGAAAGATAGTCTCGAAGAAGTCCACCATCCCAAGTATCAATATAAGCCCTCTCTCCTCTCGGGAGAGTCGGGTATCATCTTTTTATCTTTATAAGCTGCGGGAGTGGAGTTTCTTTTTTGTGATGTTGGTCGATTCGGAGAGTTGACCATCCATTCGGGTATCATCTTTGTTCTTACCCTAGTTTATGCATGTGTCGGTAAGTTGATTCCTCAGGCTTATGCATGTATACAGGGTTACAAGCATGCGATGCGACAATAGTGCTTGAGTCCGACTGTAGATTGATTCCATTCTCTGTTCTATACCAGGAAGTCTCTTGGTAACACCTTCTTCCACATCTTCTCGCGCCCCTAGTGCAAGTTTCTTGAGGGATTTCCTTCTCCTGGTGGACTGCGCAAGGAGGACTTCTTTTATGTGAGGAATAATGGTTGGTTTGGTGCTCCCTCACGAATGGGTTCGAAAGTTATGACGGCCTAAGGTACTCCCGCTTACCAAAAGGAGATGGCAGAAGTTTATAGATCCAGGGGATTGTTTAAGAGTCTTCTAAACGTTAGGGAGTTCTTGAGTATCCCACCTTGCTTTACTTCTTTGCTTCCCGCTTTACTTGTATATTTTGACTGCCCCATTTTCTGATATTGTTTCTTGTTTGCTTTTTAGGTAAGGAGAGTTATAGCATCACGGAGCTGATGGCCTTTAAAAAGAAGGAAAAGGAGAAGACCAAGGGAAAGTCTGCTGCTGGTAGGAGCTCGAGCGCCTCGCCCTAGAGTGATAGTGAGCAAGGGTAGCGCCCTCATCACCAAGAGAGTGATCGACGCCCGAGCTCTGGCTCTAGTGACCGAGTTGATGCTGTTCCTGCTCCCTGTCCTCCTTCAGGCCCAACTGGGGGGAAGATGCTGAGGACGGAGCCTGGTGTTGCTGCTCCCGAGACTGTTGGTCCCCGAGTCATCTTTTCTGCCGGAGTGAACCACCGTGAGGGGATTCAGTCCCATTGGGACTATGCAAATTCTAGCTTGGGCTACGCCAGTACGAGAGGAGCTTTATCGGCAGATGATCAGTCCTTTCTTGGATCTGTCCTTCAAGGACATCGAGACTCACCTTTGCGGGAGATGTTGCTCGATGCACGCTTCCATGGTTACTTTGCAACTTCATTCACCATTCTTTGTCTTTTTGCTTGGCTAAGACTTGTACAAATTTTGTTGTAGATTCTGAACTTCGCATCGACTTCGAACAATCGAGGCGAGGTGATGGAGGCGGAGAACCATCGCCTTAGGGGTGAGGTGAAAGCTTGACAGAAGGCGCAACCCAGCATGAGAGCAAGATGTCAGAACTGCTGAAGGAGTTTAATTGGGAGAAGGCCCAGCTTGACCATGAATCAAAGACAGGTGACGTCTTTTCCATACTTCAGCTGGCGCCCAAATGTTATCTCAGGAGAGGTCCTGCTCGATTGAGGCTTACGGAGCTTCTTCAGAGTATCACTCAGAGTTGCTGAAGGAGTCTTCATCTTCTTTGATAGAGTTGTTCGCCACTACTGGAAACTTCTACGGCAGAGTGGGAAGACTTCTACCAAGCTGATTGACATCTTGGACTGTGGCATCTCTATTGAGGAGGATGGAGAGATCGAGGCCTTGCAGGATCTTCCCAATGATGCTGGCGACGATGGAGATGAGCCTCGAGAAGCTGATGCTGCTGAGAGAGATGGGGCGCCCCCTGCTTGAGTAGTGATAGTTATTTTTTGGCCTGATGGCCCTTGACTCTTGCCCACCTGTTTAGAACTTGCTTCACGTACTTGGATATTTCTTGCTTTCTCTTTTTGTCTTGAGATGTTTATCCGCCCCGTAGGCTGGATGATTCTTCGTCTTCCTCATGCATATTTTCTTGCCTTTATCATGCTTTACTTGAAGTATTTGCATGTGACTTCTTGTGGGGGACTTGTTTATATCTTGTGTTTTAACATCAGGAGGTGCCCTTCCGGAACCCGGAGGAGGGTGCCCTCCTGGAACTTCCGGGGCGCCCTTCCAGAGCTCAGAATGGGCGTCCCGCTATGGTTTTCTCCAAGTTTTTGCTTCATCTTTTGTATATTTTTCCACATGTGTTATCATTTTCGCCTTTTTTTTTTTGCACATTATTTTAGTGGAGAAGAATTCACAGGGACTCTTATAAGGAGGCCCTTTACTCCAGGTTTTAGCCAGAGAAGGAAAACAATAGATTTTTACTAGGACCCCCTTGTGAAGAGGCCCCTCCCATCTGGGGTCTTAGTCGAAAGGGGTCTTCCCACCCAGGGTCTTAGCCATGTGAGGTCTTTCCCTTCGCGGTCTTAGCTGGAGGAGGAAAATTACTAGGACCTCCGTGGGAAGGCTCCTCCCATTCGAGGTCTTAGCCGGAAGGGGTCTTTCTACTTGGGGTCTTAGCCGGGTGAGGTCTTCCCCTCTGGGGTATTAGCCGGAGGAGCTGAATTACTAGGACCCCCATGAGGAGGCCCTTCCCATCTGGGGTAATAGCCAGAAGGAGTCTTCCCACCCGGGGTCTTAGCCGGGTGAGGTCTTTCCCTCCGGCATCTTAGCCGGAGGAGGTTATTTATGAGGACCCCCGTGAGAAGGCCCCTCCCATCCGAGGCTTTTAGCCAGAAAGATGGGGTTTTTTGAGGAGAGTACCCAAATGGTCATTGACCTTGGCCATATGTGGCCATTAACTGCATTCACAACATCATAGTAGAGACATGAAAGTATTTTTATCCATTATAATGATAAAGCTTTACGCCCCGTGGGCAGAAACATGACTTAAATGTAAACAAATGTTTAACGCCTCTTGGGCGAAAATAAACTGAAAATAGTCAAAACTACTAAAATACTAAGATCTCTGGGAGTCTAGGGAGAGCTGGTGTCTAAGGCTGTGCGGTGGTTTCATCATTCGGTCTTGAAAGTTTTCAACATCTTCAAGGTGGCCACATAGTACTCCCAAGCCGTCTTGATGTCTCCAACAGTCTCTCCTATCCTCGAGTCCATGAGGAACTTCATCTTTAAGTGAACCATAGAGGGGATGGCTTGGAACCGGTTCAAGCTAGGTCTTCCCAATATCAGATTGTATGGAGAGGGAGCATCTATAATGAGGAAGCAAACCATCTTCGTAATCTGATGCGGGGCGTCCATGCCCAACGTGAGCGGTAGGTTGATCTTGCCTGAGGACTTGATCAATTCTCCAGTGAAGCCAATCAATGGTACTGAAACTGGAACAACCTGTGTTGGGTCGGTCCTCATATTGTCGAAGGCTTCCCGGAATATGACGTCCACTGCGCTTCTCGTATCTACCAATACTCTCTTGACCACAAAGTTGGCTAACATAACTGATATGACAATGACGTCGGGGTGAACTTGGGTTTCAGGGATGTAGTCTTGAGTGCCGAATGTGATAGGCATGCCCTTGGTCTGAGGGTGTTCAATGATTCTTTTCTTAGATGGGTTCTTCTCGGTTGCCCCATTCTCTCCTTGCTACATTCCCGGACAGCACTCCGGGCATCTTTCGCCTCTGGTCCTCCGGAGATCACATTGATGACTTCGGCAACATGATTGTTGTGCCTTTCCTCCCTGCGGGGGTTTGAGCGGCGCTGGTCCTACTGAGATTTTTCTTTATGCGGTCTTAGATCACGGCGAAACTTGCTCTGATCCACATAGTCCTTGAGGTGACCTTTCTAGATAAATCGCTCGATTTCATCTTCAAAATGAAAAAATCTTCAATGGTGTGCCCCCTGTCTCTATGGTATCTGCAGTACAAATTGAAGCGTGCCCGTGTAGGGTTGCTCCTCAATGGTTGCGGAGGATCAATGATCCCCTTCTTCTGGGCGGCTATTAGTACCTCCGCTATTGGAGCGTTGAGAGGTGTGTAGCCCATAATCTTTTCTCGAACCCTTCCGAGGTTGACACTGGGTTCAGGCTTGGTGGACTCCTCCACTCGAATATGCTTCTCCGCTAGCCTCAATAGCTCCTCCATGTTGGAGGGAGGCTTCCTTGCAAGCGATTCTTTCAAACGCCCATTGTGGAGATTCTGTTGCAATATTCCGGCTAAGGTCTCATGCTGGACGCTGGTGACTTCATTGACGGCTTCCACGAACCGTGTCATAAACTCCCGCAGTGTTTCTCCTTCCTTCTACTTCACCTGAAAGAGGTGAGCGATAGTCTTGGGGCACTTTTTGTTGATGGAGAACTGCTGCATGAAGGCTTCAGTAAGTTTCTCCATCCCGGTGATTTATCCTACCTGGAGCTGAATGAACCAAGTCAGCACCCGCTTGGTCAGAGTACTGCGAAACACCTTGCAATAGGAGGCATCCGTCATGTCGTAGAGATCCATTTTGGCGTAGAATTTTTCCAAGTATTCCTGTGGGTCTCCAGTTCCGTCATACTCCGGAAGGTTGGATGTTTTGATTCCCAAAGCTAGAGGTTTCAATTAAAATAACAAGGGCCAAAGGGCTCCTCTTCATCAATGTAGTTGCTCGTGAGTTGGCTTGGTTGCGCTACACTGCTTGAGATTCTTCAACTGGTAGCAGTTCTTCACGATTTTCACCGCGGCCTTCTTCTCTTTCTCCATGATCTTCATGGTCAGGGTGTTTAGCGGTGGGCGCGGCCCATGTGGTCTTCCTGCGGCATCGACTGCGGCTTGATGTCTCAAGGAGTTCCGAGAAGCTTCATCCAGGAGAGCCTGGAGGGCTTTCGGAGATAGACGAATTTCTTCAGGGGCAAAGCCCTCCCAGGAGGAGGGGGCGGCGCCCCTATTGCAAATGGAGGAGGGGGCGGCGGTCCTCAAGGAGGAGGAGGGCTGGCTCCCCACCTTCCTGGCAGTCGTTCTTCCTGCCGGTCTCTGGTGCCACGACCTACAGCTTGAGATCTGACTTCACGTGCTTGCGATCGAGTTTGCATCTTTTTGTACTTTGGCTCTTTCCCACAGACGACGCCAAAATGATACTGCTTTTTAGGGTAGATCACTATAAGTCAATGGGGTTGACAAAATCTTCTTCTCGAGGGTGGTCTTCAAGTCTTCTTCTCCAAAAGCTGGAAAATCCTTTGACTGGGAACTTACATGCACACACACGCAAACATTAGTGGGCCCGGGGTTATCCAGGGAGGCACCTCCAACACTCAAGTCATCACAGTGAACGAGAGACTAAAATAGTAAACGGATACTTAATTAAATATGTAGGAGAATTATAAATTAATTAATTTACAGATGAATAGGAGAGACCATTTTATACCTGGGAGATGGGCCCTGTGGGCCGTATAGGGACTATGAGCCAGTCCGCGTAGGAGAAATCGGTCTATGGGTCAGTCCTGGACACCTTTGGGCTGGGTTATTTTATTAAGAGCCCATTGGACAATTAATATTAAATAAATATATAAACTGAATTATATATTAATTAATTAAATGTCATTTCTGCCCCAACAATCTTGTTTCACATACATATACTGATCTTGGGTATCCATGATACAGAGTTGTTTATGCGTATGTAATTTTATTTTGTCAATCTATTTCTATATGCATCTCTTATTCTTGCTGCATCATTGTAATATATGAAATAACCTTTATGCAAACTATTTTCTTATCATGCGGCAGTTTTACAAAATATGCAATGCACATTTTTTTGTTTTACTTGTTACATATGATTAGTACATATTCTAAATATGTTGAGATTTTCTTTTATGTTAAAAAATATTAAATAACTCTGTTTCCCTTGTAAATTTAATTATAATATTACTTACATATTTAACAATGTGCATCCTAAATTATTTTTGCATTAGTAGATCATTTTGATCATATACAAAGTTTTTATTTGTATTTATTAATTTTGCACCTACAACAACAGTAAGTGTATTGCTTAATATTTTGTTATATTTTGAGTTGTACTATATGCCTCATTTATTTCATCTACATATAATATAACACGTGTATATATATTCTCATACAGAATGATAATACCAAACTTAAACAAATTGGATTTTACCCCATTGGACAACTCTGGTCGAAACTACTTATCATGGTTTTTGATGCCGAACTACATCTAGCTGAAAATGATTTTGGTGATGCCGTCAAAGAAAATAATAACTTATCTTTGCAGGAAAAAAGCGAAAGTAATTATCCTATCTTTATGAAAGTCTAAAGAGTCAATATCTTACAATGAAAAGTCTTTTAGAACTCTAGAAGAGTGTAAATACTATTTCGACCAATATTATCAACAAAAGAGTTTTATTACAAATTCTAAATATCTAGATGAAAAACTGGGTAATTTGTAATATTTAGAAAAATTGAGGAATGTAATTGCAAAATATTTGATTACATTGCAAATTCCATCAGGTCAACTAACGGCTAAGACAAAAATATAAGATGGAATCAAATTTTAAGGGGGTTAATTTCTATAATTTTGAAACTTCTCTAGGAACTTTTTTTTTGTAATTATCCCGAACTTCAGAGTTTTTTTTTAAAATCACCTCTTTTATGAACACACAAAATTTTACATAATACTAATTATATCAGTGCAGTATGCCATACTCACATTGTGCCAATGTAGGTCCCAAGGGGTGTGAGTAAGGTTTAGAAGGGGGGGTTGAATAAACCTTCCAAATTTTTGATTTTAGTCCTTTTTAAAATATTACAGAGTTAACACAAACACCTAAGTTGGTTATTCAGCATAGTTAGCCACTCCACATACTCGATAGAGCTGTTGATAGAATAACTCAACTGTTTAACCTGAAACTTAACTTGGCTGTGTTGAGTTTTTCAGCGGAAGACTTAACACCCTTTGATTTGTTTTAAACTTATTTTAACACTTGATTTTAGCACTTAGTTAATTATCAGTTGAATAGCAAATTATCAGCAGATATAAAATGAATGTGCAGAAAAGTAAGTGAGCTGAAATTTAAATGACACAAATAATTTCTATAGAGGTTCGAAGATGAGGTAATTCTTCTAATCCTCTCTTCTCCAACTCCTGAGGAATCCACTAAGTAATGACTAGTTCACAAAGTGGTTATCAGTCTAGAGACAAGTCTTGATATCACAGCTGACTTGCTCCTTGGACTCGATCAGAGATGCCTTGGTCACACGGTGGCTTCTCGTCGACTCGAAACTTTTCTTCACAGGCGTTTTGCCTTTGCTACTTGACTCACTTTCTCAAGCTTCTTGGATTTAATCACGAAGCCCTCCAATAACTTGAGACTGGTTCGACCTTGAACCTTCCTACAATCCTCCTTGGAAAGTAGACCCCTTTTGATTCTTCAAAGTTTCCTCTTCAACAGTTGAAGTTATGTTTCCTTCACAGGTTTATGTTGGATTGATTTCCTTCGAGATTTAGGCTTGAGGATTTTGCTTGAATATCTTGAGAATATTTTACAGGTTACAGTTTGAATAATGCTTGCTCGTTTGTGGTTCAGGTAACCTTTTCTCAATGAAATTCCTCAGCCTTTTATAGTGGACTTTCAAAAATCTGCCCGTTGAAGAGATAGGCTGATTTCCAAAAGTCACTTGTGTTCGTTGGCTTGTCTTGTTGCAGTCCTTGATGTTGACATTTCCTCGTATTTAATGTCTTGCAGCATTGCAGCGTATCTAACACTTGGTGCAGTGCTTCCCATTGGTTTGTTCTTTTTGCACACAACCGGAACTAACACTTTATCTCTGACAACTTTAATAGGTTACTATTTTGTGTAACATTCTTGACTTTCATCAACGGATCTTGTTCAATTGTCTTGACTTGACTGCAGTCTTTTATTCCCAGGTGACTTGAGTTAGCTTCCAATCTTTGGATGACTCATCTGTCAGTTCAACTTGAGACTTGGCTTCTTGAGTTGACTTGACTGACTCTTCATATAGCTGTCTCACAGCTGATACACCTTCGGTCGAGTTCTTGACTTTTCTTCTTTGCCATACTCAGATGTCTTGCAGCGGAGTCTTCACTTCAGTCTTCAGTTGACTTCTTGTATTCTTAGGCATAGCTGACTTGACTCAGCTTTTCCAGCCCTATCTATTACAATTCAAATTACAAGGAAAATGGGGTGCCAACTTTCTAGTTTAAGTTTTACATGACATTCATCAAAATCTACAAAATAAATTTCCCAACAATTCCCCCCTTTTTGATGATGCCAAAACTTAAAAACATTAAACAAAATATAAAAAGACAGATACATACAGGAATAATGGAAAACAAAGAATGTATGCGTTGAATCAATCATTTTATTGATCATAGCATTCTTGTCTTTTACACAACTGTTTACAAAGTGTATCAGAGCATATTTAAGTCTAAGCAAATTACAAGCGTCTATGCTAAGATACAAATATAAAGTGAGAAATTACAAAACACTTTATTGAATGTACAGATGACTTACACACAATGTATTTACAAGAGTAAAATACATGAAGGGTTCGCAGCAACACTTCATTACCTTCGCTGCCTCCTTGTTTCCTTTTCTGCCATGTCATCATCAGCTCTCTTTCTTTTTTTTTCATCGTCAGCTGCTTTCTTCTTTTCATAAGCTCTCTTCGCAACAACATCTTTTCTCTTCCTTTCTTCCCATAGCTGGTCTTGTCTTCTGTTTCCCTCTTCTATTCTTTTCACATAATCATCATTCTTTCTAGCCACTTCCAGATTTGCTACTTCATCGTAGCTTGACCAAAGAGATCCTTCCCTTCTTTCTCGGATCTACATATTCGATATTTTGGGTAGAGGTCTAGGTCGAAAACCTCTTCCTCCACCACTTCTTCCTCCTCCTCTGGGTGTATACTGTACATGAGTCTTCCGCTACCAATCGAATGGGCTGGTAGTCTCGCCGCTTATCGCCTTCTTCGCATAACCGGACCCTTTTCTCCCGGTCATGGATCCCAAGCTTGGCCTACAGACATCTTCTGGAAATAGCCTTTGGATTCGAGCGTTTTAAATTCTTCAAATGATCTTGGCTCATCTCCGTCATCTGGAATAACATCTTGATCCTTCCCTGCCAGAATGCCACCAAACTGTTTCAACATTTCTTCAATGCGGGCATCCGTTCTCTTGTCGAACTCCTCCATCCCTGCTTCTACAATTTTCCTTTTCTCTGACATAGGCACAACAGAGTGTTGGATCGGCAGAGTCACTGGAAGTTTGTTGATAATAGATGTTGTGACATGAACGAATCACTGGAGTCTGCTGCGGCATGTGCTGTGCGAAATTCTGAACGAGTGGCCTTTGATTCAGCTGCCACCAGTTTCATTTCATGAGAAGGCCGAACTTCCGTATTCGTGTTCTCCTCAACACACAGAATTTCTTTACGATGAAATTCACGCAGTAACTCCATTTCAGTTATATGGGAGGCATGCAGTCTTTCCATATACGCCTACATCCTCAGCTTCATATCAGTATTGTCAGCACTCCAAACAAGCATCTTATTGTACAATGCCTTGAATTATCGAACTTGTTCGAATCGCATTGCACTTTGCTGCTGGCACCACTCCCTGATCCTTACCACAATCCCTCTTAAGTCTGCTGTGAGGGTGGCATCTCTATTGTCCAGACACAGATCTAATGAGGCCTGGTGCCGTTCTATCTTCTCAATCTCTGCACAGATCGTCTTGAAGACTTCACGGATCTCAACTGTCACACCTGATTCAGCTAGCGGCCATTCAGCATCAAAATCAAAATCTGCTGGTACAATGGAGTCGGTAAAGATGACTGGATCTTCTTGAACTGTGTATCGACGCTGCTCTTTAGCTGTCTCTTCCTCTAGATATGGCAGCTCAAGTGAAAAGGGAAATAATTGCTCAAAAGTATCATCTCGCACATAAGAGATTGAAATTTCAGTCTGTGCCTGTGATGATCCTTGTGGAGTTGGTCTTCTTCTTGTTGTGGGAGCCTCTTGCTTGAGATGACTCGGAGTGCTTGTTGGGTCTTTTTGAGTGGGTTGACCAAGCGATCGAGCCTCGTTTGTCTTAACGACCGTCGGCCTAAGTAGATTTTTCTAAGTGAATTACTGGTCTCATTTTGCATCATCGGCGTCATCGGAAGATGATGAAACTGTGGGCTTGGTTCATCATCGAAGTTGAAAGTTTGTGGCGGCTTTAAAATTTGACTTACTCGTGTCTCAGGAGAACATCCTCGGTGGGTCCTTTTGATGTTCAACAGGGGTGGACTCAGCTTCATCTTCAGATCCCAGAAATGATATGTCGGGATTGTCCGGGAATCATGAAGTGCACTAATCTTCTTCTCGGATTCATCAATGTTAAAAGGAGGGATCCCGAGTGTCTTGAGCTTTACCTAGGGAGGTCTCAACTTCCCTTACGCTTTAACACCTCCAGCCTCAATCTCAGAGAGGCCTTCAACATTCCTTCGACGATGAATCGTCTTAGGGTCTTCAAAGATGGCATCCATAGAGTCTCAACTACTTGGATTGCGCTTTCGATGCCAGTGTTAACTCTCATGGCATTTCCATCATGTGCCTCATTGCAACAACGGTGTCCTCACTGCAGCGCTTGACACTTCAATCGGGGCAGAACTCAATCGGCCCAAGCTTCAATGCCATCTTTGTGGTTCTTTTTCTTTTTCCACTTCGCCTCCTTTCTTCATTGTGGAGTCATATGCGGCATTCTCGATAGTCTTTGCAGTGGAGTGAACTTCCCCCCGGGCATGGCATACCGAGTGGTGGTGATGATGGGGTCACTCTTCTCCGGACTCTCGGTTGCTTTCGTTGAGTGCTCGGCCATGAGGGGGGTGGTAAAACACCTTGAGGGGTTGGCTCAACTTGGGTGCCCAAATTCCCGGTCTCATCGCCAAGTCCCTTGGACCCATCTTGAGTGTCTTTGGGGATGTAGTGGCGACTATAATCGTGGCAATTTCTTCTGCACTACTCCCGAGGGTCTATCTCGGGAGAGATTGTGAGGACTCTCCTGGTCCTTCAAACATGTGTTGCTCATGCAACATCCTAGATTCCCTTAGAGCTTGCTGCATGTCTGATTTCTTCTTTGCAGCAACGGGATCCATATCTTCATCACTCTCCGAGAACACATCTATATGAACTTCCTCAGCTGCTCTGGCTTGAGCCTTCTCCTTGAAAATATGCAAGATGTTCAAGCAGTTGTCTTCATCAAGGGCTTGAACTACTTTGGTGATGCCGAGAAATTTAAACAACTCCTCCTCTTCTTCTATGAACTCAGTGCGTTCAAATTGCACCCTTGAGTGACTTAGCTTCCACGCCCTCCATTCGCGTAGACGACGCTGGACGTCTGGGTATACAGGAGAAAGTACGATAACATCATCATCCTCATTCTCATCCTCTTATCCTTCCTTTTCTGGAATAGAAGGTAGCATGCTTTGTTGCTCTTCTCCTCCAGCAGCGTCCGTAGCAGACGGAGAGACAACTATTTCAAGTGAAGATTTAGTTGTCTCAGCTGCTTCTTTTTCCTCAGCCGTCCTCTCCACAGCTGGGTCTTCTTGGGGCCTCTGCTGATCACCCTCAGCAGACTTGGTAGTTTCATCGATTACTTCAGGAGACTGCACTTCCTGAGTGTTAGCAGTATTAGAGGCTATCTCCAGCTGAGTGGCAGACTCAGCTATCTGTTCATGCTCTAAACGCTTGAGTAGCCTTCTTCGTTTGGTTTTAACCAGAGGAATTTCTGGTTCTTTCTCTTCTTCTGATTCTTCGGCGGCGGGGGCTGGGGCATCTTTCTTGGACGGGGCTGCCTTCCTAGGCTTAGCAGTCCGTTTTTTGCGTATAGCTAGAGAAGGGATTTGGGCTTCCTTCTCAGCCTCGGCTGCAGGGGTAGGAGACTCGGCTGCATGGGCAGGTAACTCGACTACAGGGGCAGGTGCATCATGTTTCTTTGCTGCAGGGGTAGCCTTCTTCTTTGCAGCTTTCTTCTTGGGAGGGGAGGTAACAGCTGTGTCCTCGTAGCTGATTCCCCCTCACTTGTATCTGCCCTCTTCGCATGGGCTCTTTCTGGGCTCCTGAAAGATTGACCCTGAACATCTTCTTGTTTACATGGAAAGGCTTTCCATGTTGAAGGGGAATGCCCTTCACTACCATCAAATGGCCAATTACCAGGCCATAGCCAAGTGATCCTCCAAAGGATCCGTCCTCCTTGTATGATTTATTTCCAACATTCTGGCAGAGTCTGTTGTACACGAACTCAGCCCAGTTGACTTTCTTTCCTTCCATGATCACAACAATGATGATGAGCTTAGTCTTTGACAGTTGATTGAAGCTGCCAAACTTCATGTCTACACACTTTGAGACGACATCCATCAGCTTGTGATAGTCGTCCTTCAGCAATTTCTTCTAAGCTGTGTAGACTACCTTCGCAGCACACTCTGGTTTGGCTACTTCCTTCCATGCAGCAGCCAAGTTAACATCAGCTTCGTTCATTTCCGTCATGCCCTCAGACGACATAGAAAAAAGTGCTCCGCAAGATCCTTAGCAGTAATCATGATGTCCTTGCGGTGGATGGAGGACTTGATTCCTTCGTCCTGCACCTCAGCGTTTACATAGAACTGCGCCACCTCTTCAAGGTAGGTGAGCGAGTACTCCATAGTAAGAAAAGGACTGAGACCGGACTTTTCTAGCATATCAACTATCTTCTTTACCAGGGTTTCATCTCAACCCTGCTTTACCATCCCTACAAAATCCACGGTTGATCCATAGTGGATTTGCTTTGATAGCTTAACAAAATCGAACTTTGGTGCCATTTGTAGAGAGTTTTACAGAATAAAACTTGATAAACTTGCTTGAGAACTCGTAGGATTTGCGAGAGAGAAATGAACTTGCTTTGAAGATGAACAGTTTTCAGTAAGGAGTGAGAGAGAAGACTGAAAACCATATATAAGGGTTATGAAAGGACATGTTTTTTATTTTTGAAATTTGATCAAAATCAACGGCACAGATTTAGCACGTCAAACCGCATTTAATTCCCCGCATTTAATGCGGCAGCATTTATATCCAATCATATGCTTACTGTGCAACTTTTGACTGTACCCGTCATTATTACGCTGATGTCATCCTTAAAAATATTCTCGCTCATTTAAAACGACTGCGTTTTTGTCACTTAGCTCATAAATGACTCAGCTTATTTCAAAGATGACTTAACTATTCTTCTCTCTTTTCATTAAGTGATTCAGCTGTCAGCTAACTTGATACAGCTGACTTTCCGATATGGCTATTTCACTTGGCTGATGTGAAAAACTTGTTCATTTCTTGCTTTCTATCTTCCATCTCTTCTGATTGAGTCTTCTGAGTGTTAACTCAGCTCAATTAACCCTAGCTCATGCTTAAGCTCTTAAAATCTTGATTCACATAAGGGCTTGGTGAATATGTCTGCTAGTTGCTTATCAGTTGAGATATATTCCAAAGTGATGTCTTTCTTTTCAACATGATCTCTTATGAAATGATATCTGACATCAATGTGCTTTGTTCTTGAATGCAACACAGGATTCTGAGTGATTGCAGTAGCACTTATGTTATCACACATAATTGGAATCTCTTTTTCTTCAATTTCATAATCTCTTAGCTGCTGTCTCATCCATAAGACTTTGGCACAATAGCTGCCCGCAACTATGTACTCTGCTTCAGCTGTGGATGTGGCTATTGAGTTTTGCTTCTTGCTAAACCAGGAAATCAATCTGTTTCAAGCGGTTGACATGTACCGAAGTACTCTTCCGTCAACTCTACATCCAAAGATAGTAAGAGTCCGAGTAACCAATAAGCTTGAATCCACCTTCCTTTTGATACCATAAGCCAACTTCCTGGCATCCCTTCAAATACCTTAGGATTCTCTTTACCGCAATCATGTGGCTCTCTTTTGGTGCGATTGAAATCTTGCACATACACCTACCGCAAAGGTGATGTCCGGTCTCAGCTTTGGTACATGTTAAATAGAGCAATGATCCAATGAGTGCTCTCAGATCTTGTTTGATCTACTGACCTTACCATCCGCATCCATGTCCATCTTGATGATGTGTTCATTGGTATTTTCACAGAAGACTTCTCTTCCATACCAAATTTCTTCATTAAATCTCCGTGTACTTAATCCATTATCAGTTAGAAATTGAGATAATGTATCATACCATGCTCTTGGTGCCTGTTTCAATCCATATAATGCTTTCTTGAGCTTGTACACCTTATCTCCAAGAGTCTTCTGCTCAAAGCCTGGAGGTTTCTCAACATAGACTTTTTCTTCTAACAGTCCATTTAAAAATGCACTTTTCATATCCATTTGATATACAATGAAGTTCTTGTGTGCATCGTAGGCAAGAAACATCCTTATTGCTTCTAGTCTTGCAACAGGAGCAAAGGTTTCATCAAAATCTATTCCCTCTTCTTGGCAATACCCTTTGGCTACCAATCTTGTTTTGTTTCTCACCACAGATCCTTCCTCATTCATCTTGTTTCTGAAAACCCATTTTGTGCCAATAACATTCTCTCTGCACCAATTCCCATACTTTATTTCTTTCAAATTGATTCAGTTCTTCTTGCATGGCTTGAATCAAATGTGTGTCATCCAATGCTTGAGACACATCTTTTGGTTCTATTTGGGAAATAAAACAAGCGAACATTGCTTCTTGCTGAGCTCTGGATCTGGTTCTCACACCATCTCTCACATCTCCAATGACTAGCTCTGGTGGATGGTCTCTCAACCATCTCACATCGGGTTGAAGCAAATCATTTGGGTTCAAATTGTCTCATGAGATGTGTTGTCTTGAGTGACTCTTTCATTATCATTCAATTGCAGATTTTCCACGGTATCTTTGAGATTCGACTATCTCATCTTCATCTTGGTTGATTACTCTTGCTTGACTTCAACATAAGGGCTTTTCTCGCATAATTGGCTGATTCAATTTTATCGCCTAACTCTTCAATGTCTTCTCCATTCACATTAGGTTCATTAAAAACCACATGAATAGACTCTTCGTGACCATAGTCCTCTTGTTCAAGACTCTATAGGCTTTGCTTTCAGCTGAGTATCCCAAAAAGATACCTTCATCAGCTTTAGCATCAAAAGCTTTTAGATTATCCTTGCCATTGTTGTGGATGAAGCATTTACATCCAAATATTCTCAAGTACCCAACATTTGGCTTTCTCCTGTCCAGATTTCATAGGAGTCTTTGTCACATTTATTTATTATGTATCTATTTTGAGTATAACATGCGGTGTTGATGGCTTGACCCAAAATCTCTTAAGCGATCCCCGCCTAACATGGTCCATGCACTTCCTTGAGAGTTCTGTTTCCTTCTTTGCCTACTCCATTCTGTTTGTGGAGTTCTTGTAGATAGCTCATGAGCAATACCATTTTCAACACAATACTGAGTGATTATCCCGTTGACAAACTCAGTTCCTCTATCAAACTTATCTTTATAATGGTTTGGCTCTTTTCATTTTGAACTCTTTTCATCACGGAGGTAACTTCTCTCCAAAGTTTCCTTCTTCATGCACGTGAAGATTGTCCATGTATATCTTGAATAATCATCTACCACCACCAAGGTGTATTTCTTTCCACTTATGCTGGCTGGTTCAACTGGACCAAATAAATCCAGATGCAACAGATGTAAAATCCTTGTTGAAGATGGACTAGGCTTCTCCTTGAATGAAGATTTGATCTGTTTTCCCATCTGGCATGCATCACATACACTTTTCTTCTTGTACACTGAGTCTGGTAGTCCTTCCACAAGATGACTCCTTGCAAGCTTGTTGATTGTCTTGAAGTTCGGATGACTCGACCTTCTTGTGCCACAACCAACTTGATTGGTGTGCTCTTTGCTAATGAGGTGCTTGGTGTGGCGATGAGACCGATCTACCACATACATATTCTTCTTGTCTTGATCCTTGTAGCACTATTTCATTTGATTCAGTATCTTTAATCTGGCACACTCCCATATTGAATCCAACATTGTAGCCTTTATCACAAAGTTGACTTATGCTGAGCAAGTTAAAGTTGAGTCCCTCAACATAAGCAACATCTGTGATTTCCAATCCATTTTTCTTGATGGATCCATTGCCTCTTATTTCCCCTGGAGCTTCATTTCCTCCAAATATGACTTTTGCGCCTCTAATCTCCTTGAATCTTGACATATTTTTCTTGTTGCCTGTCATATGTCTGGAACAACCACTATCCATGTACCAGGTTCCTTGGCACTCAACTGTTCCTTGAACCTGCAATTAAGGAAATTAGTTTTTAGGTACCCATGTTTGCCTGGGTCCTGAGGGGTTGGTGCTGTTAGATGATCCAACCACCCTATAGCTAAATGAATTGACTCTAAGAGGTTTCCATCTATCTGTGCCATAATCATAATTCACTTTGGCAAATTGCTTGGGGGCTTTAGGTTCATATAGCTGTCTCTTTTGTCTGTATGCCTGTGTGTGTGTTTTAGCAATTGCCTTCTTTGGGTAGTTGTGATATTTTTGAGTGTAGTGCCTGGATGCATATGTGTGCTGATAATAGCTCTTTTGCCTTTGGAATGACCTTTGTTGAGGTCTAGGTCTTTGCCATCTAGGCTTGTATTCCATTGGTCTTTGCGATTTTTTACATTGTTCCAATCAGCTTGGCTCGGGTAATTTCTACCATTCCCATCATATGTGTTTCTTTGATAAAACTTCTGGGGTTTTTGGTAGCTCTGTTTATTCTTCTGAGAAATTCTGTTTGGAGTTTCTTTGAGGAACTCTTTTGATTTCTTCTCAGTGTCCTCTCAAAGATACTCAATCGGGCCGTTTTTCTTTTCCTTTATATCCAAGGCCAGTTTGTTTGTGGTTGTGCTTTGAAATGAATGTGGGTGCAACATTTGGTGTCTTGGATTTTTGAGTTGCTTCATTACTTGAAGATCCTTTTTCCAAAATCACTCTAGGAGTTTGACTGTGCACAAAGGAATTGAATCCTATGCCTGTCTTATCTCCACATTTGTTTTGACTCATGATAAGGTCATCCAATGATTTAGATGCCTTTGTAATTGAGGCAATCACATTTTTTAGATCATTTTCCCTCTTTTCTATAGCAGCTATCTCTGCTATTAGTTTAGCATTTTCAGCCTTCAGCTCCTTGTTCTCACCAGCTATGTGACTTAGAGTACTCAACTCCTTTGTCAGCTGTGAGTTTTGACTTTTGAGCTAGTTGTTTTCCTCATTTAATAGTGTGTGTGGGGATTTAATGTGCTCAAAGTCTTTCATCATTTTGCCTAATGAATCATAAAGATCAGTGGGTGATGAAGTCTGTGTATCACAATCACTATCACTAGAATCTAAATGAGATGAGTTAGAGTGTACCTCATCTTCTTGGTCTAGTTGATCTTGTTCTTTAGCCATTATACAAATCATTGCTTCTTCTTCCGAATCACTTGAGTAGTTAGTTTCACTACTCTCTAAGTCTGCTGCTTCTTTCGACTTATTGTCTCAAAGAAATCTCTCGCGGCCAACATGGCTTTCTTTCTTTTCCCTGTCTTCTTTCTCTCAAGACTTTTCTTTCTTCTTCATCCTGTACTTGTTGGTGGTGGATAGGAACAGTAAATTGCAAAATGTCCTGGTTGTCTGCAATTCCAACACAGGTTCTCAGCTCTTTGATCAGCTCTTTCTGTCCTTGGATTATCAACTCTTTGATACTCAACCCTTTGATGCTCGGCTCTTGGGTGGCCTGTCTTCCTTGACTTGGAGGAGTCAATGTCTCCGGACGATTCACCCTTGTTTCTTTTATAGTTCTTATTGAAGAACTTGTTGAATCTTTTAACCATCAGGGCTATCTCCTCCTGGTCTATGGCTTCCTTGGCTTCAGCTCTCTTTCCATCCTTGACTATAAGTGCAGGTGATTTGGGTACATCTGTCTCCTCTTGATCTTTTCTTCTCAGCTCAAACTCATAGGCTTTGAGATCTGAGAATAGCTCATGATTGGATGTTTTTGATAGGTCCACCGAATGTCTTATATCCATGACCTTCATTTCCCATTCAGTTGGGAGGCTTCTCAGAATCTTCATACACATTTCCTTTTGTGCATATTCCTTCCCAAGTGCTGATAGCTCATTTGTGATTTCAGTGAATCTAGCATCCAGCTGATCCAAGGTTTCACCGCAAGCATTTTAAAATTTTCAAATTTCTCGTACAAGAATGAGACAATTTATTTTCTTTAATTTTCTCTGATCCTTCACAAATTAAAGTTAATTTATCCCAGATTTGTTTTGCAGTTTGGCAAGATTTGACTTTGTTGAACATTGCTTTGTCCAAAGTTTTGTAAAGTATATCCTTGGCCACATTGTCCAATTTGTATCTTTTCTCGTCCTCGTTTGTCCACTCGATCCTTGGTTTCTCAACCATGGCTGGTCTTACCTCGACCACAAATTCTTCTCCTTCAATGCTTTTGCTCTCCTTATGGGCCGTGTTCACTTTCAAGATTTGTAGTGGCCCATCCTCTATCACTAGCCACATTTTATCATGTAAAGCGAGATAGATGAGCTCGCATACGAATTTTTCGTCATCAAACTCCTCAATAGTGAACATAGGAATGCGTGTCGATTTGCTTCCATGATAATAACTTTGTCTGAGAATGAAAGATTTTTAAAATACAAGTGTTAAAGATCTTTTAGTAAAGATAGTGATCTAGTTCAAGAACGGTGCGGAAGGAAGGCTTAATGAACCAACCTCTCTCGATACCACTTGTAGGTCCCAAGGGGTGTGAATAAGGTTTAGAAGGGGGGTTGAATAAACCTTACCAAATTTTCGATTTTAGTCCTTTTTAAAATATTACCAAGTTAACACAAACAACTAAGTCCTTGAGGGACTAAGTTGGTTATTCAAATAGAGTTAGCCACTCAAGCGGACTCGATAGAGTTGTTGATGAATAACTCAATTGTTTAACCCGAAACTTAACTTGGTCGTGTTGAGTTTTTCAAATGAAAGACTTAACACCCTTTGATTTATTTTAAACTTGTTTTAACACTTGATTTTAGCACTTAGTTAATTATCAGTTGAATATCAAATTATCAGCAGATATAAAATGAATGCCCAGAAAAGTAAGTGTGCTGAAATGTAAATGACACAAATAATTTTTATAGAGGTTCGAAGATGGGGTAATTCTTCTAATCCTCTCTTCTCCAACTCCTAGAGGAATCCACTAAGTAATGATCATTTCACAAAGTGGTTATTAGTCTAGAGACAAGTCTTGATCACACAGCTGACTTGCTCCTTGGACTCAGTCTAGAGATGCCTTGGTCACAGTTTGGATTCTCATCCGACTCGGCTTCTTCACGGGCATTGCTTTGCTACTTCAGGTCACTTTCTCAAGCTTCTTGGATTTGATCACGAAGCCCTCCAATAACTTGAGACTGGTTCGACCTTGAACCTTCCTACAATCCTCCTTGGAAAGTAGACCCCTTTTGATTCTCCAAAGTTTCCTCTTCAACAGTTGAAGTTATCTTTCCTTCACAGGTTTGTGTTGGATTGATTTCCTTCGAGATTTAGGCTTGAGGATTTTGCTTGAATATCTTGAGAACTTTTAAAAATCTGCCCGTTGAAGAGATAGGTTGATTTCCAAAAGTCACTTGTGTTCGTTGGTTAGTCTTGTTGCAGTCCTTGATGTTGACATTCGTATTTAATGTCTTGCCACATTGCAGCGTATCTGACACTTGGTGTAGTGCTTTCCATTGGTTTGTTCCTTTTGCACACAATTGGAACTAACACTTTATCTATGACAACTTTAATAGGTTACTATTCTGAGTAACATTCTTGACTTTCATCAATGGATCTTGTTCAGTTGTCTTGACTTGACTACAGTCTTTTGTTCCCCAGGTGACTTGAGTTAGCTTCCAATCTTTGGATGACTCATCTGTCACTTCAACTTGAGACTTGGCTTCTTGAGTTGACTTTACTGACTCTTCATACAACTGTCTCACAGCTGATACACCTTTAGTCGAGTTCTTGACTTTTCTTCTTTGCCATACTCAGCTGTCTTGCAGCGGAGTCTTCACTTCAGTCTTCAGTTGACTTCTTGTATTCTTAGGCATAGCTGACTTGACTCAGGTTTTCCAGCCCTATCTATTACAATTCAAATTACAAGGAAAATGGGGTGCCAAGTTTCTAGTTTAAGTTTTAAATGATATTCATCAAAATCTACAAAATAAATTTCCCAACAGCCATACAATAATTGATTAAATGAGGGGCTTTGAATTTATTTTCATGTATAATTATATGAGTGAAATATGAACTTTGGGCTTCTCGGATTGCTGGATGATCCTACCATCTAATATGGATTACAATTAGCTGAAAAATTCAAATTTGAAATGATATCCATCGATCGCATCCAAAGAAAACAAAGAATATGTTGGGTTAATTTTGTGGGTCTAGCCAGTGATTACAAGACTGCATATATCCAGCACTTTATGATGTAAATAAGTTTTGACATCATCAAAAAGGAGGAAATTGTTAGAAAATTTATTGTATAGATTTTGATGATGCTTAGAAAACTTACAATTAGAAAGTTGGCGCCCCAATTCTCTATGTCATTTCAATTCTCTATGGACCCTTAGATGGTCGGTTCCCTGATGTGAAAAAAGAAAAGAAGAAAAAGGCAGAATTAGCCCCAGAAAAAATGAAATGAAGAAAAAAGAGTAAAAAATGAAGAAGAATAAACTTACTGAAACCAAAAGTTAAATTTGAAGGGGGTGAAGGACGGGTCTAAATCTGCTCCCAGGCCCCACGCGAGCCACTCGCCGCTCACCCAAAGCCATTTATCCTTCCACTGCTTTAAAGATTGTGGAAGGCCTTCAACTAGGCTGTCTGGGTATCCAGATCGGGTCTGTACGTAGCACCATCCCGATGGTTGCCCCTGACCCGGTGACGCAGGGGCCGCACGCCAGATGAAGAGCTCATTTATCTCTCTGAATTTGGGGCGAGGGTACCCCTCCAGGTGAAACATCACTAATAAACCGATGATCCGGCCCCAAGAAATGGGGTGCACTTGAGTCAGGGGAAGGCCCCACTTACAAAACCACCGCGTGAGGAAAACCGGCAGTGGGAAGCACAGTCTGTATAGGAGACTGGGCGCATGTATGGCCACGCACCCCTCCGGTGGATGCTGGGGGCACTCCATACCGTCCGGTACCCAAAAAGATATGCCGCCCGGAATTCGATACTTCCGGCAAAGCTCCCCCATCTCTGGGACCATCAACATACTGAGAATGTCGTTCAAATCGCATGGCGTCCACCCGGGTTCTACACGCAATGGGGGGCCTCCTCCCCGCCTGCCATCACCGTTACGATGGCCCGCTAGCCCTAATGGCCTTTGGCCCTAGAATCCCCGGAGGGTTCGTCCACCCGCTCCGCGTGATCACGCTCAAGCTCCGATGGGTTCATATCTTCTTCTCCTTCTTGCTGACAGTGTTGGGGCTCGGTACTTGGAAATCCCTCGCTGTAGTCCTCTTGCGCTAGTCCAGGCTGATACATCACACCCTCTCGAAAAACAGTCACCGGCACTGGATTGAAGATTGTATGTGTCTGTTCTAACGGAGTCTCAACGGGAGGAGTGTGGCTCAAACTTGAAATTTGGACAACACTCGGACTGGGAGGCGGAGTTTGATAGGCTGGAGAAAAAGAAACAGAAGGTTCAGAAAGGGAGTCTTCAATTTCGACCTCCACACTGTAACTACGGCTCCGGCTATCTTCGAAAGAAGACATTTTATTTGAAAAGAAAGGATTTTTGAGAAAATACCTAGTTCTGAAGTCTCTGAGCTTTGAAAGCGGACCCGGAATTTCTGCTCGGTCTCAACGGATTTAGCTTGGAAGATAAGGGATGCGAAAGTGTAGAATGAAGAAGAAAAGAGGTATTTATAGATTCAATTCTCTCGAAAAAAGAAACGCCCACTCGAAAAGACACGCCTTTTCAGTCTCAAAAGCCGTCAAAAGTGTCAGAAATGTCACGTCCCCACGCCGGCCGACAGATCGACGCACCTCTTCTTGTTCTCGTGCATAGAATTGGTTCAACCTGAAGAGGCCACGTGTCTGTCATTATGACACCACAATTAATGCGCCGCTGCAAGCATTTATCACTTATGCCAGGTGTCAGGGAAGGATGACTTTTGAGTTTTCCTCTTCCCCATTAAAAACTCATGATTAGCATTAAAGCTTAAATCCGACTTCAGAAATTCTTCTCTCGGAATTAAACTTGGGGGCCATTGATGACGCCCGAGCCGAGCTGGAAGAAATTGTTCCACGTGGCCATCCAGTAAGCGCATACGCGGGGCCCACAGGACGACGTGAACCGAGTCTATAACGTCATCTGGAGTACCTGGTGACATCACTAGTTAGGCTCGGCGACTCCCGAGCCCAACTCCCGAGCCCGATTTCCGAGCCCAAGTTTTGGCGGGAAACGCGTACACGGGAAATTCAAAGGATAATTATCTGCCCATGCTTAGTACTCCATTAGCACCAGAGGCTGCCACGTGTTAGAAGATGGTTAGGATGAGTCACCAAGTAGCAAAAAGCTTGGCTAACATGCGTGATTAGGAGAGGACATGTGTCCTTTTTAAGTTATTTTACTAATTAGTGGAAAGATGACTATTGAAAACCCACTTACTAGAGGGGTATAAAAAGCCTCATTTAAGAGAGAGAAGAGGATGGGAAGAAAAAAATAGCACTTGTAAACGCACTGCTGTAAAAAAGACCGACCCCGACTTTCGGCTCGGCATTATATAAAAAGGCAGAATCAGCCACGAATAAACGATCATTACGCACATTTACATTTCCACGTGTTAAACTTTTCACACATTCTGCTTGTTGACAAAAACGCACGTCAACAAGATCTAATACTGTTTGTTATTTGCATGATTATTTATTTTTTGTGGTGTTGTTGCAATGCTGACTATTGTGTGGCTAAAATTGGGTTAATTCTCTTTGATGTAGTTTTAGAAATTGTGTGGCTAAAATTGGCTAAAAGTTTAACATTTTGATTCATTTGAAAGTAATGGGAAACGGTTTCTTTTAAGGGCTTAGGGGATTTTCAAATAATATAGTTTAGGTTCTACTGAGGCTGGATTATGAATTTCCATTAATTCTTTGCATTTTAAAAATAAGGATCTAAAATCAATTCTAGGTTCTTCACCTATTTTTTATTTAGGTCATTTCGGTGATTTGTTTGGTTGTTCACTATAACTTATTGTTCGTGTAATATATCTAAACTTCTTCGTGTAATGGTATGCATTGAGTTAAGCAGAAAGAAATGTATCATATTTTTTTGGGGGAAAGGGGGGAAGCTAATCCCAAATCATTTTAGTACCCATGTCTGCTATTTCTTTTGTAAATTTATCCTCTTTGGGCTTGTAATTCCATAGAAGCATTCTCCAGTCTGGCTTAGCTACCCCTTAATATATGCATGAAACAATAGACTGATGTGTTTGCATATTATTGGGTACAATTAGGTTGCATCCATATTTGAGATAATAGGGAGTCCTATTTAGAAGAAGTTTATCTAGAAATCTCTCACATTAGGACTCTAACTGAGATATGGGATTGAGATATATTTATATTGATATCTCTCCCTACAATATCAGTCTAATTGAAACAATCGTCCCTTACATAGAAAGAATAATCTCTCTCCTAAAATTTCTCTCTACGGTTTTCTTCTTGGAGCATCACCAAAGTTCTCCAAGGGTTTAATGTGTGCATATCCAAATAAATAATTCTAGTAATTATTTACACCAACGAGAAAGACGGTTCATGATCTTGTTTGTGGTTCAACCAATCTATGGGGTTTGTTCATTACTCGCGATTCAATCAAGAGGAGGCTTGTAGATGGCTTAATCATGGATCAAACGGAGGCTTGTAGACGGGCTTAATCCTCGGCTATGTGGATCGATTCAGCCATTTTGCCAAATAGGTATACTCGATCCACCTTATATGTGCAAATATGTGATTTAGATATAACCCATATTTGCTAACAAAGTGGTATAATCAGAGACATTAGGGCTCGTTCGCTTTATTTGATGTGCTTGAGTTTGATGATCTACGTGATTTGATTTTTTGTTTTAAAAAATTCGAATCTATTTTTTTTTCGTCTTTATATATGAAATATTGGTGTCAAATTGTAGATCTCATTAAGACGATTAATTTGATATATTATGCATGAAAAAACGGATTTGAATCGACTAAGTTATGGCTATTCAAAGTTTTTGAGAGAAAAACTTTTTTTTCACGTTGAAATTCGTGTAGCAGAATTGTTTTTGTGTATTCTCAAATTGGACTTTGTTTCTGTCCATGTATTGGGCGTGCAAATCGCCAAGGTGAGTGAGGGCGTCTGCGTGTATCGCATCGCGTGCAATTTTTCCGTTTCAGCCTTTTATTAAAATAAAAAAATTGTCGCTGAAGTGGCGTTGGGGTTTGTGGGCCATGGGCGCTGACATGGCACTGAGTCATGCCGCCAAGTGGCGCGATGGCTGCCACACGAGCAGGCGACATGGCATCTGCTTGGACGCCATACGGGCGATGATGTGGCGCCGATCACGCTAAGTGGTGTATCCCTTTATTAAAAAAAATATTGGATTGTTGGTCTAACACGGATTTTAACCCAAGACCTTTTGATTTATCATATTAATGTCCAACATTGGGCTAAGATGATTTCTTGTTTTTATCCCAGCTTGTTTTCTATTTATGCAGAAACTGGATAGTAAGTTATTTTTGCGCTTGAGACGCTTGTAAAATTATTTTTGTGCATTATTTATTTGTTATAAGTGTTAGTGCATGTAAATTTTTTTTGCGCAATTTAGTGCTTGCAAAAATTATTTTTGCGCATGAGAATGCTTGCAAAATTATTATTGTGCAATATGATGCATGAATAAATGTTTATTGCACATATGTAGCAATGATTTTTTTTTCGCATTAGTTGCATGAAACAAAAATTATTTTTTGCGCATTAAGATGTTTACAACAAATTAATATTTTTTTTTGTGCATTGTGATGCATGGGAAAATTATTTTTGCACATTGGTGCATGATTTTTTTTTTTCGCATAAGGTGCGTAAAAAAAATATATATATTTTTTGCGCATTGAGGTGCAAGCAAAAATATTCTATGTGTTTTTTAATTTATGAGTTGCATGTTTTATTAATTGCTTATGTAAATGCAATTTATTTTGTGCTGCAATTAATTTTGTTGATGTGATATGTATTATCATGTGTTGGAAATGTTGCCCATGGGGGCTATTTTTTTTTCTCGTAATTATCCATATCGCATGGTTGCATGCATGATGTATTTATGGACATCGATAATTTTATTCATGGATCGTAATTTTTATTGTGATCTTCAATTGGTGTGAGATGATTGCTAGTCTTGGTGGCAAATTTTCGATCTCATTGAATTGAAGAAAATAATAAATATTACTTTGGATCCGAATAAATTTTTTAGATCGAGACTAATTGTTTGCGCAATTTATTGAGATGTGTTGATCAAACTCACCTACTTTAGTTTAACCAATTTAGCATGAAAATAGACAAAGTATCCGAGATTTTGCGGCTTAGACGCGACAATATTTTTGTGGATTAAAGAAAAGTATTTGCGCTTTATTTGTTTAAACCGCAAATGTGAGAACTTAATTGCCGAAATAATCGCATTGAGATGCCGATGATATACTTATGGATCAAGAATTAATTTTGCGCTTTAATTTGTTTAAGTTGCAACTTTAACAAAAGAGTTTAAGCTCTATTTTTGGAATATGAGCTTACTCCCAAGTAAATACTCTAGCTATCCAAATTCGCTACTTGAGTTGAATTAAGGATATTAGTAACTTGTGCTATTATTAATGAAATCGCGCTATGTAGAGGTTGATTATAAAAAGTTGAGAAATACACGAGTGATTGCACTTGTCGCTTGTGTTGACTGACAAAAACCAACTGGGGTGAATGTTGGAACAAGCAAAATCTAGTTTGACGAGAGCAAGAGCTGAAACTAGAACCACAAATTGATCCATAAAGTGACAAGAAGTCATGTCACCGTATTAAATGAGGCAATTAAGTATCAACAAATATTAAGTGCACTTATAAGATTGGTAACTTCGCTCGTAATTGTACTGAGATGAAGTCTGACTAATTATTTGCTCTCTTATTTTTTCGCTAATATTTCCAAATCTCTCCATCAGTGGATTGTAGATATTGGTTGACTTAGCATGTGGTTTTGAGATTGAGCAAATGTGTATGACTATTATCGGGTTGTGCAGCTATAGAGCGCACAAGAGGATGCTAAAAAGAGTCACCTCAAGCTCAACAGTTGGTGTGAGCAACTTGATGTGTCGATATAGTCTTACTTGGATAAATGCACTTATAAGATATTTGTTGAGTGAAAAGACTTGTCTATCTTTTCTTTGTGATGCGTAGCTTTAGATAGTATTTATTTTAGATCTACCAATGATATTGTGGAATGTGAGGTTAGGAGGATGACTGTATTAGCTCGAGGAGGCTTTATTGTCTAACTCGCTAAGGTCAATCTCCCTCTGCATAATTATTTTTCCAGCGGGATAACCTTGCTGGAAGAATGTAAGATGACTACTTTTCTTATAAAGCTAAGTCCACTAAATTGAATGCAGACTTATGAGTGGGAGGCACAAATTAACGTATTATATTTTCTTTCATTGCTATTTACGCTATAAGTTAGTACATTCTCACTCTCATCAGTTAGAAGCACCAAATTGCTTTGAGCGATTCTTAACAGATGGAGATGTGCCAATAGGGAGCGAAAATAGTGTGTCTAATTAGTTTGGACACACAGTTGAAGGAAATAAAAGTTGCAAGTTGAATGATGGTTCTAAACACTTTGCAGCTATATGAGCTCGTGAAGAAAGCACAATCACTTCAAAATGGTTAGATTTATGATGGCGCAAATTGATTTGTGTGTTTTGTTGCTGCCTACATCATAAAATATGTGTCTCCAAATGATTCTTCAACCCTGTATGAGATTTAGTTTGGTAACAAGCCCAAATTAGTGGGTTTGTGCCTATGTAAGTTCGAGAATATGTGTTCTCAAGTGGAGAATCAAGTTGCACGATTTAGATTTCCCTTCAAAGGAATTTCTTGAGCACATGTGAAGTCATAAGAAATCTTGAAACTATGCGAGTTGCAAGATCCTTAGGAGGTGGTCGTTTCTATAGCGAGGATGTTGTATTTTGTACTCATCTAGTAATCGCTGGGATAGTGGGAGCGACACTAAGTCAGTGGGAGCTAGTGTCTCACAAGCAAAGGACCCTCAAATTCCACGAGTAAAAGGAGTGAATATGAAATATTCCCCATCATTTATATGAGGTTGAGTGGGTATCCTTCACAATTACTTTTGTGGGTGTTGATGAGTCGATAGAACATGTAACTTCACTTGATGGCCTAAGTGGATAGTTGTTGTGAAAGAAAAGATGAGTCGAATGACTAAGAATAAAGTCTAAGAGCTTGTTAATCCTCTGTCTAAATGCAAAACCATTTGAAACATATGGTTTCGGAAGGTCAAGTGCAATATAGATGGGTTGATTAACATGTGTGTAGCTCGACTAAGGGCGAAAGGTTTACGCCTATTAGAAGAGCGTAAATTTTCTGAGATGTTCTCCCTAAGTGGTGAGATTGCCTCAGTTTGCCTGATATGTTATCTATTATTGCCACTTTCGTCTAGGTTTGTCTTGGATGATTGATGTTGACATAGTTCAGTGAAAGTTGAATAAGGAGATCTATGTGGATCACTAGATGAATTCAAGAAGTGGAGTAAGAGCGCATTGATTGCTGATCAAGAAGCTCCACCTGTGACTTGAGTCATCATTGATTTCATCGAGCTATCATTTTGATAGGCCTACGATGGTCAATTAATTCACTGAACATATGTCAAGAGTTTTATCTCACTGTATATGGCAAAAATGTGATGATTGGAAAAAACATGGAGTTATCGCCACTCAGTGTTGGTTGTCTTTACACTCCATTGTCAAAGATCATATTCTTAGTCAAGAAACGATATCTTCGGAAGATGAAAAGAAATGCTAGCTAGTTTATGTAAGCACTGTTGAATGTTTGATGTGCGCTATGTGCGTACTCAGTAAGTCATGTACTTAGCAGTGTGATTGGTGAGTGGATATCGAACTAATCCATGTGCTATTGTGATGCCGACATGTGGATACTTAGATATCTTAAAAGATTGGTCTATGATTTGCTAGAGGCAAATTTGGCATCATGAAATGATGCGCATTGCGCACACATTCATGATGTATTTTGTTGTCTTGTGATAGTAAAATCGCTTTGGTGTATGGTTTGGGCGCCAAACATGGATGGTAGACCAAATCTATATGCTCGAGGTTTTACTTCACTAAAGTTTTTAAGCATAGTTAATATTGTTCTCGGGCATACTTCTACGAGCGGTGTGGGCGCTCATCCCTTTTATGAGCCTTTGTTTGGAGAATGCTCCAAAGGCATGTGAGTTATTAGGGATTAAGTAGAATTGATCAGGTGGCCTTTGAGAACATATTGTGATTAATGAGATATGTTTGATTCTCATTATGTGTTTGGTCTGAATTTGTGAGTTGTCACCAGGCTTTGATTGGCCCTCTCACACGGAAATCGCAGGCGCTAAGACAGCGAGTAGGATGAGACTTAAAAGATTGTGTCGCATAAGGAGGTTTGCGAATGATCGCCTTCGTGCTAGAGCAGTGAGGAAGGTTATTAAGTATAATTAACAGTCGCCTTAACTAGAGGTTAAGATGAGATCCGAGTTGATCGATTATGAAGTATGTCCAAAACTTCATAAAAGCCTGTTTGTAGCTGAATGTGCGAACTATCGTATGATACTTTGGGAGTGACTACGAGTAGTACGCAGGTCGGGCGCTTGAATAGCGACTGGACTAAGATTTGTATGATGTCTAAAGCGTGACATGCCTAAATTGAGTGGGAGCTCCATCATAGCATGTATTCATAGTACATGTGCTTTGAGGCGACCACCTATGGGAAAGTGACTGAATGGGTCCCTGCTTCGTCACTGTGTGAGCCCATATTATTTTCTTGTACCTTTTGGGACTTTGGACCATGTCATGAGGTGTAAGCTTGATGACGCTACTTTAGCATGTATCCAATGGCAATGTGTGATTCGGTCTGTCGGAGCATGTCTAGGAAAGCTGTCAAGACCAAGCTAATTGGCATGTGGGGCCGAGGAAGAATTAAGTTGGTAACGCACTTATGTTCTATGATTCATAGCCCGGGCGACTATGTCAAAATGTGTTTGACTAGTCATGAATATAGAAACATATTTGAGTTTGTCGAGCATGCTCTATTTATTTCATTGAGGTATCTAGAGATGCTTGACTGGGTGCGACCACTTGGTTTGGGGTACATAGCAAGTTATTGAGTCGTAGGGTTATGTTAGTTTGGTGATAACTTAATATAACTCTCCTCACATTTGCTTTCTCGCGTGGTCGCACGCCTTATTTCCTGTATGAAAGAAGAGACGTGAGATGAGAACTATGAGGATGTGATTCGAATGAGTCAAGTCAAATATGTAAGAGTGGGAGATATTGGGTGCAATTAGGTTGCATCCATATTTGAGATAATATGGAGTCCTATTTAGATGAGGTTTATCTAGAAACCTCTCCCATTAGGACTCTAAGTGAGATATGGGATTGATATATATTTATATTGATATCTCTCCCTACAATATCAGTCTAATTGAAACAATCGTCCCTTACATAGAAAGAATAATCTCTCTCCTAAAATTTCTCTCTACGGTTTTCTTCTTGGAGCATCACCAAAGTTCTCCAAAGGTTTAACGTGTGCATATCCAAGTAAATAATTCTAGTAATTATTTACACCAACGAGAAAGGCGGTTCGTGATCTTGTTCGTGGTTCAACCAATCTATGGGGTTTGTTCGTTGCTCGCGATTCAATCAAGAGGAGGCTTGTAGATGGCTTAATCATGGATCAAACGGAGGCTTGTAGACGGGCTTAATCCTGGCTATGTGGATCGACAGTTCCACTGCAAATAGGTATACTCGATCCACCTTATATATGCAAATATGTGATTTAGATATAACCCATATTTGCTAACACATATGATATTTGTTTAAACTGTTGGATTCAGGTTGTGCTTTGTGAGACATGGGGAACATTTGTCTGATTTTTTTGCATTTCACTAGGAGTTTTAAAACAATCGACATGTTTTCAATATGGGGCTTCGTTGTTTGGTTTTGTTGTTCTCCCAGAAATTTTGGTTCCCCTTTTGTTCATGGGATTCACATTTCCCAATTTATTCTTTCTTTTGACTTGTATTGCGTTTCAGTTAACTCTGTCCCTAGTAATGAAGAAACTCTGTCCCTAGGAATGAAGATGAAGACGATACACCCCTAGAGAAGAAGGCACGAGAAGGAGTGATGGAGTTTCTTTTGATGAATCATCCACCGGATCGCCTATCGGTTACCAGGATGGAGAGTGAGATCTTCAAGATCGATCTATGGCTTTTGGTTCGATCGAGGTCATTTTTGAAACGAAGAGATCATTGGTTGATAAGAATCTTGGTCCTTTAGTCAAAACAGTGATGACTCGATGTATTTCATTGCACAAGCTACAAAACTAATTTTTGTGCTTTAGCTTTTCATCTAAATTAATGTTTGAGCTGAGATGATAGATATGTATATAACTTGGGTTGAAAAATGTCATTGTGCATTTGTATCATGTTTGAGAACCAAATATTTCATTGTAACCTTAAAGAGTATCTAGAAATTCTTGATGATAAGACCTCGTTGAACGGATTAATGATATACGTGCTAGTGCTTAAAGATGCTTTTTTTTAAGTATCATATTAGTTTGGATGAACTTAGATCCCGAAAAGATATAGTTGATTTATGTTTTTTTCTAAGGTTAAAATTTTCTTTCTTTGACAGAGGGTTGTCATAACGACTATATCCGATGTAATTGAATTGTTGGTACATTAAGAGAATCATCGGCCTTTTGTAATTTTGTATTGAACAATATTGTCATATGGTTTGATCAATAGTTGTTGAAGAATGAGATTGTTTATATTGCTAATTGAAAATTTGTTCGCCATAGCTTATTTAAAGAATAACATCTTCCTTTCATATGTTTTATCTCATATGGGAGAAGGTCGTTGTTCTATGTAGTAGGGAAGCTCTTTGTTTATGTAGTAATAATATGTAGAGCGTCACATTAATCAAGTTAACAATGTGTCGTCCTTGAAAATTGAAAGACCAATAAAGCAAAAGGTTTCGGATTATCCAAGTGGTGTAATTTAATTGAAAGGGAGGCCATTAATGTTTTTCGTAATATCATATTTTCTTGCTCTCGCTCTATGTCTTTGCTACATTGTGACTTTATTTTAATTTTGAGCATAGACCTTGTATGAAATCATTCAACACTTACCTTATTTGTATGTATTTATAAGGAATTATAAAAATACAACAAAATTTTCTCGCAATGACCAATATTTATCTTTTTTTTCTTTTTCTTCTCGCCTCTGCGATCTTCTTATTCTCTCCTCATATTCAACTTTCTTCTTCTCCTCCTCCTGTATCCTTCTTATTCTCAGTTCATCTTGCTCGTATTTTTGGTCCAGCTCAGTTGCTCTGCGATTAACTTTTCTATTCGGAGCTTCATCTAGGCCCATCCAATAAACGATGTCCTTTTTCAAGGGGTTGATGGACAAGATTCCACTTAGTCTCCTCCGACCTGGTTGTAGTGTGAGCAGTTTCCCCTTCAGTTGGCTCACCAGCTGATGGATTTTCTATGGTTTCAACTTTCACTGGGGACTAGGTTGTATCACATGAACGTTCAACCAACTGGTCTTGTGTTGTCTGAACAACATCCTTAGGGTGTGGCTCCACTGGGTTACCCTCTTCAACTTCCATCCCAGTATCATTGCCATCTCCCTTTGTAACATTTTCCTGTGTGTGAGCTGGAGAGGTCACTGCTGCTAAGTCCTTCACTACATATTGAATGATAAGAGTTGGAGATAAAACAAAAGATGATTCTCCAACACCAGACTATTTGACACGCTCAGCTAACTCATGAGATTCTCTAAGAGCATACTTCAATTGTGCAATTTCAACAGCATTAGCACCCTCAATCTCTTCTTCATCACTAATGATGTCGACCCTCAATCTCTTCTTCATCACTAATGATGTCGCAATCAGGAATGAAAACATCAGTGAATGGGCATATATGAGGTCTTCGCCTTCTCACCTTGTTTCTTCTCGAAGAGCATAATGCAGGAGAAGACATCATTGAGAGCTAGGACAACAGAAGCATTATCCAGAAAATTTAAAAGCCACTCCTCCTCTTCAATTATTTTGGGCCTCTAAAATTTAATTTTAGTGTTGCTCAGCTTCCCTTTCCTCCACATATGCAGCCTGGCTTTGATGTCAGTATAAATGGGATATCCTGGTTCATACGACGGCAAGATGGTCTTCTAAAGACGCTCTTCTTCGACTTGAGGCAAGACAACCTCAACAATTTCTTGATAGTCTCATTTGCCTTTTCAGGCATTGATGCAGTTGTGTCATTGACCACCACTTCTTCTTGCAATTTCTTTGGGGAGCGGATGTGTGTCCGCCGCAACCTTTTTGATAAGGGCCGCTGCAGCAGAATGCAAGTCACGTTGCCTCTTGGATCGCCTCTCCAAGGGGATTTCTTCTTCTTATTTATCAGAAGTCTCAGCCATAACCCGAATGGCTGATTCTATCTCAAAGGTTTTAGCTGCAGGCTTTTTAGTAGCCTTGACAACTGATTCCTCTTTTTCATCTCTCAAGCCAATTTGGGCTGAGTCTTTTCCTTCTTCACGGTAGGCTTTGAGGCGAATCGCATCCTATTTTCTTTGTCACCACCTGGGCAACAGGAATCGGGCTGGGGCCGAGCTGAGCTGAGTTGTCTCTTCCTCTGGGACACTCTCGGTTGTTTCTCTCTCAGAAGCACCCTTCTTCTTTGCATGGGCCTTCTTTTGGGCAGCTTACATGTTCCCCTTGAACAACAATTTATTCTCATGGAATACTTTACCCTTGCGCATGGGCACTCCCTTCTTTTCCAATAAGTACCCAAAGATTATCCATAGCCAAGGGTATTTTTGAACTTGCCATCAAACAGCTCCACATTCTGGACGTTTTGACACATCTTGTCAAATATGAATTAACTCTATTTGATGTCCAGCTCCTCCATGAAAGTTGTCATCACAGTCAGCTTAGTATGTGATAGTTGATTATATGAACCAAACTTGATGTCGATGCACTTCGCCACCACATCCATCAGTTTGTGATATTCCTCTTTAATTACTGCCTTGGTAGCTGAGGGATTCAGCTTGTCAGCCACATTCCTTTTGGAAAACTCCTTCCATTTCTTCACAAGACTGAACTTATAGTCCTTCAGCTTTGTGAGTCCACTGCTGGGAACGTAGAGGAGCTCAGTCAAGTCTTCAGCAGCTAACTTGACCTCTTTTCCATTCACAGAAGAATGGATTCCATCATCATGAACAGAGGCGTTCACGTAGAACATAACAGTCTCCTCCAAGAAGGTTTGGGGCATATTCAGGGTGAGAAACTTCAGCAACCTTGATTTCTCCAGCTGACCATCTTCCTTGGCCTCCCTTTGTCCAACGACTGCTTGACCAACCCTTCTGCATCAATTAGTGCACCAGAGTACACCTTTTCTGAGAGCTTGGCAAAATCCAGAGCAGAACTTGAATATTTCCTAGGTACCATGAAAGATTTTCAATAAAAAATTGAAGAACATTGAAAGGGTTTTGCAGAGCGATTTCTGAGAATTTGAATGCTTGAATGCGAAGTGAGAAGAGAGACAAAGCGAAATATGATATATATATCGGACGTGAAGAGACTATTTTGGGATCTTGAATATATATCGCATTAATGCTCGCAACATTTATGCCCAATCATAAGCACACTGTTGTAGCTTTTCACTGTACCGCAATGATGCTGACATCATCATCAAAAATATTCCCGCTTTAATGAAAACGAATTCGTTTTGTCTCTTAGCTCATAAATGTGTCTGCTGACTCATTTAACCTTTACCTTTGCTTCTCTCTTTAGTCTTTTAATGGAACTCAATTGTTCCGTTGACTCAACTTTGCTAAAAATTTAATTTGGCTGTTTTACTCTACTAAAGAGAGCAAAATTCTTCTGAAATGCAATTCTTTCATCCTTAACTATGTTGAATGAGTCTTCTGATCATTTTAACATAGCTCAATCAATCTAAGCCCATTCTTTAGTTCTTCAAACCTTGATTCACATAAGAGCTTAGTGAATATATCAGCTAACTGTTTCTCAGTTGAGACATATTCCAATGTGATGTCTTTCTTTTCAACATGATCTCTTATGAAATGATATCTGACATCAATGTGCTTTGTTCTTGAGTGCAATACTGGATTTTGAGTGATTGCAATAGCACTTGTGTTATCACACATAGTTGGAATTTCCTTCTCTTCAATGTCATAATCACTCAGTTGTTGCCTCATCCACAAGACTTGGAAACAATAGCTGCCTACCGAAATATATTCTGCCTCAGTTGTAGATGTAGCTATTGAATTTTGTTTCTTGTTGAATCAAGAAACCAATCTATTTCCAAGCATTTAACAAGTACCAGATGTACTATTCCTATAAACTTTACATCCAGCGTAGTATGAATCTTAGTATCCAATCAATTTGAATCCACCTTCTTTAAGGTATCACAATCCAACTTCTTGGTTTCCCTTCAAATATCTCAAAATCTTCTTTGCTGATGTCATATGGCTTTCATTCGGTGCAGATTGAAACCTTGCACATACATCTACTGCAAATGTGATGTTAGGTCTGCTGGAAGTCGAGTAATGATCCAATGAGTGCTCTATATCTTGTTTGATCCACAAATTTTCCTTCTGCATCCATATCCATCTTGATTGAAGTATTCATAGGATTCCTCACAAATGACTTCTCTTCTATACCAAATTTCTTCATTAAATCTCTGGTATACTTGATTTGACTTATGAAGGTTTCATCCTTCATTTGCTTGACTTGAAGACCTAGGAAGAAGGTTAATTCTCCCATCATGCTCATCTCAAATTTTCCCTGCATTAGATTTGAGAATTTGTCACGCAACTCTTTGCTTTTGGATCCAAAGATGATGTCATTCGCATATATTTGAATAAGCAAGATGCTCTCTACATCTTGAATTCTTAAGAGTGTTCTATCAACTTTTCCCTTGACGAATCCATTGTCTATTAGGGATTGAGACAATATAACATACCATGATCTTTGTGCATGTTTCAAATCATATAATGCCTTCTTGAGCTTGTAGACTATGTATCCAATAGTTTTCTACTCAAAACCTGGAGTTTGTTCCACAAAGGCTTCTTCTTCTAGAAGTCCATTGAGAAATGAATTCTTCACATCCATTTGATAGACTGTGAAGTTCTTGTGTGCAGCATAAACAAGAAACATCCTTATTGCTCCCAATCTGGCAACAGGTACAAAGGTGTCATCAAAATATATACCTTCTTCTTGGAAATACCCTTTGGCTACCAATCTTGCTTTGTTTCTTACTACAGATCCTTCATCATTCATCTTGTTTTTGATACCCACTTAGTACCAATAACATTTTGGTGAGTAGGTCTTTGAACCAATTCCCAGACTTTGTTCCTTTCAAACTGATTCAGCTCTTCCTACATAGCTAGGATCTAATGTGTGTCATCCAATGCTTGGGACACATCCTTTGGTTCAATTTGAGAAGTAAAATAAGTGAACATAGCTTCATGTTGAGTTCTGGATCTTGTTCTTACTCCTTTTCTGACATTTCCAATCGCTAACTCAGGTGGATGGTCTCTCAGTCATCTCACATCTGGTTGGAGTAAGTCAGCTGGGTTGGTCCTCCTTGCAACTAATTTGTCTTGAACAACTTCTTCTGGATCATCTTCGTTCAGCTGCAATCCTTCCAGCTATCTCTGAGATTCAGCTAACTCGTCCTCATCAGGATCAAGTGTTCTAGGATCTATCTTAGCATAAGGACTCTTATGAATAGTTGAATGATTCATCTTCTCAGCTAACCCATCAATGTCTTCTTGATTCACATTAGGTTCATCAAAAACTACATGGATAGACTCGTCTATTACCGTAGTCCTTTTGTTTAATACTCTGAATGCTTTGCTCTCAGCTGAATATCCAAGAAAGATATCTTCATCAACTTTAACATCAAAAGCTTTCAGATTATCTTTGTCATTGTTATGAATGAAACACTTGCTTCCAAAGATGTGAAAATACCCCACATTTGACTTTCTTCTGTCAAAATTTCATTAAGGGGTTTTGACAGTTGCTTATTAATCATACACATATTCTGAGTGTGGCAAGCAGTGTTTATGGCTTCAGCCCAAAAATCTCTTGGGCAATGCATATTCAGCTAACACGGTCCTTGTAGTTTCCTTAACGGTTATGTTCTTTCTTTCAGCTACTACATTCTATTGTGGATTTCTTGCAGCTGACAATTCATGAGCAATACCATTTTCCATGCAATACCGAGTTATAATCCCATTGACAAACTCAGTTCCTCTATCAGATCTTATCTTGATAATGGTTTGACTTTTCTCATTCTGAAGTCTCTTCATCAGCTGAGGAAGCTTTTGCAAAAGTTTTTTTTTTCTTTTTACACATAAAAATGGTCCATGTGTATCTAGAGAAATCATCAACCACCACTAGGGTGTATTTCTTTCCACTTATGCTAGCTGGCTGAACTGGTCCAAATAGATCCATGGGCAGTAAATGCATGATCCTAGTTGAAGTAAAACTTGGCTTATCCTTGAAAGATGACTTGATCTATTTTCTCTTATGAATTGCATCACAGATGCTTTACTTTTTGCAGTCTGAGTCTGGCAATCTTTCAACCAAATGGCTTCTTGCAAGCTTGTTAATTGTCTTAAAATTCAGATAACTCGGCTTCTTGTGCCTCAACCAACTTGATTCAGCTGTGCTTTTTGGCAATAAACATGTTCTAGGTGTAACAGTAGACCAATCCACTACATACATATATTTATTTCCATTCCAGATAGAAATATTTCATCAATCTCAACATCCTTGATTTGGCAAACACCCATGTTGAATCCAATATTATATCCTTTTTAACAGAGTTGGCAGATACTCAATAGATTGAAATTCAGCCCTTCAACATAAGCAACATCGGTGATTTCTAGTACATTTTTCTTGATGGATCCAATGCCTTTAATCTTCCCTCGAGCTTCATTTCCTTCAAATATGACTTCGGCTCCTCTTGATTCCTTGAAGTTTGATAGATTCTTTTTGTTTCATGTCATGTGTCTGGAACAGTCAATATCCATGTACCAGGTTCCTTGCCACTCTGTTGTTTCCTGAACCTTCAATCAAGGAAATCAAGCTTTAGGTACCCATATGTGTTTGGTTCTTGAGGGTTAGCACTATAAGGTGTTCCAACCAACATGTAGCCAAAAGATTTAACTCTAAGAGGTTGCCACCTTTTAGTTCCATAATCATAATGAATTATATGGATCATGGGAACTCAATCATCTAACCAAAAAGACTCAACCATTATCAATATCCGAATAAATACAGTTGTCTCTTTTGCCTGTATATCTATGTATGTGTCTATGCATTTGCTTTTCTAAGGAAGTATGGAAACTGTTGTGCATGATGTGCATTGTGTTTGGGTGCATATTAATGCTAATTTCTTCACCTAGGAGACCTATGATGAGTTTGAGGTCTCTGCCACTTGGGCTTATATCCTATAGAACCATGCTGATGTTTCATTTGAAGTGAGTATGGTGATTTCTACCATTCCCTTCATATGGTTTCTTTTCATGAAACCTCAGGGGTTTTTTGGTAGATCTGTTTTGATTTCACAGAATATCTCCTGTTTGGACTCTGTTGTTCTCTCGACATACTCAGCTGGCTTCTTTCCTTTTTCTTTATAACCAAGGCCAGCATGTGAGTGTTTGTGATTGTGCGTGGGTGCAACAAATGGTGTTTTAAGTTTTTTGATTCCATCATTGCTTGAGGATCCTTTCTTCATAACCACTCTTGGAGTTTGTGCATTGACAAAGGAATTGAAACCTAAGCCTACTTTGTCTCCAATTTCTTTTTGTATCGTCATCAATTCATCCATTCTTTTAGATGATTTGCTGAGTGATGCAATCACATTTTGTAGTTCTTTTTCCCACTTTTCCTTTGCAGCAAGGTCTTCTTTAACCTTTGCTATTTCAGCTCTCAACTTTTTATTCCCATCAACAATATGAATAAGAGTACCCAACTCTTCAGTCGGATGTGATTATTGGCACTTGAGTTGGTTGTTTTCCTCATTTAGGAGTGTGTGTGAGGATTTAATGTGTTTAAAATCTTTCATCATTTTACCTAATGAATCATAAATATCAATGGGAGATGAAGTATGTGTATCACGACTACTATCATCAGAATTTGAACTAGATGAGTTAGAATTTACCTCATCTTCATTTTCTTTGGCCATGAGGCATACCGGTGCCTCTTCTTGATTTCGAGGAGCGATCAACTTCATCGCTATCTCGATCACTGCTTTGTCTCCTTAAACTTGGTTGTCTCACGATTCCGCATCCATCATTGCTTTATTTATTTCTTGTGTTCTTTCTTTGAAGATTTCTTATCTTCTTTATTTTGTACTTGTTTTGGTGGATAAGGGAGTCAACGCAAAGTGACTTTGATTGTCAGTAATTGCGGCCGAGATCTTGACTTTCTTCTCAGCTCTCTTGGGGGTTTTCTCTTTCTTTCCTTTGGAAGGAGTTAAGTGCCTTCTAGAGGATTCTCATTTATTCCTCTTATAGTTCTTGTTCAAAAACTTGTTAAACCTCTTGACCATCAAGGCAATCTCTTCTTTATCAATGATGTCTTTGGAGTCAGTTGCCTTTGATTCTCCAGCCAATAGAGCATATGTCTTCGGTACAACTATCTCATCCTACTCTTTTCTCTTGAGCTCGAATCATATGCTTTCAGATTTGAGAATAGCTCATGGTTGGATATCTTGGTCAAGTCCATGGAATGTCTGAGCGCCATCACATTCATTTCCCACTCAGCTGGGAGGGCTCTTAGTATCTTCATACACATTTTCTTTTGTGTGTACTCCTTGCTTAGAGCTGATAGTTCATTGGTATATTCTGTAAATCTGGCATCCAGCTGATCTAGTGATTCTCCTGCCATCATGTTAAAGTTCTCAAAATTTTGTACCGCGACTGTAATCTTGTTCTCTTTTTTCTGTTTTGAGCCTTCACAAATAACAGTTAGCTTCTCCCAGATTTCTTTCGCAATCCTGCAAGATTTAACTTTGTTAAACATGGTTTTATCTAAAGTTTTATATAAAATATCATTGGCTACATTGTCCAAGTTATATCTCTTTCTATCCTCGTTTGTCCATTCACTTCTTAGTTTCTCCACCTCTGAAGGCCTTTCAGCAACATCTCATGCTGCTCTTACAGTTGTGTTCACCTTAGTGATTCTGATGGGTTCATCTTCGATGACAAACCAGATTTCATCATGTAAAGCGGAGAGATGTGCATGCATGCGAATCTTCCAATCATTAAATTCTTTAATGGTAAACATGGGAATCTTCCAACCGCTCAGATACCACTTGTAGGTCCCAAAGGGTGTGAGGTAAGTCTAGAAGGGGGGGAGGGTTGAATAGACTTAACCAATTTTTCGATTTTAAACACAAATCAGAGTTTCATAAGAAAACAACCAAGCCTCTTGAAAGATAGATGTGTCAAACTTCAGCAGGGGAGTTAACAACTCAACAGGCTTTACACCCTTTTTGAAGTTAGCTTTTTATAATTTAGTTTTCTTGGTTTTTACAGTGGAAGACTTTACACCATTTTTGAAGTTTGGTTACCAACACTTATTTTAAACCTTGTTATTATCAGTTTGATAGCAAATATTGAGAAAGTAAAAAAATTATAGAAATTAAAGTGCATAATAATAAATGACACAAATTTTATAGTGGTTTGAGAATGGGGTAATTCCTCTACTCCACTTTTCTCCTATCCTAGGAGGAATTTACTAATGCAACACTGACTTTGTTACAAAAGTACAAACAGTCCGAGCAAGCTTTGATCACACAGTCGGCTTCAGTCCTAGGACTCAGCTCTTCGCAAGGTAGCGGAAAAAAAAATTATATTTTTGCGGATTGAGGTGCAAGCAAAAATATTCTATATGATTTTTAATTTATGAGTTGCATGTTTTATTAATTGCTTATGGATGCAATTTATTTTTTTCTGCAATTAGTTTTGTTGATGTGATATGAATTATCATGTGTTGGAAATGAATGGTGTTAGGAAATTTATTGTTTAGATTTTGATGAATGCCATGTAAAACTTAGAATAGAAAGTTGGCACCCCAATTCTTGTTGTAAAATGCATTGTAATAAATAGAGCTGGCCAAGCTAAGTTAAGTCAGCTACGCCCTAACGTGCAAGAAGACAACTGAAGGACTAGAAGGAAGACTCATTGCAAGATAGCCGAGTATGGCAAAGAAGAGTAGACGGGAACTCTCATGAAGAAGCAAGCGAGATGCGGTGAGTGGAGTATCGATCAAGTCAACTCGAGAAAAGCCAAGTCTCAAGTTGAAGTGAGAAGAGTCATCCATGATTGGAAGCTGACTCCAAGTCACCTGGGGAAAGCAAGAAAATGCGTCAAGTCGAGATAATCAGTAAAAGATCTGTTGCACAAAAATCAAGAGAATTACTTAAACAAGTAATATCTCCATACCACATTTCTCGGAGTGATCAGTCCCAGAAGCGTGCAAATGGAATGAACCAATGGGAAGCACTACACCGTGTCAGAACTCTGAAAAGGTGAAAGAACAATTCATACGAGGAAATGGCAATTCCAAGAACTGCAACAAGACAAGCCAACGACTGCAAGTGACTTTCAAAAATAAGCCTATCTCTTCAACGGGCAAATTTTTGAAAGATCACTATAAAAGGCTGAGGAGTTTAAATTGAGAAAAGGAGAGACACAAGTGACATAAGAGATAGATCTGAACCAAAAACGTTCAAGCAATTATTAGAAAATCTGAAATATTCTCAATCCTCAAGCCTACACTACGAAGGACATCAATCCAACACTCACCTGTGAAGGAAAGATAACTTCAATCAGTTGAAGAGGAAAATACTGAAAATCAAGGGGTCTACATTCCACGAAGGATTGTAGGAAGGTTCAAGGTCGAACCAAGTCTTAAGCTTTTGGAGGGCTTCGTGATCAAATCCAAAGAGCTTGAGCAAGTGAGCTGTAGTAGCAAAGCAATGCCTGTGAAGAAGCCGAGTCGCACGAGAAGCCGGTGAGTGATCAAGGCGTCTCAGATCGAGTCGCAAAGGATCAAGTCGGTGTGTGATCAAGACTTGTATCCGGATTTTATTACCACTTTGTATATCGATCATTACCTAGTGGATTCCTCCATGAGTGGAGAAGAGAGGAGTAGAAGAATTATCCCATCTTCGAACCTCTATAAAAATTTCATTGTGTCATTTACATTTCAAAGACTTTAATTCTGCATTTTTAATCGCTTATATCTCATTTGATAAATTTGCTATCCACTCGATAATTTATAAGTACTAAACCAAGCACTAAATTCTTGCTTAATCAAACTTAAGGGTGTTAAGTCTTCCAAAAACAAAACCACAAGTTGAGTTAATTGAGCCAACAAGTGAGTTATTCCTTCAACAACTCGTTGAGTCCGTTGAGACTAACTCTACTAATTGACTAAATTGACCGTCCATCAAGGACACAATTGTGTAGCATCAACTCGTATATTTTAAAAGGACTAAATCGAAAATTTGGTAAGGTTTATTCAACCCCCTTCTAAACCTTACACCTTCACCCTTGGGACCTACAAGTGGTATCGAGCGGTTGGTTCATGGAACCCTCCGCACCAGTTCTTGAACTAGATCTCCAAACTTTTCAAAGTCCGCTTTAGTACTTAAACTTTCAAAACTCTTTTTATCATTAAAAGTTATTATCATGGAAGCAAATTTGACACGCATCCCTATGTTCACAATTGAAGAATTTGATAATTGGAAAATTCAGATGGTGCTCATCTATCAAAGATTACATGATGAGATGTGGATAGTAATAGAAGATGGGCCACCGCAAATCTTAAAGGTGAACATACCGTAAGAAGAGTGCGGTGAAGGAGAAGAGGATGTTGCTCCCTGCATCGATCATGGTTGAAAAACCAAGAATCGAATGCACAAATGATGACAAGAAAAGATACAACCCGGACAATGTAGCCAAGGACATTCTTTACAAAACCTTGGACAAAGCCATGTTCAATAAAGTCAAATCATGCAAAACGGCTAAAGAAATCTGGGACAAGCTAACATTGATTTGTGAAGGCTCGTGAGCAAATCAAAGAAAACAAATTATCGGTGGTTGTACAAAAATTTGAGAACTTCAAAATGATCTCGGAGAGAACCTAGATCAACCGGATGCTCGGTTCACGTAAATCACAAATGAGTTATGCACTTGGAAAGGAATATACACGAAGGAAATGTGTATGAAGATCCTAAAAAGTCTTCCGGATGAGTGGGAAATGAAGGTCGTGGCACTGAGACATTCCATGGATCTATCAAAGACATCCAATCATGAATTATTCTCAGATCTCAAAGCCTACGAGTTTGAGCCGAGAAGGAAAGACAGGAAGAGACAGTTGTACCCCAAAACAAATTTGCTCTAATTGTTAAAGATGGGAAGAGAGTTGAGGTCAAAAAGTCATAGACCCGTAAGAAATAGCCCCGATGGTTAAGAGGTTCAACAAGTTCTTCAATAAGAACTACAAGAGAGGAAAGGGTGAATCTTCCGAGAAGACACTCGGCTCCCTCCAAATCAAGGGAAGATAGGCCAACCAAGAGAACAGATCATCAAAAAGTTGAGTATCAAAGGTCGACAATCCAAGAATGGAAAAGAGTCGATCAAAAGGTGAATATCTATCTTTTGGAATCAGACAACCAGGTCACTATGCCATTGATCGCTCATATCCTCGTAGTCAACAAATACAGGAATGAAGAAGAAAGAAAGGTCTTGAGAGAAAGAAGACAAGAAAAGAAAAAGGCAATGATGGTGCAGAGATCAAAAACAATTTAAGTCAAGAGAGACGGTGATTCGAGAGAGCATGAAGCCGACTACTCAAGTGACTCGAAGAAGAAGCCCCGATCTTCTTGATGGCCAAAGAACAAGATCAACCGACCAAGAAGATGAGGTACACTCTAACTCATCAAACTCGGACTCGATGATAGTGATGTGACACACACACTTCATCACCCACTGATCTTTATGATTCATTAGGCAAAATGATGAAAGATTTTGAACACATTAAATCCTCACACACACTATTGAATGAGAAAACAGCCTTACTCAAGAGTCAAAACTCAAAGTCGACTAAGGAGCTGAGTACTCTAAGTCAAATAGCTGATGAGAATGAAAGTTTAAAGGCTGAAAATGCTAAATTAATAGCAGAAATTGCTGCTATAGAGAAGAGGGAGAATGACCTCAAGAATGTTATTGCCTCATTCACTAAGGCATCTAAATCATTGGATGATCTTATTTTGAGTCAAAGAGAATGTGGAGACAAGACAGGCCTAGGATTTAATTCCTCTGTGCTATGTCAAACCTCAAAAGTAATTTTGGAAAAAGGATCTTCAAGTCATGAAGAGTCTGAAAAATCCAAAACTCTAAATGTTGCACACACATTCACTCCAAAACACAATAACAAGCAAACTGGCCTTGGTTATAAAGGAAAAGGAAAGGAAAATGACCCGGTTGAGTGCGCTAAAAGGACAAGCGAGAAGAAATTCGGCCGAGTTCCTCAAAGAAACTCCAAACAAAAATTACTCAGAAAAGAAGAAGCGAGCTACCAAAAACCCAGAAAATCTATAAGAGAAATACATATGATGGGAATGGTAGAAAATATCCAAGCCAAGTGATTGGAATAATGTGAACTATCAAAGATAAACTTATGGAATATAAGCCCAAATGGCAAAGGCCTAGAACTCAAGCAAAGGCCATTCCGAAAGTATAAGAGCTTTCATCAAGACACACATATGCACCTAGGCACTACACTCAAAGACACCACAATTACCCAAGAAAGGCAATTGCTAAAACACATATGCAGCATATAGACAAAAGAGACATTTGTATGAACCTAAAATCCCCAAGCAATTTGCCAGGATTAATTATGATTATGGCGATAGATGGCAACCCCTTAGAGCCAAATCATTTGGCTATAGGCTGGTTGGATCATCTTACAATTTAACCCTCGGGACCTGCACAAGTATGGGTACCTAAAACTTAATTTCCTTGATTGCGGGTTCAAGAACAGTGAGTGCCAAGGGACCTGGTACATGGATAGTGGTCATTCCGGACATATGACAGAAATAAGAAAAATCTGTCAAAATTCAAGGAAGTTAAAGGAGCAAAAGTCATATTTGGAGGAAATGAAGCTCCTGGTGAAATAAGAAGCATTGGATCCATCAAGAGGAATGGATTAGAAATCACAGATGTTACATATGTTGAAGGACTCAACTTCAACTTATCGAGCATCGATCAACTCGCGTGACAAGGGCTACAATGTTGGATTCAACATGGGTGTATGCCAAATCAAGGATATCGAATCAAATGAAGTTGTACTGCAAGGATGTAGACAGAAGAATATGTATGTCGTGGATTGGTCAATCGCAACACCCAAAGACTGTCTACTAGCAAAGAGCACAATTTGAATCAAGTTGGTTGTGGCACAAAAAAGCCGAGTCACCTAAATTTCAAAACGATTAACAAGCTTGCAAGAAGTAATCTTGTGGAAGAACTTCCGGACTCAAAGATACAAGAAGGAAAGTATATGTGATGCATGTCGGAAGGGTAAACAAATCAAATCTTCATTCAAAGAAAAGACATGTTCATCTTCAACAAGAATATTGCATGCTACATATGGATCTATTTGGCCAAAGTGGAACCGGCTAGCATAAGTGGAAAGAAATATACTTTGGTGGTAGTAGATGACTACTCAAGATATATATGGACAATATTCATGTGCAAGAAGAAAGAAACTCTACAAAAACTACCACAAACGGTGATGAAGAGGATTCAAAACGAGAAGAGTCAAACCATTATCAAAATAAGATCGGATAGAGGAACCGAGTTTGTCAATGGAATAATAATCGAGTATTGTATTGAAAATGGTATTGGTCATGAACTATCGCACAGAATAACTCCACAAACAGAATGGAGTTGCGAAAGAAGGAAAGAACCTCAAAGAAGCAACAAGGACCATGTTAGTCAAGGGGGTTACTAAAAAGATTTTGGGTCAAGCAATCAACACAAACTTGCTACACCCAAAACAGATGTATGATAAACAGACATACGGTGACAAAGACTCCTTATGAGATTTGGATGGAAGAAAACCAAATGTTGCATATTTCGTAATATTTGGATGTAAATGCTTCATCCACAACAATGGCAAGGACAATCTAAAGGCTTTTGATGCTAAAGCCGATGAAGATATCTTCTTAGGATACTCAAACCAAAGCAAAGCCTACAGAGTACTCAATAAAAGGACTATGGTTGCGAAGAATCCATTCATGTGGTATTCGATGAGCCAAATGTAAATGAAGAAGACATTGAAGAGTCGGTGATAAGTCAATCATCCAACCATACTGAGAAGAGTCCCTACGCTAAAGTCAAGTCGGAATTATCAATTCGAAGAAGATGAGATAGTCTGAATCTCAAAAACAGACTTTAAAATTTGCGATTAAGTAATTACGAGAGAGCGACTACAAAGAACACGTTTGCAAGTCGATCAATCCAGCCTAACTTACTCCAACCCGATGTAAGATGGCCGAGAGACCATCCACCGTAACTTGTCATTGGAGATATAAGAGAAGGTGTCAAAACAAGATCAGAACTCAACAAGAAGCCATGTTCACATGCTTCATCTTGCAAATTGAGCCCAAAGACGTGTCACAAGCATTGGACGACACACATTGGATTCAAGCTATGCAAGAAGAGTCAATCGATTTGAAAGAAATAAAGTATGGGAATTAGTGCAAAGACCCACACATCAAAATGTTATTGGCACCAAATGGGTGTTCGTAAATAAGATGAACGAGGAAGGTTTTGTGGTAAGAAACAAAGCAAGACTAGTAGCCAAAGGATATTGCCAAGAAGAAGGGATAGATTTTGATGAAACATTTGCCCTCAGTAGCAAGATTGGAAGCTATAAGGATGTTTCTTGCCTATGCACTCACAAGGATTTCATTGTATATCGATGGATGTAAAAAGTGCATTCCTAAATGGTTTATTGGAAGAAGAAGTGTATGTTGAACAACCTCCAGGATTTGAGCAGAAGACTCTTGGAGATAAGGTATACAAACTCAAGAAAGCTCTATATGGATTGAAACAGGCACCCAGAGCATGGTATGATACTTTGTCACAATTCCTAACCGAAAATGGATTCACAAAAGGAAAAGTAGATAGAACACTTTTTTAATTCAAGACAAAAAGAGTATACCGCTTGTTCAAATATATGTGGATGACATCATTTTTGGATCCACAAACAAAGAGTCGTGTGAAAAGTTTCCAAACCTCATGCAAAGTAAATTTGAAATGAGCATGATGGGAGAGATGACATTCTTCCTTGGACTCCAAGTGAAACAGTGAAGGATGGAACCTTCATAAGTCAAACAAAATACACCGAGATTTAATGAAGAAGTTTGGTATGGAGGAGAAGTCTTCTCGTAAAAATACCAATGAATACATCACCAAAATGGACATGGATGCAGATGGCAAGCCTCAGTAGATCAAACAAGATACATAGCACTTATTGGATCATTGCTCTATCTTACAAAGAAGCAGGCCGACATCACCTTTTTGTAGGTGTATGTGCAAGATTTCAATCGCTTCAAAAGAGAGCCATATGACAAAGAAAGCTGACTAAGAGAATATTGAGATATTTGAAAGGAAGCCAAGAAGTAGGTCTATGGTATCCAAAGGAAGGTGGATTCAAGCTAATTGGCTATTGATTCTCGACTATCTTTGGATGTAGAGTGGACGGAAGAGCACTTCAGGCACATGTCAAATGCTAGAATCCTTCACGAGCAAAGATTGATGGAGGGACCAGGAGAGTCCTCCGAACACAATCGGAAATCGATCCAATGGGAGTGGTTCAACAAATCGCCATCGTTGTTCTTTGCCACCACTTCCCACCTCACTCGGAAGAAGCAATAAGGGACTTGGCGATGAAACGGGATAGTGGGGACCCCGGTCGAGCCAACCCCTATTGAAGGTGTGTTACCACCGCCCAAACGGCCTGAACATTCAATAGAAACAACCGGGAGCTTGGAGACGAGTGACCCCATTCAATTCACTCGGTGGTGCGCCACCGAGGGGGAAAACTCCCTCCACCGGCAGCAAGGTCGGAGAATGCCGCAGATGACTCCACAATGAATCAAGGAGGCGAAGTAGAGAAAATACAAACACAAGAAGAACAAAGCAAGTTGCCATCAACGAAGCTCGACGATTGAGATGTGTCTCGGTGAGGTGCCAATCGCTCCGAAGGCTAATGACGCGCTGATGCGTCGAGGCACGAGGAAGGAACACGGGAGTTAACACTGGCGATGAAAGTGCAATCCATGGGGTTGAGACTCAATGGATGCCACCGCAGAAGACCCTAAGACAGTGACACTGTCGAAAGGGAGGACTAAGGCCTCGCCGCAGTGAGATGATCTTTGGAGGTAATGAAGGCCCACGGGAGGTTGAGACTTCCTGGGGTAAAGAAGTCAAGTAGAGAACATCCTCCCGCTATCATCGACCTATCTCGAAAAGGAGATAAGCGCACTTCATGATTCCCAGGATAATCCTCGATGTAACATTTTCGGGATCGAAAGGCGAAGAAGAAGCCGAGTCATCCCCGTGACAGATCCAAAAGACTCACACGGATGTTCCAAGCACGAGCAGGTCGATCCCTCAAGACTACTCGTCAAACATTTAATTTTGATGAAGAGCCACCAATGGAAATCTCATCATCGTCCGATGACGCTTCGATAAGGCCGAGGACTAGTCTACTCAAAAGGAAAAATCATTTGAGACCAACGGTTGTTGAGACTGTTGAGGCTCGACAAAAGTCGGGTCCACTTCACAACAAAACCCAATCAACCATAGTCCATCGCGCAGCTCCTCAAGGCAGCAGGTCGATTCCTAAAAGAACTTCACGCGCACCGCTCATCATCGAACGCATCGATTGGCGGTGATGAATCCTTTATCGAATCTTTTCCTTTTTCCTCGGAGGTACCCGACCTCCATGAAGAGTCGAGAACGAACGCGCACGCTACCACATTGCATCTCCCCCGCTTTTTCCATCGTGCACCATTGTTCCGGTGATTATGATTTTGATGTTGCATGGCCATCACCGCAACGGAAGAATCGGTGAAGTCCGCGAAGTGTTCAAGGCATTATTCGGCCGAGATTGAACGGATGGAGAGGCATCAGCCCTCTTTGGACATGCGATCGACAACAAAGATGCCAATCTCACCTTTGGCGATTTAAGAGGCATAACAATCCGGATCGGGAATGGTGGCAACAAAGAAGAACAATGCGTGTGGAACAAGTCGATACTTGAGGACATTGTTCAACAAGTCTGCTGGTATGGAGAGCTGAAAATATCGATGCAAAAACGGCCGAGAGAGCATATTGAGCACATGCATGAAGCTCACATTTCCAAGATAAAGTCATGCATTGCGTGAGCAAAACAAGAGTGATCTACGAGCGTTTGGAAGAGACCATGAATACAAAATTCAGCCTTCTCATGGTGAGATGAAGCCGATTTTCAGAGTCCAACGCTACTCGATCCGAATTTCGTGTTGCATACTCTGCAGCCAGACTCGAGACAAAACTCAACTATTAGTGCTCGACTTCCGCTTGCAAGTCTATTTCTAGGTGTCCCTCTCTCTTTTGATGATGCCAAAAAGGGGAAGAGGAATACCTAAAGCGCGCAAGGGGATCCGAAGTTGAGAAGGAAGGAACAATGCGAGGGGAAAGTCGGTGAGGAATTGTTGAAACAAAAGAAAGGAAAGCTTGTAGAGAGGGGGAACGATCAACAGATGTGACCTTGATGATTGCACAAACCCCCAACAAGGTCTGTCACCTGGTGACATTATCAAAGAACTCCTGTGACTCTCGCCACTCCAACACTCTGCTATATCTATGGGAAAAGAGAAAAACAATTGAAGCGAGGGATGAAGGAAGTGGAATGAAGAATGGATGCTCGGGTTATGAACATCTTGAAAGAACATGGAGGCATTCCAAAGACGAGAGACACTTATGCCATCTCGATGTCGGGAAGAGCCACGATCGTTGATGAATTTAAAGCGCTCGAATCAAGGATACTTTGCAAAAATGTCTTGGGAAAATGGTCTCACGTTATGTGAAGAAGAAGCCGACAGTGAGCAGACTACCGCAATACTCTGTTTGGTCACTCCGCCTCGGTCACTCACCGGAAAGAAGAAGACCCCAAGATAATACACGCCAGAGGTAGAGGAAAAAGTAGTGGTGGAGGAAGAGGTTTCCAGACCTAGGCCTCGCCCAAAAATATTGAATACGAGATCCAGGAAAGAAAGGAGGGATCTCTTGGTGGGCTGGCTTGACCAAGTAGCAAACTTGCAAGTGGCTAAAACCAACGCCGAGTATGCAAAAAGAATAGAAGAAGAAAACAAGAGACAAACTCGGCTATGGGAGGAAAGACAGAAAGATTAAGAAGAGATGAAGGCCGCCAGGAAGGCATATGAAAAGAAAAAGAAGGCGGTGATTTACGAGAAAAAGAGAAGAAGAGAAGAAGATCTTGAACAAGATGAAAGAAGGAGATAGCGAAGGAGATGAAGTGTTCTTTGTCCAACCCTTCGTGTATCTTATTATGTAAATACATACAATGTAAGTCTTTCAAATAAAGTCAGTAAATTCTTTATTTTTTTGTAGACAAATATGTGCTCGATACTTGTAAATTGATTGTGTAAAAGAACAAGAATGTTATGATCAATAAAAGGATTGATTCTGCGCATACATTCTATGTCAATACACTATCTCAGTATGTATCTTTGATATTTGCATTTTTGAATGATTTAAGTTTTGGCATCATCAAAAAGGGGGAAATTGTTAGGAAATTTATTGTTTAGATTTTGATGAATGCTATGTAAAACTTAGAATAGAAAGTTGGCACCCCAATTCTTGTTGTAAAATGCATTGTAATAAATAGAGTGGCCAAGCTAAGTTAAGTCGGCCTACGCCCTAACGTGCAATAAGACAATCAAGACTAGAAGGAAGACTCATTGCAAGACAGTGAGTATGGCAAAGAAGAGTAGACGGAACTCTATGAAGAAGGTGAGATGCGGTGAGTGGAGTATCAGTCAAGTCAACTCGAGAAAAGCCAAGTCTCAAGTTGAAGTGTGGAAGAGTCATCCAATGATTGGAAGATGACTCCAAGTCACCTGGGGAAAGCAAGGAAATGCGGTCAAGTCGAGATAATCGAAAAGATCCGTTTACGTAAATCAAGAGAATTACTTAAACAAGTAATATCTCCATACCACCTTTCTCGGAGTGCTCATCCCGAGAAGCGTGCAAATGGAATGAACCAATGGGAAGCACTACACCGTGTCGAACTCAAAAGGTGAAAGAACAATTCATACGAGGAAATGGCAATTCCAAGAACTGCAACAAGACAAGCCAACGACTGCAAGTGACTTTCAAAAATAAGCCTATCTCTTCAACGGGCAAATTTTTGAAAGATCACTATAAAAGGCTGAGGAGTTTAAATTGAGAAAAGGAGAGACACAAGTGACATAAGAGATAGATCTCAACCAAAAACGTTCAAGCAATTATTAGAAAATCAAATATTCTCAATCCTCAAGCCTACACTACGAAGGACATCAATCCAACACTCACCTGTGAAGGAAAGATAACTTCAATCAGTTGAAGAGGAAAATACTGAAAATCAATGGGTCTACATTACACGAAGGATTGTAGGAAGGTTCAAGGTTGAACCAAGTCTTAAGCTTTTGGAGGGCTTCGTGATCAAATCCAAAGAGCTTGAGCAAGTGAGTCAGTAGTAGCAAGCGCAAAATGCCCTGCCGTGAAGAAGTCGAGTCGCACGAGAAGCGGTGAGTGATCAAGGCGTCTCGGATCGAGTTCCAAAGGATCAAGTCATTTGTGTGATCAAGACTTTGTATCCGGACTGTTACCACTTTGTATCTTCGATCATTACCTAGTGGATTCCTCCGGAGCTGGAGAAGAGAGGAGTAGAAGAATTACCCCATCTTGAACCTCTATAAAAATTTCATTGTGTCATTTACATTTCAAGACTTTAATTCCCGCATTTTTAATCGCTTATATCTCACGATAAATTTGCTATCCACTCGATAATTTATAAGTACTAAACCAAGCACTAAATTCTTGCTTAATCAAACTTAAGGGTGTTAAGTCTTCCGCTAAAAACAAAACCACAAAGTTGAGTTAATTGAGTTAACGGTGAGTTATTCCATCAACGGCTCGATTGAGTCCGTTGAGAGACTAACTCTACTAATTGACTAAATTGACCGTCCATCAAGGACACAGCTGTGTAGCATCAACTCTGTATATTTTAAAAGGACTAAATCGAAAATTTGGTAAGGTTTATTCAACCCCCCCTTCTAAACCTTACACCTTCACCCCTTGGGACCTACAAATGGACATTGACATATGGGTGCTTATTTATGTGAATGTTTACTGTTTATATTAATATTATATGTGGGAGTTAATTTTTGACAATGGTGGTAGTTCGGTATCCTCATTTATTTTTTTTACTTTTTCTACATTGATGTAGTAGGCTTTGAAAATATGTAATTTTTGTTATTTTTTCGAGACATATATTTATTGAGCCGATTTTTGGAGGCTATGTAACATCAATTTTATGAGGATATTTTTTGGTTTTTTTACTACCATTGGTCTAAATTATCTCCACATGATGCACCATATGTCAATGTCGCCCATGGGGGCTATATTTTTTCGTAATTACTTATATCACATGGTTGCATGCATGATTTATTTATGGACATCGATAATTTTATTCATGGATCAGTAATTTTTTATTGTGATCTTCAATTCAGTGGGAGATGATTACTAGCCTTGGTGGCAAATTTTTGATCTCATTGAATTGAAGAAAATAATAAATATTACTTTGGATCCAGAATAATTTTTTTAGATCAGTACCTTTAGACCAAACTCACCAACTTTAGTTTAGCCAATGTAGCATGAAAATAAACAAAGTATCCAGTATTGCCGCGACTTAGACGCGGACAATATTTTTGTGGATCAAAGAAAGTATTTGCGCTTTATTTGTTTAAGCCGCAAATGTAAGAATTTAATTGTCCGAAATAATCGCAGTTGAGATGCCGATGATATACTTATGGATCAAGAATTAATTTTGCACTTAAATTTGTTTGAACTGCAAATTTAATAAAATAGTTTAAGCTCTATTTTTGGAATATAAGCTTACTCCCAAGTAAATACTCTAGTTATCCAAATTTGCTATTTGAGTTGAATTAAGGATATTAGTAACTTGTGTTATTATTAATGAAAATCCCCTATCTAGAGGTTGATTATAAAAAGTTGAGAAATACATAAGTGAGTGCACTTGTCGCTTGTGCTGACCGACATAAACCAACTCGGGTAAATGTTAAAACAAGCATAATGTAGCTTGATGAGAGCAAGAGCTAAAACTTGAACTATAAATTGATCCATAAAGTGACAAGACGTCGTGTCACCTTATTGAATAAGGCAATTAAGTGTCAACAAATATTAAGTGCACTTATGAGATTGGCAGCTTGACTCGTAATTGTACTGAGATGAAGTTTAACTATTTAATTGCTCTCTTATTTTTTCGCTAGTTTTACAAATCTCTGCATGGGTGGATTGTAGATATTGGTTGACTTAGAATACAATTGAGATTGAGCAAATATGTATGACTATTATCGAGTTGTGCAACTATATAGCGCATAAGAGGAGGCTAAAAAGAGTCACCTCAAGCTCAATAGTTGGTGTGAGCAACTTGATGTGTCGATATAGTCTTACTCGGATAAATGCACTTGTAAGATATTTGTTGAGTGAGAAGACTTGTCAATCTTTTCTTTGTGATGCTTGGCTTTAGATAGTATTTCTTTTAGATCTTCTAATGATATCGTGGTACGTGAGGTTAGGAGGACGACTGTATTAGCTCGAGGAGGATTTATTGTCTAACTCGCTAAGGTCAATCTCCCTCTGCATAATTTTTTTTCAAGCGGGATAAGCCTGCTGGAAGAATGAAAACTGGCTATTTTTTCCTTTAAAGTTAAGTCCACTAAATTCAGTGCAGACTTATGAGTGTGAGACACAAAATTAACGCATTATATTTTCTTTCATTGCTATTTACGCTATAAGTTAGTACATTCTCACTCTCATCAGTTAAAAGCGCCAAATTGCTTTGAGCGATTCTTAACAGATGGAGATGTGCTAATATGGAACAGAAATAGTGTGTCTAATTAGTCTGGACACATAGTTGAAGGAAATAAAGTTGCAAGTTGAATGATGGTTCCAAATACTTTGCAACTGTATGAGCTTGCGAAGAATGGACAATCACTTCAAAATGGTTAGATTTATGATGGCGCAATTTGATTTATGTATCTTGTTGCTGCCTACATCATAAAAAAATGTGTCTCCAAATGATTCTTTAACCTTATATGAGCTTTAGTTTGATAACAAGCCCAAATTAGTGGGTCTACCCATGTAAGTTCGAGAATATGTGTTCTCACGTGGAGAATCAAGCCACACAATTTAGTTTTCTCCTCAAAGGGATTTCTTGAGCATGTGTGAAGTCTAAAGAGATCTTAAAACTATGCGAGTTGCAAGATCCTTAGGAGGCGCTCATTTCTCTAGCGAGGATGTTGTGTTTTATACTCATCTAGTAATCATAGGGATAATGGGAGCAACACTAAGTCAGCGGGAGCTAGTGTCTCACACACGAAGGATTCTCAAATTCCACGAGTAAAAGGAGTGAATATGAAATATTCCCCATCATCTATATGAGATTGAATGGGTATCCTTCACAATTACTTTTGTGGATGTTAATGAGTCGATAGAATATGTGACTTCACTTGATGCCCTAAGTGGATAGTTGTTGCGAAGGAAAAGATGAGTGGAATGACTAAGAATAAAGTCTAAGAGCTTGTTAATCTTTTGTCTACATGCAAGACCATTTGAAACATGTGGTTTCGGAAGGTCAAGTGCAATATAGATGGGTTGATTAACATGTGTGTAGCTCGACTAAGGAGGAAATATTTACGCCTGTTAGAAGAGCGTAAATTTTTTGAGATGTTCTCCCTAAGTGGTGAGATTGCCTCAATTCGCCTGATATGTTATCTATTATTGCCACTTTCGTCTGGGTTTGTCCTGGATGATTGATGTTGACATAGTTCAGTGAAAGTTGAATTAGGAGATCTATGTAGATCACCCGATGAATTCAACAAGTGGAAAAAGAGCGCATTGATTGTTGATCAAGAAGCTCCAATTGTGACTTGAGTCATTATTGATTTCATCGAGCTATCATTTTGGTAGGCCTACGATGGTCAATTAATTCACTGAACATATGTAGAGTTGTATCTCATTGTACGTGTCACGCCCCAGACGGGATGCGACGATGATCCACAACAAAAATAAACCCAACAGTCTAGAGAAATTATACAATATAACCCCAAGTGAAACAGAGTCTAAAGTAGCGGAAAATAAAATATAAGTACGAACTACAACAATATCCAAATACAACCCATCAGAAATATCCAAATTAAACTTACAGTCCAAAACTAAAATAAAGTACACAACATCACAAGCTTAAGTGTCAAAGGGTCCTACGCCCTTAAGAAGATACAAATAAAATAGAGAAGAGAAGCAGAATAAAAGAAAGTCCAACATCAGCTGAAGCACAAGAAACAAGTACAATCAATAGTAAAAATGAGCAAGTCCGATAGGCGAAGCACGGAAAATCAGTCCGTGGTAGGTTCGGCGTCTTCAACATAGTCCCCATCTAGCCGTTAGAAAACAGGAGGGGATGAGACATAAATCTCAGTGGATGGGGTGATCGTATGCAAGTGTGGCGATATATATAGTTAATGCAAGAAAACTGTTATATGAAAAATGCGTTAGTTATGATGCGTGGTTTCACATACAGTTCGCAAGCATCATGGTATATATACTTAAAATAATATACTTATATAGTTTTGAAAAGAGTTCATGATCATACAAGCACTATGTGATTCAAGCAAGATAGGTAGGATTGCATACGGGACGTAACACCAATCCATGCAAGACAAGTAGTGGTTGCGTACGGATTTGTAGCGCCAACCAATGCAATACAAGTAGCGGTTGCGTACGGATTTGTAGCGCCAACCAAATGGGTCCGAATAACTCCAGAATCGTGTGGATCAGACAGCGATTCCTTCGTTCTTTCTTGTAACTCCCCGAGCAAGATGGTCGAAGACCTGTCACCTTATCGCTCCATAGGCAAAGACAAATCAACAGTAGAGCTAGCTAGGCCCAGATTGTCATAATCATGATTATACCTCAAGTACTATGACCCGCTTCCCTTGGACAAACGTCTTCCCTCAGTTGCGGGATTAGGACGATTGGACCGGAGAGTGGAATAGCAGCCGAGCTGCCCGGTTCCATCCCCGACGTATCCATTCCGATTGTGAGCTCGACACACCATGTTGACTCAGGCAGGAAGATAATTACAAGTTCAGGAAGTCAACCAGGCAGTCGAGTATTATTGATTTAGGGAAGCAGTTCAGGAAAGGTTTTCGAAACGCGTGGCATTTATTGGCGTCGGTGGAGTAATTTGGATGAAGATAATTATCAATAGGATAAGTAATCTTCGATGTCTTGAAGAATTAGGTGGGACATAAGTCCCGTTATAGATTATAAATCGCAAGATGAGGAAGTCGGCCCGCGATCGCGTATTAATCGGTCAAGATGATCCGATGAGTCAAGGGATTTTTGAGGAAATAAAATATTTAATTGTTTATTAAAAGTCAGAGGGTCCAGGGCTGTTCTTTTAAAAATAATTTAATTTGGCTTAGGTCCTTGTTAAAAAGAAAATTTACAATTAGCCACGTTTTGTAAAAACCAATATTTTTGGGGTTAAAAATTGAATAATTAAATGTCCTGACCTTGAACAATTATGAGGTCAGTTCCTAATTTCTCTAAATTATTCATAGATTCAGGTTTTTAGAGTGTTGAGGTCGAGTTTTTATAAAAATCTCACATTGGCCCTTAATGTTTTAAAATTGTCATTTCGGCCCTAAGTTTAAAATAATTGGATCTTACAAACCGGAAGGGATTTTAATGTGATTCCAGTTGTAAAATGCCACTAAGGTTAGTGGGATATTGGGACAAAATAGTTTTAAAAGAAAATAAGTATAGATCCCTTAACGTTTGAAAATCTCATTTTTTGTCTCATTTTAAAATAATTACCTTTAAGGCTTTTAGGAGTCCAATTATTATGAATTTGAACCTTGGGTTCAAAATATCATTAAGTTATATTTAAATTAGTATTTCCAGGTACATGGACTGTATAAGTCCTGGAAATTTCATTTGGGTCCTCAAGTTTAATCTTTTACAATTTGGTCCCTCAATTTTATAAAATTACTTTCCAAGCTCTAAACACTTATATTTTTGGAATACACTTAATATATGTTATTTCCAGTCCCTTAAAAGTTAAAATTTTAATTTTTTAAATAGGGGCCTGGTACAGTTTCGAAAATTGCAATTTAGCCCTTACACTTTTAAAATTTACAATCTAGTCCTTGGGCTTTTAATGGTTGATTTTATTTATCTCAAAACTCTTAAAACTTTATTAAAATATCTAAACATCATTTTTGAACCTAAGTACAGTCCCAAAATTCGAAAATTACAGAGGGATCTCTTAAATTTTGTTTCTTGCAATTAAGTCCACCAACTTACCATTTTTGCATTTTTATTATCATCAACTGCACCTTATCCCACTATGTGGGGTCGGTGGTGTGAAGTTTATAGTGTCAATTAATTATCTAAAATTAGTTAACACTACAAATTCACACAAAAAGCAAAGTGGCAAAGTTTTACGCCGGATGCCCTTCCTGACGCAATCTTCATACGAAGGAGAAATGAGATGAAATTCCAAAACTATCAGCATCATAGGTTTTTCCACTTGCATGGAAAATACGATGAGACGGCGATGAGTTGAGATAGTTGCTCTAGTCATGTTCCATTTCATGATTGATATTGTAAAATCAACATATAGGTCATGGAACATGACCACACCATTTTTGCATTTTAAGTCCAAAAATTCTAATTTAATCAATTATGCCCGACTTGTTCAGGTTATAAGTCATATAAAACATGGATTTCAAGGATCATAAACATGCATTATACAGTAATTCATCAAATACAACATTAAAGCGTACAAGCATGCACCTAAATTTCAATAAATAGCATTTTTGAGCAACACCATGAGAATTTTTACAACTTGATGTATGAAATCAACATGCAATACATAATATATATATATATATATATATATATCTCAAGTGCTCAAAAACAAAATACTACATGCATTTAAGGAAAAACACCTAGAAGTTGGAAAGATTTTTCCACCCACCTTAAAATGAATTATTGTGAAATAAAAGGTTAATTAACAAGTGGATTTAAGAGGTCACTTAGGTCAACCCCTAAGTCAAAAAAAAATACCAAAATTAAGAGTTAGAAAATGAGGTTAAAAATTAAGGAGAAGAAGAAAGTGGTGAAGAAATTGGTACAACTACACTTATCTTGTGTAGTAGGTAAATTGAGACTAGTAATGGTGTGAAGCCCCGATTTTTCCGAACATATAATTGATTCTTATTGTCGTCTATGTATTGATCGACTATTTTACCGCCTCACTTTGACGGGTAATTATTAATAATATATATTTTGTATTTTATTTCATTTCATTTATTACTTGTGATCATGATCATCATTAATTCTATTTCACACTTATGATCACTTGATTGATCATTATTACTATTTTTGTATTTATTGGTCACCTTAGAATTTTAAGAGATTATTTATTTTAGAGACTTTTAGCTTATAGAATTAAGATTTTGATTTAGATTAAGTGATCATGAGACTTATAAGTGATCAAGGAAATCACTAATCATTTTGAAGATTGATATATTTCATCTATTATCATCAAATTTGGGACAAAAAAAAATATGGAATTACCACAATGCTCTTATAATGGACGGCCATGGTGATGATTTTGGAGTAAAAATATCATTCAACTCTTGTACACTTACACCTTATATTAGTCATCTTGTGTATAATTATACCATTAATTCAAACATTATACACATCATCTCATACATTAATTCTTTAATACTATTTTTCCCAACATGTTGGAGTCTTCCCAACATTCCTTCTCCTTCCATACCTTGCCCATACTTTGACTAGTCTAATTGTCTCCATGCAAGAGACAATTTGCAAGACACAAATTTAATCAAAAATTCCTCCCCCTCTCTACCATGGTGGACGGCCATTTTGGCAAGAAATGAACAAATTTTGTTCATTTCATCCAACACATTCTAACTCTCAAGCCTTTTCTCCTCATTCTCTCTAACCTCTCTCTAAAATTCATTCACATCTTTAAACCCAAGCCCATCACATCTTCAAACCCATGTTCATATCTTCAAGAACATCTTCTTCCTAACATCAAACTTACTTTCTTTCTTCAAACATCTAAACCAAAACAACAATCTTACCACTAAAACTCAAAAATTCGAACACCCCATTTTCTCAAGGTAAGAAATTTCACTCCTCAATTCAACTTAAATTCTTTCTACTCATCACCTTCTTCTTTTAACTTAAGTTTATATTTTGGATTTTGAGGTACTTAGAAGACCACTTGGAGACATGCATGCATGGTGGTGAAACTTGAAGACTTGAAGAAGAACTAGTAGAGAAATTTGGACTACAAGGTAAGAATTGGACACTAGAACCCTTCTTTCCTATTCTTTCTATTTTTTTTCAAATTTTAATGCCCCTTTTTCATTTTTGAGAAATAGGGGCTGACCTTAGGTGATTTTGGAGCTGAACCAAAAAATTCCAAATTTAAAGCTTCAACTAGTCTCCAATCACCTACTACACAAGGTAAAGTGTAGTCTTTCTCATTTTCTTATCTCCTTCTTTTTCTCCTTAATTTTTCTCTCATTTTTCTAACATCAAATTTTTGATATTTCTTGACTTAGGGGCTGACCTAAGTGACCTCATCCAAAAATTGTGAAATTATCCTTTTATTTCACAATTTTCCAATTTTAAGGTGGGTGAAAAAATACTTTCCAACTTCTAGGTGTTTTTATTAAAATGCATGTAGAATTTCGAACATGAGCCCTTGAGATATATAATCTATGTATTGCATGTCAATTTTATGTATCAAATCATGAAAATTCTCAAGAGTTGCTCAAAATTGCTATTTATTGAATTTTAAGTGCATGCATGTACAATTTAATGTTTTATTTGATGAATTCTTGTATATATTGGACATGCACGTGTATGATCTTTGAAATCCATATTTTGGATGACTTATAACCTGGACAAGTCGAGCATAATTGATTAAATTTCAATTTTGGACTTAAAAATGCAAAAATGGAAAGTTGGTGGACTAAATTGCAAGAAAATAAAAGTTAAAGGACCCCTCTGCAAATTTCGATTTTTGGGACTGTACTCAGGTTCAAAAATGACTTTTGGATATTTTAATAAAGTTTTAAGAGTTTTAAGATAAATAAAATCAACCTTTAAAAGCCCAAGGACTAGATTGTAAAATTTTGAAAGTTTAAGGGCTACTTTGCAAATTTTGAAACTGTACCAGACCATAATTTTAAAATTTGAAATTTTTACTCTTGAGGTACTGGAAATTACATATTTTAAATGTATTCCAAAAATCCAAGTGTTTAGGGCTTGGAAAGTAAATTTTCTAAAATTGAGGGACTAATGTGTAAAATACTAAACTTGGGGACCCAATTGAAATTTCCAGGACTTATGCAGCCCATGCACCTGGAAATACTAACTTAACTATAACTTAATTATATTTTGGACCCAAGGTTCAAATTTCATAACAATTGGACCCCTAAAAGCCTTAAAGGCAATTATTTCAAAATGGGACAAAAATGATATTTTCAAACATTAAAGGACCTACACTTATTTTGTCACGCCCCAAACGGGACGCGACGAACGATCCAAAACTTAAATACAATAACCGAACAGTCCAGACAAATATCAACGAGAACCCAATGAAACAGAGTCTAAATAGCAGCGGAAATAAAATAACAAGTACGAATACAACTTAAAGTCTACAATCCATCATCCAAGTTACAACCCGAAAATCAACAAAATATAGCAACTTAAAGTCAAAGGGTCCTACGCCCTTCAGTTACAAACTGGAATGGAACGAAATACAAAAGTCCGACAACAACATAAGAAAATAGTCCAATCAACAACAAGAAGTAGTAAATCCAACAAGCGTAGTACAAGGTCTCAATCCGAGCGGTTCGGCTCAAAGATCTTCAACGAAATCCTCATCTAAGGTTAGAAAACAGGTGGGGATGAGACAGAAATCTCAGTTGATGGGGTGATCGTGTGCAAGTGTGGCGCAATTTAGTTAATGTGAGAAAACAGTTATATGAAAACGCATGAGTATGATGCATGAATCCACACACAGTTCGCAAGCGTCGTGATAAAATAATACATTAGTATATTTATACAGTTCAAGAAAACAGTTCATGGTCACACAGGCACTATGTGATTCAGTCAAGACAGGTAGGATTGCGTATGGAAGTGTAATGCCAATCCTATGCAAGGCAAATAATGGTTGCGTACGGATTTGTAGCGCCAACCAATGCAAAACAGGTAGCGATTGCGTACGGAAATGTAACGCCAATCAATGCAACAGGTAGCGGTTGCGTACAGAAATGTAACGCCAACCAAAACGGGTCCGATAATTCCGGAATCGTGTGGATCGACAGCGATTCTTCGTTCTTCCTTGTAACTCCCGGTCCAAGATGGTCCAAGACGGCACCTTATCGCCCGAGGCAAAGACAAAATCCACAAAGTGGAGCTTGCAAGGCTCGAACTGGTCATAATCATGATTATACCTCGATACTACGACCCGCTTCCCTTGGACAAACTCCGTCCCTCGGTTGCGGGATTAGGGCGATGGGGCGGAAGAGTGAAATAGCAGCCGAGCTGCCGGTTCCATCCCCCGACGTATCCATTCCGATCGTGAGCTCGACACACCAAGTTGACTCAGCAGAAAGTAATTACAAGTACAGTCAACCAGGAAGTCGAGTATTATTGATTGGGAAGCGATTCAGAAAATTTTGAAAACGCGAGTGGTAATTATGGCGTTGGTGGAGTTTTTGGATGAAGATGATTATCGGAAGGATAAGCAACCTTCGATATCTTGAAAGATTAGGTGGAACATGAGTCCCGTTATAGATTCAAATCGCAAGGCGAGGAAGTCGCTCCGCGATCGGGTATTAATCGGTCAAGTCGATCCGATAAGTCAAGGGTTTTTGGGAAAATAAAATACTTTAATTAAATCTCCAAGTCAGAGGTTCCAGGGCTATTTTAGTAAAAGAGAAAATAATTTGAGTTAGGTCCTTTATAAAAGAAAAATTGTAATTTAGCCCCGTTTTGTAAAAACCAACACTTTTGGGGTTAAAAATTGAATAAATAAATATCCCGGCCTTGAAAAATTAAGAGGTCAGTTCCTAAATTCTCCAAATTGTCCAGCGATTCAGGTTTTTAAAATTTTGAGGTCGAGATTTTGTAAAATTCTCACATTGGCCCCAAATTTGTAAAAATTGCCAATTCGGACCTTAAGTTTTAAAAATCGGAACTCACAAACTGGAAGGGCTTTTAATGTGATTCCAGTTGGAAAATGTCACTAAGGTTGGTAGGATATTGGGACAAAAGCAGTTTTTTAAAAGAAATATATGTAGGTCCTTTAACTTTTGAAAATATCATTGTTGTCCCATTTTAAAATAATTGCCTTTAAGGCTTTTAGGGGTCCAATTGTTATGAAATTTGAACCTTGGGTCCAAAATATAAATAAGTTATAGTTAAGTTAGTATTTCCAGGTGCATGGGCTGTATAAGTCCTGGAAATTTCATTTGGGTCCTCAAGTTTAATATTTTACACATTAGTCCCTCAAATTTAGAAAAATGACTTTCCAAGCCCTAAACACTTGGATTTTTGGAGTACTTTTAAAATATGTAATTCCCAGTACCTTAAGAGTAAAAATTTCAAATTTTAAAGTTTAGGTCTGGGGCAGTTTTAAAAATTGCAAAGTAGCCCTTAAACTTTCAAAATTTTACAATCTAGTCCTTGGGCTTTTAAAGGTTGATTTTATTTATCTTAAAACTCTTAAAACTTTATTAAAATGTCCAAAAGTCATATTTGAACCTGAGTACAGTCCCAAATTTTGAAATTTGCGGAGGGGTCCTTTAACTTTTATTTTTTTGCAATTTAATCCACCAACTTTCCATTTTTGCATTTTTAAGTCCAAAATTGAAATTTAATCAATTATGCTCGACTTTTCCAGGTTATAAGTCATCCAAAACATAGATTTTAAAGATCATACACATGCATGACCAATACATACAAGAATTCATCAATTAAAACATTAAATTGCACATGCATGCACCTAAAATTCAATAAATAGCAAATTTGAGCAACTCTTGAGAATTTTCATGACTTGATATATAAAATTGACATGCAATACATAGATTATATATATCTCAAGGCTCATGATCAAATTTTCTACATGCATTTAATCAAAACACCTAAAAGTTGGAAAATAATTTTTCCACCCACCTTAAATTTGGAAATTGTGAAATAAAAGGATAATTTAACAATTTTTGGATGAGGCTTCTTAGGTCAGCCCCTAAGTCAAGAAAATATCAAAATTTGGAGTTAGAAAAATGAGAGAAAAATTAAGGAGAAAAAGAAGGAAATAAGGAAATGAAAAGGACTACACTTTACCTTGTGTAGTAGATGTTTGGAGACTAGTTGAAGCTCAAAAATTGGAAATTTTGGCTCAACTCCAAAATCTTCTAAGGTCAGCCCCTATTTCTCAAAAATGAAAAAGGGGTGTTAAAATTTGGAAAAATTAGAAAGAATAGGGAAGAAGGGGTCTAGTACTCAATTCTTACCTTGTGGTCTAATTTCCTCTACTATTTCCTCCTCAAGCTTGAGGTCCCTCTTCAAAAATGTTGTCAAGCTCTAATCTTCAAGGTCTTCTAAATGTACCTCCAAACCAAATTCAAACTTAAGTTAAGAAGGTGGAAGAGATGAACAATGTGATATCCAAAAATGGATTGAAGCTAAAATTTCTTACCTTGTATGATGATGGTTCGATTTTTTTGTGAAGAATAGGAGGAAAATGTTGAAATTTTTTCTAAGTATAGAAGAAGAAAGTGAAAGGAAGAATAGAGAGAAGTTGGGAGTTTTTAGAGAGAAGGAGGATAATTGATTTGGAAGATCAAATGTGTTGGTGAAATTTGAGATGAAATTTTTGTGTAATTAGGCCATATGGCCGTCCAACATAGTGAGAGAGGGAGAGAAAATTTTGTTCAATTTGTGTCTTGTAATTTTCCTCATGCATGGGAGACAAAGTGCAAGTCAAAGTATGGGCTTGAATGGTGTTGGGGGAATATTGAGAAGAATGTTGGTAAAGTGGGAATAAGTTGGGAAAAATAGTAATAAAGAATTGGTGTATAAGATGATGTGTATAATGTTTGAATTAATGATATAATTATACACAAGATGACTAATATATGGTGTAGGTGTACAAGAGTTGGATGATATTTCTACTCCAAAAATGTCCATGTTGGCCGTCCACTACAAGGGTATTATGGTAATTCCATATATTTTTTTTTGTCCCAAATTTGATGATAATAGATGAAATATATCAATCTCCAAAATATTTAGTGATTTCCTTGATCACTTATAAGTTTCATGATCACTTAATCTAAATCAAAATCTTAATTCTATAAGGTAAAAGTCTCAAAATAAATAGTCTCTTAAAACTCTAAGGTGACTAATAAATACAAAAATAGTAATAATGATCAACCAAGTTATCATAAATGAGGAATAGAATTAATGATGATCATGATCACAAGTAATTAAATAAAATGAAATAAAATACAAAATGTATATATTATTATTAATTACCCATCAAAATGACGCGGTAAAATAGTCGATCAAAAGTATAAACGACAATAAGGATCAATTAATAGCTCGGAAAAATCGGGGCTTCACATCCTCCCCTCCTTAAAAGAATTTGGTCCCCAAATTCTCTTCAGAATAGTTCTGGATATTGATTCCTTATGTCTTCTTCCATTTCCACGTTGCGTCTTCATCTCGGTTGTGGTTCTGCCACACCACTTTAACCATCGAGATTTCTCTCTTACGCAACTGTCGTATCTGCTGATCAATGATCCGAATTGGCCTCTCGGTGTAGGATATATTTTCCATTAGAGGAGTATCTCGAGTGATGATATGCTCGGGATGCGGTTGATATTTCTTGATCTCGACACGTGGAATACATCGTGCATTCCCGCATATGGTCTTTGTAACTCGAGTCTGCAGAAAGGCTAACTTCCCGATCCTCTGTAAAATCTTGTAAGGTCCAACATATCTCGGGCTCAACTTGCCTCCTTTCTTCGGATTGATCAATCCTTTCCGTGGTGAGAGTCTGAGAAATACTTCATCACCGACTTCAAATTCCAAATCCTTTCTTCTCTTGTCCGCGTAACTCTTTTGGCGGCTCTGAGCTGTGCAAATCCGCTCCTTGATCAGCTTGACCTTCTCCATGGCCTCCTGAACTAAGTCGACCTTTGGAATTGAGGATGACTTTCATTTCTCTTTCGGAGTCCATTGGTCGTCAATCTCCCAGTGTAGTGGGGATCTACATTTTCGCCCATATAATGCCTCGTAGGGTGCCATCCCAATCGTGGCCTGATAACTGTTATTATAGGCGAACTCGGCTAATGGTAAGTGTGAATCCCAACTTCCTTGAAAATCCAATGTGCAGGCTCGCATCATATCTTCAAGGGTTTGAATTGTTCGCTCAGACTGTCCATCGATTTATGGATGTGCTGTTGTGCTGAAGCTTAGCGAGGTACCCAATTCCTCGTGCAGGCACTTCCAAAATCTGGAGACAAACCTCGGGTCTCTGTCGGATACTATGTCGACTGGTACTTCATGCAGTCGAATGATTTCTCGGATATAAGTTTGTGCAAGTTTCTGCAAGCTATCAGTTTTCTTGATGGGTAAAAAGGGTGCAGATTTCGTGAGTCGGTCTACAACTACCCAAATAGCATCATGGCCTCCTCAGGTCCTTGGTAGATCCGTCACGAAGTCCATCGTTATGTGTTCCCATTTCCACTCGGGAATTCTCAACGGTTGTAGTAAACCAGATGGTCGTTGGTGTTCTGCTTTTACTCGTTGACAAGTCAAAAATCTCGCAACGAATTCTGCTACCTGGTTCTTCATGTTTACCCACCAATAACTCCGTTTCAAATCCTTATACATCTTGTTTCCTCCAGGATGTATAGTGTATTTTGAACGGTGTGCCTCTTGCCAGATTTTATTCCTAATCTGCTCATCATTCGGTACACACACTCGATTCCGGAATCGATAACTCCATCTTGGTACCGAGCATTACGATATTTCTCCTTTAAGTATCTTCTCCTTGAGTTTTTGAAGATGTGTATCTTTCTCTTGTGCTTCTTTGATCTCATTCAAGATTGGGTGTAATCGAAATGTTAGCACATGAAATCGAGTATTGGTTCTCGTCAAATTCCAATTGCTTAGCTCTTTTAATGATTCCCACTCTCGAATCATAAGTCCGCTAAGCTCGCCTTTCCGCTAGAGCGTTTCTACGACGTTAGCTTTCGGGATGGTATTGAATATCAAATTGATAGTCCTCAATCAACTCCATCCATCTCCGTTGCCTCAGATTGAGGTCTTTCTGGGAGAATAGATACTTCAAGCTCTTATGATCCATGAAAACCGTGAATGTTGCTCCGTAGAGATAGTGTCACACAGGCACTATGTGATTCAGTCAAGACAGGTAGGATTGCGTACGGAAGTGTAACGCCAATCCTATGCAAGGCAAATAATGGTTGCGTACGGATTTGTAGCGCCAACCAATGCAAAACAGGTAGCGGTTGCGTACAGAAATGTAACGCCAACCAATGCAATAGGTAGCGGTTGCGTACGGAGATGTAACGCCAACCAAAATGGGTCCGATAATTCCAGAATCGTGTGGATCAGACAGCGATTCCTTCGTTCTTCCTTGTAACTCCCCAGTCAGTATGGTCCAAGACCGGCACCTTATCGCTCCGTAGGCAAAGACAAAATCCACAGTGGAGCTTGCAAGGCTCGGATCTGTCATAATCATGATTATACCTCAGTACTACGACCCGCTTCCCTTGGACAAACTCCGTCCCTCAGTTGCGGGATTAGGACGATGGGGCCGGAAGAGTGGAATAGCAACCGAGCTGCCCGGTTCCATCCGACGTATCCATTCCGACTGTGAGCTCGACACACCAAGTTGACTCAGGCAGGAAAGTAATTACAAGTACAGGCAGTCTAGTATTATTGATTCAGGGAAGCAGTTCAGGAAAATTTTTGAAAACGCGAGTGGTAATTATGGCGTTGGTGGAGTTTTTGGATGAAGATGATTATCGGAAGGATAAGCAACCTTCGATATCTTGAAAGATTAGGTGGAACATGAGTCCCGTTATAGATTCAAATCGCAAGGCGAGGAAGTCGCTCCGCGATCGGGTATTAATCGGTCAAGTCGATCCGATAAGTCAAGGGTTTTTGGGAAAATAAAATACTTTAATTAAATCTCCAAGTCAGAGGGTCCAGGGCTATTTTAGTAAAAGAGAAAATAATTTGAGTTAGGCCCTTTATAAAAGAAAAATTGTAATTTAGCCCCGTTTTGTAAAAACCAACACTTTTGGGGTTAAAAATTGAATAAATAAATATCCCGACCTTGAAAAATTAAGATTTCAGTTCCTAAATTCTCCAAATTGTCCAGAGATTCAGGTTTTTAAAATTTTGAGGTCGAGATTTTGTAAAATTCTCACATTGGCCCCAAATTTGTAAAAATTGTCAATTCAGACCTTAAGTTTTAAAAATTCGGAACTCACAAACCGGAAGGGCTTTTAATGTGATTCCAGTTGGAAAATGTATGGTAGGATATTGGGACAAAAGCAGTTTTTAAAAGAAATATGTGTAGGTCCTTTAACTTTTGAAAATATCATTGTTGTCCCATTTTAAAATAATTGCCTTTAAGGCTTTTAGGGGTCCAATTGTTATGAAATTTGAACCTTGGGCCCAAAATATAAATAAGTTATAGTTAAGTTAGTATTTCCAGGTGCATGGGCTGCATAAGTCCTGGAAATTTCATTTGGGTCCTCAAGTTTAATATTTTACACATTAGTCCCTCAAATTTAGAAAAATTACTTTCCAAGCCCTAAACACTTGGATTTTTGGAATACTTTTAAAATATGTAATTCTCAGTACCTTAAGAATAAAAATTTCAAATTTTAAAGTTTAGGTCTGAGGCAGTTTTAAAAATTGCAATGTAGCCCTTAAACTTTCAAAATTTACAATCCAGTCCTTGGGCTTTTAAAGGTTGATTTTATTTATCTTAAAACTCCTAAAACTTTATTAAAATGTCCAAAAGTCATTTTTGAACCTGAGTACAGTCCCAAATTTTTAAATTTGCAGAGGGGTCCTTTAACTTTTATTATCTTGCAATTTAATCCACCAACTTTCCATTTTTGCATTTTTAAGTCCAAAATTGAAATTTAATCAATTATGCTCGACTTTTCCAGGTTATAAGTCATCCAAAACATAGATTTTAAAGATCATACACATGCATGACCAATACATACAAGAATTCATCAATTAAAACATTAAATTGCACATGCATGCACCTAAAATTCAATAAATAGCAAATTTGAGCAACTCTTGAGAATTTTCATGACTTGATATATAAAATTGACATGCAATACATAGATTATATATATCTCAAGGCTCATGATCAAATTTTCTACATGCATTTAATCAAAACACCTAAAAGTTGGAAAATAATTTTTCCACCCACCTTAAATTTGGAAATTGTGAAATAAAAGGATAATTTCACAATTTTTGGATGAGGCTTCTTAGGTCAGCCCCTAAGTCAAGAAAATATCAAAATTTGGAGTTAGAGAAATGAGAGAAAAATTAAGGAGAAAAAGAAGGAAATAAGGAAATGAAAAGGACTACACTTTACCTTGTGTAGTAGATGTTTGGAGACTAGTTGAAGCTCAAAAATTGGAAATTTTGGCTCAACTCCAAAATCTCCTAAGGTCAGCCCCTATTTCTCAAAAATGAAAAAGGGGTGTTAAAATTTGGAAAAATTAGAAAGAATAGGGAAGAAGGGGTCTAGTACTCAATTCTTACCTTGTGGTCTAATTTCCTCTACTATTTCCTCTTCAAGCTTGAGGTCCTTCTTAAAAAATGTTGTCAAGCTCTAATCTTCAAGGTCTTCTAAATGTACCTCCAAACCAAATTCAAACTTAAGTTAAGAAGGTGGAAGAGATGAACAATGTGATATCCAAAAATGGATTGAAGCTAAAATTTCTTACCTTGTATGATGATGGTTCGATTTTTTTGTGAAGAATAGGAGGAAGTTGGGAGTTTTTAGAGAGAAGGAGGAGAATTGATTTGGTAGATCAAATGTGTTGGTGAAATTTGAGATGAAATTTTTGTGTAATTAGGCCATATGGCCGTCCAACATAGTGAGAGAGGGAGAGAAAATTTTGTTCAAATTGTGTCTTGTAATTTGCCTCATGCATGGGAGACAAAGTGCAAGTCAAAGTATGGGCTTGAATGGTGTTGGGGAATATTGAGAAGAATGTTGGTAAAGTGGGAATAAGTTGGGAAAAATAGTAATAAAGAATTGGTGTATAAGAAGATGTGTATAATGTTTGAATTAATGATATAATTATACACAAGATGACTAATATATGGTGTAGGTGTACAAGAGTTGGATGATATTTCTACTCCAAAAATGTCCATGTTGGCCGTCCACTACAAGGGTATTATGGTAATTCCATATATTTTTTTTTGTCCCAAATTTGATGATAATAGATGAAATATATCAATCTCCAAAATATTTAGTGATTTCCTTGATCACTTGTAAGTCTCGTGATCACTTAATCTAAATCAAAATCTTAATTTTATAAGGTAAAAGTCTCCAAAATAAATAGTCTCTTAAAACTCTAAGGTGACTAATAAATACAAAAATAGTAATAATGATCAACCAAGTGATCATAAATGAGGAATATAATTAATGATGATCATGATCACAAGTAATTAAATAAAATGAAATAAAATACAAAATGTATATATTATTATTAATTACCCGTCAAAATGACGCGGTAAAATAGTCGATCAAAAGTATAAATGACAATAAGGATCAATTAATAGCTCGGAAAAATTGGGGCTTCACATATTTCTTTTAAAAACTGCTTTTGTCCCAATATCCTACTAACCTTTGTGGAATTTTCCATCTGGAATCACATTAAAAGCCCTTCCGGTTTGTGAGTTCCGATTATTTTAAACTTAAGGTCCGAAATGACAATTTTTACAAATTTGGGGCAAATGTGAGAATTTTATAAAAACTCGACCTGAAAAATTTAAAAACCTGAATCCCTGGACAATTTGGAGAATTTAGGAACTGACCTCATAATTTTTCAAGGTCGGGATATTTATTTGTTCAATTTTAACACCAAAAGTGTTGGTTTTTACAAAACGGGGCTAAATTGTAATTTTTCTTTTATAAAGGACCTAACCCAAATTATTTTCCCTTTTACTAAAATAGCCCTGGACCCTCTGACTTGGAGATTTAATTAAAATATTTTATTTTCCCAAAAACCCTTGACTTATCGGACCGATTAATACCCGATCGCGGAGCGACTTCCTCGCCTTGCGATGTTGAATTTATAACGGGACTTATGTTCCACCTAATCTTTCAAGATATCGAAGGTTGCTTATCCTTTCGATAATCATCTTCATCCAAAAACTCCAACAACGCCATAATTGCCACTCGCGTTTCAAAATTTTCCTGAACTGCTTCCCTGAATCAATAATACTCGACTGCCTGGTTGACAACCTGAACTTGTATTTACTTTCCTTCTCGAGTCAACTTGGTGTGTCGAGCTCACGGTCGGAATGGATATGTCGGGGGATGGAACCAGGCAGCTCATTTGCTATTCCACTCTTCCGCCCCATCGCCCTAATCCATGGCGAGGGATGGAGTTTGTCCAAGGGAAGTGGGTCGTAGTACTTGAGGTATAATCATGATTATGACAATCCAGGCCTAGCTAGCTCTCTTGTGGATTTGTCTTTGCCTATGGAGCGATAAGGTGATGGTCTTGGACCATTTTGCTCGGGGAGTTACAAGGAAGAACGAAGGAATCATTGTCGATCCACACGATTCCAGGACTTATCGGACCCGTTTGGTTGGCGCTACAAATCCGTGCACGCGAATCGCTACTTGTTTTGCATTGGTTGGCGCTACAAATCCGTGACGCAACCATTATCCGCTTGCATGGGATTGGCGTTATATTTCCGTATGCAATCCTACCTGTCTTGACTAAATCACATAGTGTCGTGTGACCATGAAATATTTTCTTGAATCTGTATAAGTATATTACTTAAATGTAGTTATCACGACGCTCGGATGTGTGTGAATTCATGCATCATACTCACGCGTTTTCATATAACTATTTTATCGCATTAACTATATATCGCCACACTTGCACACGATCACCCCATCCACTGAGATTTCTGTCTCATCCCCACCTATTTTCTAACCTTTAGATGAGGACTTCGTTGAAGATCCTTGAACGGCCTTGGATTGAGCCTTTGTACTCCGCTTGTTGGATTTACTACTTCTTGTTGTTGTTGATAGACTCGTTTCTTGTGATTGTTGTTGGACTATTCTATTTTCTTTTCATTCCGGTTTGTAACTGAAGGGCGTATGACCCTTTGACTTTTAAGTTGTTATCGTTGGTTGATTTTCGAGGATGTAATTTGGATTATGGATTGTTCACTGTAAGTTGTGCTTGTTATTTTATTTCCGCTGCTATTTTGACTCTGTTTCATTGGGTTCTCGATGATATTCGTCTAGACTATTTGGTTATTTGTATTTAAGTTGTGGATCGTCGTCGCGTCCCGTTTGGGGCGTGACAAATGGCTTCAAAAAATTGGTCTCTTGATCACCCTTAAGAAATCACTTAAGGTCAGCCCCTATTTCTCAAAAATGAAAATAGGGTGTTAAAAATTGAAGAAAAATAGAAAGAAGAAGGAAAAAACACTAGAGTCCACTATCTTATCTTATAGTCCAATTCTTCAAAAAATTTCTTCAAAGTCTTGAAGTCCTCTTCAAGATGATGTCAAGCTCTTAATATCTTCCAAGTCTTCTAAGTATACCTCAAATCAAAATTCAAAACTTAAGTTAAGAAGTGAAAAGGGATGAGCTAAGTGATACCAAACTGAATTGAAAGAAGAAATTCCTTACCTTTGGGAGTCACTACAACATAAATGATATTAGGTAACACTAAAAAAATGTTACCTAATGGCCATAAAATGTTACTATAGACAATAGGTAGCACTTTTATGGCACTGCACTTGCCCGTGCTACCTATAGTCTAAGGTATCACTTTTATTAGCTTTTAGTAACACTTTTTCTAAGTGTTACATTAAGTTTTCTATTGGTAACACTTTGAAGCAATATTTCTAAAGTGTTACATATGAATTTTATGTAACACTTTTTATATTTGTAACACTTTAAAAAAAATACGTCTAAAGTGTTACATATGAATCTTATGTAAGACATTTTTTGTAACACTTCGTAGAAATACTATTTTTTGCCACCAAGTAGATTCGAACCCACGACCTGTTACGTATGGAAGTGTCAATTTGCCACTAAGCTAAGTTGCTTCTTATTACAACTTTTGCTTTCTTTTATACACACACACACACACACATATATATATATATATATTATATGTATATATAATATATTTTATATAATAAAGATTATATTTTATAATATATGTAGTAAATTATATTATACACGGTATATATCAAATTTTATATTATATAATATATAGTTTGAAAATCATATTATATTATATATTAAAAGACCCAACAAATTAAAAATATAAAAAATATATAAAATAAATTTATCGACTGATAAATATTAAATCGATAAAAATAAAAATATATATAAAAATATAAAATTAATTTACCGACAGATAAAAAAGTCCTAATAGTAAAAAAATTAAATAATAAAGAAAAAAAGTAATTTTCATAAAAAATAATTTATCGACGGAAAAAATTCTTAAGTAATTACCCACAATATCAATTTTCATTGGTAATGTTTCTTTAAAAAAGTAAAAAAAATAAAAAAAAAGGCTAACGATGAAATTGGTCTCCGTTAGTAAAAATTAAAAAATAAATAAATAATAATAATAAAATATTTACATTCTGTCGGTATTAAGACGGAATTAATTACCTTCGTAAAAAATAAAAAAATAAGAGCAAAACTAAAATACTTTGTAAAAAGAAAACAAAAATTCAGTTAAAAAAAATAGAGTACATGATGTCTACAATTTTTAGGTTTGATGACATCAATTAATTAAATAAATCTTTGACTTGATTTAATGATAGTTATATAATTTTGTGTTACTAAAATATAGCTTAAAAAGTGTTACAATCAATAAAATATAGTGTTGCCAAGGGTGATTCTTAAATAAAGTGATACCTATTTGCGTTACAAAAGAAATAACAAAAAAAGTGATACTTAAAAAGTGTTACTTATATAAAAGTGTTACATATAAGCGTTACATATTGATAAAAGTGTTACCTATTTGCGTTGCAAAAGAAATAACAAAAAAAAGTGATACTTAAAAAGTGTTACTTATATAAAAGTGTTACATATAAGTGTTACATATTGATAAAGTGCTACAAAAGTGTTACATAAATATTGTAATGTAAAAAGTGTTACAAGCATGTGTTATATATGTACCTTATGTAAAAGTGCTATAAAATTTATGTTACCTAATGTCATTTATGTTGTAGTGAGTGTTGGTTTCGAATTTTAGGATGGAAATAGGAAGAATTCTTGTATTTTTGGTTAAGTGTTGAAGTTAAGAGAAGAAGAAAATATTGAGAGATGAAGGATAATGCTTAGAGAGAAGGGATAGGATTTTGGCTTGAATGATGAATGTGTTGGTGAATTTTTGGAGGATTTTTTGTGTTAAATGGCCTAATGGCCGTCCAACATGAGAGAGGAGGGATAAAAAATTTGATCAAGTCTTGAACTTGGTCTCTTGCATTTGGTCATTTAGACTAGTCAAAGCATGTGTCAAAATAGAACAATGGAAGACCATGTGAATTTTGAGGGGAATATTGGAGATAGTGGGGAATGTTTGGGAGATTTAATGTTATAAAATTATAGTACAAGATAATGTGTATAAGGTTTGTATTAATGTTGTAATTATACACAAGATGAATACATAAGGTGCATGTGTACAAGAGTTGGATGGTGTTTCTACTCCAAAATACACCATTTGGCCGTCCACTATGTATGGTTAATGTGGTATCCGTATATTATTTTTGTCCCAAAATTCATGATAATAGATGAATAATATCAATCTCCAAAATAAATAATGATTTCCTTGATCACTTATAAGTCTCATGATCACTTATTCTAAATCCAATTCTTATTTCTATAAGTTATAAGTCTCTAAAATAAATAGTCTCTTAAAATTCTAAGGTGATTAATAAATGCACAATTATTAATAATGATCAATCAAGTGATCATTAATGTGAAATAAAATTAATAAATGATCATAATCACAAGAAATAAATAAAGTGAAATTAAATGCGAAATATATATTATTGATATATACTCGTCAAAGTGACGCGGTAAAATAGTCAAAATAGTACATAGACGATACGTGAAATAAATACGCGCTCGAATAAAATCGAGGGCTTCACATCCTCCCCTCCTTAAAAGAATTTGGTCCCCAAATTCTCTTCAGAATAGTTCTGGATACTGATTCCTCATGTCTTCTTCCATTTCCCACATTGCGTCTTCATCTCGGTTGTGGTTCTGCCACACCAGTTTAACCATCGGAATCTCTCTCTTACGCAACTGACGTATCTGTTGGACGATAATCCGGATCGGCTTCTCAGTGTAGGATAATTTCTCCATCAGTTGAGGAGTATCACGGGTGATGAAATGCTCGGGGTCTGGTCGATACTTCTTCAATCTCGATATGTGAAATACGTCGTGCATTACCGCATACTGCGCTGGTAACTCGAGTCGATAGGCTAACTTCCCGATCCTCTACAAAATACTGTAAGGTCCAACATATCTTGGACTCAACTTGCCTCTTTTCTTTGGATTGATCAATCCTTTCCATGGCGAGAGTCTGAGAAATACTCTCCGGTTTCAAATTCCAAATCATTTCTCCTCTTGTCTGCGTAACTCTTTTGGCGGCTCTGAGCCGCGCGGATCCATTCCTTGATCAGTTTGACCTTCTCCATAGCCACCTGAACTACGTCAACCTTTGGAATCGAGGGCGACTTTCGTTTCCCTTTTGGAGTCCATTGGTCATCAATTTCCCAGTGTAGTGGAGATCTACACTTTCGCCCATATAGTGCCTCGTAGGGTGCCATCCCAATCGTGGCCTGATAGCTGTTATTATAGGCGAACTCGGCCAATGGTAAGTGCGAATCCCAACTTACATTATCCCAACATTACGACCCATTATTTTCTTTGTAAAAATAAAACTATAGTATGAATGGACTAAGCATTAACTTGTTTAGTTAGATTACGGGTTCAACTATTTTTTCAACGTGAGAACTATCGAATATAGCCATATTTTCCAGTTTATGTATAATTTGGGCTTCTTTGACCTATAAAGACATATTAACGCATTTAAAACAAAAGAATAATTACAAATTTTGGTAAACCCTATTTCACCCTTTCACTTCTTTTCACGCTTCTTCTCTTCTTTTACTCCCATTCTCTTCTTTTTCGTGCCATTAATTAAATTCAAACTCTCCGAAACCAAACAACTAGAATCGAGTAGAATTGGACTGAGTTCATCATCCACCAATCAATTTTGCTTCGAATTTCTGCTATCCTCTCTCAAGGAACGCCCATCTTCAACCTAACATCACATATTTTGTCACTTTTGAAGGTATGTTGGATTTTTTTTTATTTTGTGGTAATAAACATTAGGAAGAGTAGTTAAACTAGTGATTTTATGTTTGAATTTGAGTAAGAGAAAAATGATTGTTCATGTGTAAACGACCATAGATGAAATTACACGACTTTGGTCGCGTCGAATGTAAAGACTCTTCATAAATTCTCGACTTAGGCTGTTTATGTTCGTCTCCTGTCTAGTTCGACTAAAGTCGAATATAAATGAACAGAGTCATTTTTCGTTTGACTCTGGTCGTTTACATTCGACTTGGGTCTTTTTTTACTATGTGTTCTTTGATAGTGTATGAGCCTAAAATTCTATTTAGTTCATAAATTCTTATGTAATTGCAGAATGGATTATGAAATAGATACTAGTATTTGGTTTGAATCAAAAGTATCAGTTCGATTTAAATTGAAAATTTTTGGAAAAGTATATGAGGGATTGACTGATGAATATATATATATATATATATATATATATATATATATTGCATAAAACATCCCAATGTGGGATGAGGGATTAATGTCACATCCCAATCTATTGATTGATTAGAGGTTATATTTGTACAATAAGAGGAAAAATTACATCAATTAAAAGAGAGAAAAATGATTAAGTAATTCTACTAAGCATAAAGGAAGGCATCTTGAGTTGATTCAATCGAGCAAGTCTACAAGGAGGAAGAGGGATTTGAGAAGCTGAGTATTCTGTGCATGTCTACAAAGTATGCCCAATTTAGCTAGATGATCTACCACTGTATTCTATACAAGTTGTTTTGGATATGTATTAGAGTATATCTACAAGACCAAGGATCAAGAGATTTTTTTGGAGATGATATTACATATAAGGAATCAGTTTCAATCCAAAGATAGTCAATGTGTTGAACAAAACTGTAGAAGAGGGCAGCTTCCAATGCTTTACATTATGCATGCCGTGGATCAAGCTTTGACGATGGTTGTAAAGGCCCATACAATGTCTCCCTAAGAATCCCTAATAACCCCCCTCCAATTCCTGCTGCTCCATTCTGACCCTTATATGCATCATCAATGTTGAGTTTGAGCCATGGTTGCTGAGGTGAACTCCATAAAACTGGAGGATGATAACTCTTTGAGGGAGGCTTGAAGTAGAGGCCATGAGTAGTTGCAGTTTCTAGGAAGCCTTTCCAGGTAGAGGTCTGAAACAATTTTTCCATGGAAAGAAGATGAAGATGGTTTTCAAGGTGTCTAATAATTCTGAAGTGAAAAGGTGACATTATCATGTCTACAGTGATTTCTTTCCTTCCAAATTAACCAAAGGATAAGACAGGGGATTATTAAAGAGATGTGTGCTTTGTGTGCAAAAATAGTGATGTTGTGCCAGTAAGAAAGAAAAATATGAACGTGCTTAGTAGGTGGAGGTGTACATCTCAACCATGATGCAAAATGGCTCCATACTATCAAGACTTGAGCATTAGTAAGGAAGAGGTGGGGGATTGTTTCAAAAATGGGTGTAGAAGAAGAAGTATGGGGGCAACAAACACATTTAGAAGCTAGAGAGATATTCATGTCTTGCAGTTTCTGGTCCACAAGAACTTTATTTTGAAGTAACATCCACACAAAAATAGAAGCAGAAGGGGGTAAACAACTGTTTCAACAATGAGCAAACAAAGGGTAAAAAGTAGATGGATGAAGTATTTCATTATAAGCAGATGCAACAGAAAACTTGCCATTGGAAGAGAGCTTCCACCTCATGGAATTTGCCTTGGTTATAGAAGTGGGAGTAGTGCATAGTTTAGCAGCCCACTCATGGCCAACAATGAGATGAAGTCTCTCAATATTCCAAGTATCCTCAGAACAGAAGTAATCAACAACAATGTTTTCCAAACCACTTTTATCACAAGGGATCACATCATATAAAATAAGATTTTCAAACCACACATCATGCCAAAAACTAATAGAACCATCCCCAATATCCCAAATGATATTATGGTGCATAGAAGATCTGATTTTACAAAGCCTTTTCTGACCTAAGCTATCAACAGGGCAAACAGGGGCAATGCAAATAGGCATACCTCCAGCATATTTGGCATTCATAAAGTTAGACCAAAGAGAAGACTTCTCTCTAAGCCTCCACCAACATTTCATAGAAAAGGCAGTAATAAGATGAGAAATAGACTTTAACCACAAGCCCCCATTCTGAATAGGAGAATAGACCAAATCACATGCCACCCATTGAATTCTCTTGGATCTATTAGTGCTTCCCCAGAAAAATCTAACACAAATCTGCTCAATTGACTGATCAATATAAAGATATGTTGTTAAGTTCTTATTTTGCCAACTTTCATTACGTGAATAAGAAAATTAGATTCTCGGGCAAGCTAGTGAATTCTATATTTAGTTCGGAGGATCATCATAAAGATGTAGATAGGGTAGAAGATAAAGATTAGATCTGGTACTCTTTTGGTAGTTGATCCTCGACTTGTTTCTCATTGAGAGATAGGGTAGAAGATGAAGATGAGATTTGGTTCTCTTTAGGTGGTTCATCCTCGACTTGTTTCTCATTGAGGGAGTTCATTGTCATTAACGGATTGAAAACCTAGGAATGAGGAGGAGTACATAGTTCCTGATGAGAATAGGTTAGCAAAAGAATATTTTAATGCACGTAGACTTGTGAGTGGGATAATTAGAACCGGTAATTTGGGAGAGGGCAGAGGACGAACAAGATAGATACAAGTTGAGATTAGTTCTCCTTTATGAGAGTATCTTGAGAGCAAATGAGAAAGCTTCATCCATTGAGATTGACGTGTTAGATTTGGTTGACGATCTTATGTTGTTCAACTCATATCCATTGGGCCGAAGATATTTTAATCACACAAAATCAGGGTTAGTGAAAAAGTTTAAACATCTCCCTGCTAAAACATACAATTTTATATGGATTTCCATTGGCTATAAAGGTAAAAAAAATTGTTGAACTTATTATTTAGTTAGTTGATATATTTTCTCATGTTTTTTAGTAACTTGTTACTTATATTGTTTATTTCATCAAGGTATGAACATACGAGTCTATTCCGAGTATCGCCAACTTATTCCAAGTATCCATAACAATGGACAAAATTCCAACAATGATGAGATGGAAATCAAGCTTCACACTTGGGCAAAATTATATTTCTGATATCTTGCATTCACCAAATGTGAGTACTCTAATTATTTAAAAACATAAAATCTGCCTTTTAATTTCAATTAAAGTCGTTTACATGTTTTAGTTAAACAACCATACAATTGTTTGCAAATGACTTTAGAATTAAACGACTACAATCGTTTATTCATGATAGAAGTTGTATTTTGTTTATATATTGAAGTTGTTACTGAATGGAAATTATTTCTGTTTAAAAATCATCAGGTCAAAGTGTATGCGCATTTGACTCATTCACTTGAAGAGAAATTATTGGAGTACATGCGGTTTTTTGGTGATGATGGCTCGGGGTATTTGGGTGACACAGCGGGATCTTCCCAATAAAGTGAAGTACGTATATTTAAAATTTTGTATTGCACTTTTCAATTCATTAATGTCATATAGTTACTTGAGTTATGATTTTAGTTTTGTCTTGCAGATATGTGCGTCAACCTCTTCCGACATCTTCCACTCAACATAAATATACTTCTATTGCTCCTGTCACGGGAAGACAAATTTTAGATGACATTTTGGCATTGAGCTAGAAAGTGAATATAGTAGAGCCGAAAATTAATGTACTAGATCGAAAAGTGGAGAGCATATTAGAGATAAGGCATTGAGCTCCTTCTCATCTGCTTATGCATAATGAGGATGTGCATCGAAATTTTCTTCTTCGCCTATGCATAATGAGGATGTGAATCGAACTTTTCTCCTTCGCCTATGCATGACAAAGAAATTGACAGGACATTTGATCGGGCGATTGATGGAGCATCAAATGTGACTAAGGAGAAGCTTTCAGAAAAAGTGGTTGAAGTGTCGAGGTTAAGGGGGTGGGTGCTGATGCGGAGGGTGGGCGTGAGCAACAAAAGATTGATGTGGTACAGAAATAAAAGAAAACTAGGACAGTAAAAAATGTGTACAAATGAGGGCAAAAGAGACAAAACACTTAAGATACTCTCATAGAGGCAAGTAAAAGAGTTACAATGCCTTAACAGTTCTTATCATCTTCATACACGAATGAATTAAAGCCAAGAAAGTTTCTTGACATCTCAATTCCTATTCTAATCCAAGTGACCGAGTTAAAGGAGTTCAACAAATGGTACACAATATTGGTTGAAAATGTAAATATTTTTAGCTTTATCCAAGTGCTTTCATTTAATCAAATTAAATATACACATTATGTCAATGAATAAACGATCATGGTTTGTAAATGACCAAGGTCGTTTACATGCAACCAAAGTTGTTTACACACGACTAAAGTTATTTACATGTGACTAGAGTCCTTTATTCAAGTACGTAATATGTATTTATTCATTTATCTATGTATTTGTTTGTTTACTCGATCTCAAAGTGTTGAGCCTATGAAGTGACTTGGAATGGCTACAAAAGTGCCCAAAAATAGTTTGGAGATATTTTAACCTCCGATTCATGCTTGCGAATGTTCAAGTTGATTTTGCAATAAACCTATTATGATTGGGGCAAAACAAGTACCCAATGTAATTTGGCCGTTATAAAAGGGCTATAAATGACTCCATGTTCCATTAGATGTGTGGGGTTTGGAGAAACATTTGACAGTTTATATCATATGTTCTATGTATACATCAAGGGAACATTGCCTATGGAAGGCAAGATCTAGAAGGACATCACTCATCTTTATTATTCTGTCCTCGAGGAAAACATTAGGTCGCTTATGAGGTAGACTTCAGAATATTTGCGATAAATGTCTATGATTCGGACAAGTATTGCATCACAGAGGAAAAACTCTAAATTTTATTAAAGAAAGATGCCACACTAATTCCAAAGTTTGCAAAGACTATTGGTATTGATGTACAAGATCACTTACCATCAATAGACTTGAAGGAGTACCCCAACAAAAAGTCTCGTAAGTTTTTATCTTGTTGTCTCCTAAAAAAAAATCTTCTCATGCAATTTTTGATAAGTATTATTTGTGTTTTTGCAGAGGTGTCTGTGGGATTTTTGCAATCAAGTTCATTGAGTTTTTGAGCATTGAACACTTTGTAAAGAATGTGGTTGAAGATAACGTCCAGATGTGAAGGGAGAAATTTGTAAATGGATATTTACCTTCAAAAATTATGACTCGTAGATATAGTTTGTGCATATTGTAAGAATATTGGTAACATGTTATGCATATATTGTAGCTTCTATTGGGGTGTGGCTAGAATATTTAGTCACGTTATGTGAATATTTGATAACATTTTATGCATATTTTGTAGGTTCTAATGGGCCGTGGATATAGATATTAGTAGTTGAATAAGAGATTAAAATATAAAAAAGTCTAAAAACGACTTTGGTCGAGTAAAATGACTAAAGTCGAGTTCTTGAATGAATGCAGTCGCTTACACTAAACCTTAGTCGAAATAAATATCGACTGTAGTCATATTTACTCGACATTGGTCGTTTGGTGTATATTTCATCTATCAGTTCTTATTTCAAATAATTTTAATGCATATTCAAGTGTAGTTGGACATATTTATTTCCCAATTTTACCATTTAATCAAATTCATAATGTGAAGCCCCGATTTTTCCGAACATTTAATTGATTCTTATTGTCGTCTATGTATTTGATCGACTATTTTACCGCGTCACTTTGACGGGTAATTATCATTAATATATATATTTTGTATTTTATTTCATTTTATTTAATTACTTGTGATCATGATCTTTATTAATTCTATTTCACATTATGATCACTTGACTTATCATTATTACTATTTTTGTATTTATTAGTCACCTTAGAATTTTAATAGACTATTTATTTTAGAGACTTTTACCTTATAGAATTAAGACTTTTGATTTAGATTAAGTGATCATGAGACTTATAAGTGATCAAGGAAATCACTAATTATTTTGGAGATTGATATATTTCATCTATTATCATCAAATTTGGGACAAAAACAAATATATGGAATTACCATAATACCCCTATAGTGGACGTCCAACATGGGATTTTTGGAGTAAAAATATCATCCAACTCTTGTACACTTACACCTTATATTAGTCATCTTGTGTATAATTACACCATTAATTCAAACATTATACACATTTTCTTATACCTCAATTCTTTATTATATTTTTCCCAACATCCTCCCACTTACCCAACATTCTTCTCAATATTCCCCAACACCATTCAAGCCCATACCTTTGACCACCCTATTATTCCCCATGCAACAACATAACACAAGGCTTGCAAAATTTTCTCTTCCTTTCTCTCCCTATCACACGGCTAAGAGGCCAAAATTGCAAGCCTCCATTTTAATTTTCATTCAACACATACAACTCTTACAAAATTCTCCTACCTCTCTCTAAAAAGCCTCATACTTCTCTCTACTCTTCCTTCTTACCTTCTTCTTCAACACTTAGAAAATTTTCAAGACTTTCCTCCTTAATAGTCAAAAAATTCGAACCACCTACTACTACAAGGTAAGAAATGTTGTTCTCCAATTTATCTTGATATCCTCTAGCTACCTCTTAACTTAAGCTCAAATTTTAATTTTGGAGGTACATTTAGAAGACTTTGAAGACTAGAGCTTGACATCACTTGAAGAAGATTTCAAGACTTGAAGAAATTTTGAAGATTTAGACTATAAGGTAAGATAATGGACTCTAGTGTATTTTTCTTCTTCTTCCTATTTTTTTTTTCAAATTTTGACACCCATTTTTCATTTTTGAGAAATAGGGGCTGACCTTAGGTGATTTTGGAGTTGAACCAAAATTTCTAAATTTGAAGTTTCAACTAGTTTCAAATCACCTACTACACAAGGTAAAGTGTAGTCTTTCCAATTTCCTTATCTCCTTCTTTTTCTCCTTAATTTTTCTCTCATTTTTCTAACTCCAAATTTTTGATATTTCTTGACTTAGGTGCTGACCTAAGTGACCTCATCCAAAAATTGTGAAATTTATCCTTTTATTTCACAATTTTCCAATTTAAGGTGGGTGGAAAAAAATACTTTCCAACTTTTAGGTGTTTTTCTTAAAATACATGTAGAATTTTGATCATGAGCCCTTGAGATATATAATCTATGTATTGCATGTCAATTTTATGTATCAAATCATGAAAATTCTCAAGAGTTGCTCAAAATTGCTATTTATTGAATTTTAGGTGCATGCATGTACAATTTAATGTTCTATTTGATGAATTCTTGTATGAATTGGACATGCATGTGTATGATCTTTGAAATCCATGTTTTGGATGACTTATAACCTGGAAAAGTCGAGCATAATTGATTAAATTTCAATTTTGGACTTAAAAATATAAAAATGGAAAGTTGGTGGACTAAATTGCAAGAAAATAAAAGTTAAAGGACCCCTCTGCAAATTTCGATTTTTGGGACTGTACTCAGGTTCAAAAATGACTTTTGGACATTATAATAAAGTTTTAAGAGTTTTAATATAAATAAAATCAACCTTTAAAAGCCCAAGGACTAGATTGTAAAATTTTGAAAGTTTAAGGGCTACTTTGCAAATTTTGAAACTGTACCAGACCTTAATTTTAAAATTTGAATTTTTTACTCTTACGGTACTGGAAATGACATATTTTAAATGTATTCCAAAAATCCATGTGTTTAGGGCTTGGAAAGTATTTTTTCTAAAATTGAGGGACTAAAGCGTAAAAGACTAAACTTGAGGACCCAAATGAAATTTCCAGGACTTATGCAGTCAATGCACCTTTAAATACTAACTTAACTATAACTTAATTATATTTTGGACCCAAGGTTCAAATTTCATAACAATTGGACCCCTAAAAGCCTTAAAGGCAATTATTTCAAAATGGGACAAAAATGATATTTTCAAAAGTTAAAGGACCTACACTTATTTCTTATAAAAACGGCTTTTGTCCCAATATCCTACTAACCTTAGTGACATTTTTCAACTGGAATCACATTAAAAGCCCTTCCGGTTTGTGAGTTACGATTATTTTAAACTTAAGGTCCGAATTGGCAATTTTTACAAATTTGGGGCCAATGTGAGAATTTTATAAAAACTCGACCTCAAAACTTTAAAAAACCTGAATCTCTGGACAATTTGGAGAATTTAGGAACTGACATCATAATTTTTCAAGGTCGGGATATTTATTTATTCAATTTTTAACCCCAAAAGTTTTGATTTTTACAAAACGGGGCTAAATTGTAAATTTTATTTTATAAAGGACCTAACTCAAATTATTTTCCCTTTTACTAAAATAGGCCTGGACCCTCTGACTTGGAGATTTAATTAAGGTATTTTATTTTCTCAAAACCCTTGACTTATCGGACCGATTCAACCGATTAATACCCAATCGCGGGCGACTTCCTAAATCTTTCGGTTTTGAATCTATAACGGACTTATGTTCCACCTAAACTTTCAAGATATCGAAGATTTCTTATCTTTCCAAATCATCTTCATCCAAATAACTCCACCAACGCCATATTGCTACTCGTAAATTTTCAAAAATTTTCCGAATCGCTTCCCCTGAATCAATCATACTCATTGCTGGTGGATTTGCCTGTACTTGTATTTACTTTCTGCCCGAGTCAACTTGGTGTGTCGAGCTCACAGTCGGAATGGATACGTCGGGGATGGAAGGCAGCTCGGCTGCTATTCCACTCTTTCGCCCCATCGCCCTAATCCCGCAATCGAGGGACGGAGTGTCCAAGGAAGCGGGTCGTAGTACTTGAGGTATAATCATGATTATGACAGATCCGAGCCTTGCAAGCTCCACTTGTGGATTTTATCTTTGCCTATGGAGCGATAAGGTGACCGGGTCTTGACCATCCCGCTCGGGAGTTACAAGGAAGAACGAAGGAATCGCTGCCTCGATCCACACGATTCCGGAGTTATCGGACCCGTTTGGTTGGCGCTACAAATTCGTGACGCAACCACTACTTGTTTTGCATTGGTTGGCGCTACAAACCGTGACGCAACCATTATTTGCCTTGCATGGGATTGGCGTTACATTTTCGCACGCAATCTACCTGTCTTGCTCGAATCACATAGTGCTGTGTGTGACCACGAATATTTTCTCAAATCGTATAAGTATATTACTTAAATATATTTATCACGACGCTTATGGATGTGTGAATTCATGCATCATACTCACGTGTTTTCATAAAACTGTTTTCTCGCATTAACTATATATCGCCACATTTGCACACGATCACCCCATCCACTGAGATTCCTGTCTCATCCCCACCTATTTTCTAACCTTAGATGAGGACTTCGTTGAAGATGCTGAACCGACTACGGATTGACCCCTTGTACCCCGCTTGTTGGATTTACTATCTCTTGTTGTTGATGTCGTCGTACTTGTTACTATTATTTGCTGTTGGACTTACTACTTCTTCTTGTGGTTGTTGGACTCTTGTATTCCTTTTCATTCCGGTTTGTAATTGAAGGGCCTAGGATCCTTTGACTTTTAAGTTATCCTTGGTTGATTTTCGGGGATGTAATTTCGGATAATTGTGAGACTGTAAGTTGTAATTTGTACTTGTTCTTTATTCCACTTCTATTTGACTCTGTTTCATTGGGTTCTCGATGATATTCGTCTAGACTATTTGGTTATTTGTATTTAAGTTGTGGATCATCGTCGCGTCCGTTTGGGGCGTGACACATAACATTTTCATAAGGTAATAGTCTTTATGATTACAATATAGGTTTACATTTACCATTGTGTTTGAATGCTGAAACCAAATGTGATATGTCTTGATATATGTTTTCAAGGTTCTAATGAGGTGTCATTAGATAGTTACAAAACACACTTCTAACATCATTATATAACCTTTTAACATAGTTGATATGGATTTTAGTAGTTAAATACAAGATTAAAGTACAAAAAAGTGTAAAAATAACTCTGGTCGAGGGAAAACAACTAAAGTCGAGTTCTTAAATGATTACAGTTGCTTACACTCAACCTTGGTCGAAATGGATATCGACTGTAAACATTTTCACTCGACTTTGGTCGTTTGGTGTATATTATTTCATCTATCAATTCTTATTTCAAATAAATTTAATACATATTCAAGTGTAGTTGAACATATATATTTCCAATTTCACCAGTTAATCAGATTCACAACATCTTCATAAGGTAATCGTATTTGTGATTGCAACATAGGTTTACATTTACCAATGTGTTTTAAATGTTGAAACCAAATGTGATATGTCTTGAGATATGTTTACAAGGTTCTAATGATAGGTACAAAAACACTTCTAACATCATTATATAACCTTTTCACATTGTTAATACGGATTTTAGTAGTTGAACACAAGATTAAAGTACAAAAAAGTCTAAAAACAACTTTGGTCGAGGGAAAATGACTAAAGTTGAGTTCTTAAAGGATTGCAATTGCTTACACTCGACCTTGGTCCAAAAAGATATCGATCGTAGTCGTTTTCATTCGACTTTATTGATGTGTATTTCCTCTATCAATTATTTATTGCAAATAGTTTTAATACATATTCAAGTGTAGTCGAACATATTTATTTCCCAATTTCACCAGTTAATCAAATAACATATTCATAAGTTAATAGTATTTGTGATTGAATATAAGATTAAAGTACCAAAAAGTATAAAAACGACTTTGGTCATTTACAAACATCATTAGCTGAATTCGACCAATATTGTTTTATAGCAGCCATAGTTATTTATTCCAGGACAATGACAATATTAATGCACTAGTTAATGAATATTTGCCATAATAGTACACAAATTATAATATTATATGTGAAATCACATGTTCAAGTAAATACTAACTAATGTGTCATTGTATGTCAACCAATAGTCTTTGATCTCGACCTATAAGTCAGTTGTGCTCGGATGTCCCACACCTACTACATTTGATTTTCTCAGCAAACTTCCCAATGGAAGATATTCTTGTTATTTTACGATGACTAGTTTATTAGCAGACAAGAGGTGGTAAAACATTTATATTCTTAATATTTTCCGAAACATCCCATTCTATTTGATTATTTGCGGGCATTATACTATATGCATATCTTTCTTTCCAAAAGTCGTTGATTAGTAATGAGAACCTAAGTCAGACAAATAAAATCGTTTTGCTTAACTGCTGCTATTGCATGCTCTCATGGAAAATGATCCAATTGAAACTTTCAACATGTGCAAGTGTTTTCAGCAAAATTAACAATATGGTTTGTGGGGCCGCCGCTTACTGTTTAAATCAACTAATCAAATGATTGAGCTATAAATCTCTTCACCATATCATGTTGTTTGTGTATTATTTGTTCCATGGCAGGGGTTAAACGACTTGTACAATTGTGTGCATTTTGAAATCTCTCAAAGAACTATTTTTGTAGCTTATTCCCTATACTCTCAATCAATGGGAGAACTGGACCTTGTCGCTCCTTCTTGAATAATGAATTGAGCAACTCCGCATTGCTTGAGGTCATAATATTATAATGGTTTCCCTGAAAGTGTGAGCTTGCCCAAGTCTGAAAATCTGTACCATTAAGATACCTCCAACATGTCTCATCAATACTTCTAATCTAACCCATGAAGTTCCCAAACTCTTCAACAGTACAAGCCTCAGCCGCTTTCATAAAAAGTGAGGCATTATTTGCATTTGGAGTCACGATCCTCAAATTTCTTTTTATACAATATATGCAAAGACCATGTCGGGCATTCTGATAGACATCTCGCACTGCATTGATGAGACTTTGATGGTGGTCAGATATAACAATAATTATCTTCCTTATCACGTGTTATTTCTTTCAATTTTGAAAAGATCCAATACCATGAAACATCATTCTTGGAATCAACAATGCCCCATACAAGGGGATATATTCATCCTAGCATGTAGCAACAATCAATATACCTATATACTAGTAAGCCAGGAATGTGCCATCTAATATCACAACTAGCCACATTGACAAGTGAAAGCCATGAATGCAAGGCCCAAATGCAAAAAATATACTTCACTACAACATAAATGAGATTAGGTAACACAAATTTTGTAGCACTTTTTACATAAGGTACATATGTAACACATGTTTGTAACATTTTTTACATTACAATATTTATGTAACACTTTTGTAGCACTTTATCAATATGTAACACTTATATGTAACACTTTTATATAAGTAACACTTTTTTATTATCATTTTTTTTTTGTTATTTCTTTTGTAACGGAAATAGATAACACTTTTATCAATATGTAACGCTTATATTTAACACTTTTTAAGTATCACTTTGTTTTTGTTATTTCTTTTGTAACGCAAATAGGTATCACTTTATTTAAGAAGCACTTTTGGCAACACTATATTTTATTGATTGTAACACTTTTTAAGCTATCTTTTAGTAACACAAAATTATATAACTATCATTAAATCATGTCAAAGATTTATTTAATTAATTGATGCCACCAAACCTAAAAAATTATAGACATCATGTACTTTTTTTTTAATGGATTTTTTTTTCTTTTTACAAAGTATTTTAGTTTTGCTTTTATTTTTTTATTTTTTACGAAGGTAATTAATTTTGTCTTAATCTTGACTTGGAAAAAAGTGCATGTATATATTTTATTATAATTATTTATTTATTTTTTAATTTCATTGTTAACATATTTTTTTACTTTTTTTAAAAAATTACCAATGAAAATTGATGTTGTCGGTAATTACTTAGGAATTTTTCCGTTGGTAGATTATTTTTTCGTTGTTTTCTTTATTATTTAATTTTTTTTCTGTTAGAACTTTTTTATATGCTTCGGTAAATTATTTTATATTTTTATATATTTTATATTTTTACCGATTGAATATTTATCAGTCGATAAATTTATTTTATATATTTTTAATTTTTTTAATTTGTTGTATCCTTTAATTTATAATATAATATGATTTTCAAACTATATACTATACAATATAAAATTTGATATATACAGTGTATAATATAATTTAATACATATATTATAAAATATAATCTTTATTATATAAAATATATTATATATACATATAATATATATGTGTGTGTATATATATAAAACAAAGTAAAAGTTGTAATAAGAATCAACCTAGCTTAGTGGCAAATTGCCACTTCCATACATAACAAGTCGTGGGTTCGAATCTACTTGTTGGCAAAAAATAGTATTTCTACGAAGTGTTACAAAAAAGTGTTACATAAGATTCATATGTAACACTTTAGAAATATTGCTTCAAAGTGTTACCAATAGAAAACATAATGTAACACTTAGAAAAAATGTTAGTAAAAGCTAATAAAAGTGATACCTTAGACTATAGGTAGCACGGGCAAGTGCAGCGCCATAAAAGTGCTACCTATTGTCTATAGTAACATTTTATGGCCATTAGGTAACATTTTTTGAGTGTTACCTAATGTCATTTATGTTGTAGTGATATAGCTTGAAAGCTGTCATCGTCAGTCTCTAAATAGTACACAATATTAGGATTAACAATGGTTAAATTGTGGGCCTAGGTGGGCATATTGGCATAATTACCCTCAACCGAAACCCGTAGGAGTTCCAAAACAGCTTCTCTACACCTCATTACCTTATGATAACTCATTTGTATGCCGAAATCACGATGAACGTTGCTCATGAGATTTGTTACTCAGTATGTGGTGTTGGGATCCTTCAACTTATTCATGATATGTTTTCCAATGATCTGCGTTGTTTCTTGCATATGATTATTAGCGAGTCATACTTATAGAGCAAGTATTTTCATGCATATGTTTCCGAATCTCAAAAAAGTCACTCGCATTGAACTTTATTGCATGCAAACGCCATTTGCAGTTCTCATAAATGAGTACAACTGTGTATATCTCTTTATTTGATTTTATAACACATAATTCAATATTATGCTTCAGCATGAAAAAGTGTATGGCTTCCTAAAGTTATTTTTGGTAATTTTGGATACTTGGCCCGCATATCACCATCGAGTTATCACGCAATCTCGCTAACAAAAAGAAGTAATAAGGTGCTTACTTGTAAATGCATCTTCTTCTCTACAACGTTGTGCAGTTGGCTCTCAGTTGTAGCATCATTACGTGCGTTGGTTTCTGGAATATTCAACAATTTATCCAAATTCACAACTTGGTCGTTATAATTTTCTTCTTGTTGCAAATTGCATGTCAAAACCAACTACATTGTCCCATACTAGTTGCTAGTAATTGTTTGATTCACACTCATTTGCTTGCCAACTGGATCATTTCTCACAAGTGTTACATAAATTGGAGAAAGCTGACCTTGTGTATTGACATCTAAAAACTACTTCAATAATCTATCGTAATAAATATGAATTGGAACGTTGAAAATATTTTGAAATTGAGAATACAACTCTTCATATAACATATCGGTAGTGATTGTAAGACCTTCTACCCCGCCATTGTCATTATTTTTGCTCTTCCATACCTATCTACCATCTTTGTTGACAAGCTCGTCAAAGTAAAATACAGTTACCCAAAACAGTGAATTCATGCATGCACTTCAAATAAAAGAATTAATTAAGATTACAATTGCAAAAAATGACCATAAAAGCAAAACATTTAAAAGAACACACTTCAACACATAAAATTAATAAACGATATAATTCAATAAAATAAACATTACAAGAAAACAAGAAAATTCCAACGGGAAAAATATGTTGGAATTTGGCCAATTACCGTTGGAATTATCGATTGGAACGGAAATTCCAACATAAAATGCATCGTTGGTAAAATGGTTGTTGGAATGGAGAAATTGCAATGGAAAAATATTCCAAATGAATTTCCAACGTTATTTATCCATTGGATATATAACCGTTGGAAAGAACTCCAATATTTTTTCCAACACTAATTCCAACAGAGTTATACCATTGGAATATATTTAATCGTTGGAAAAAACTCCAACGGTTATCTAACAAAATTATACTATTGGAATTCAGTTCAATGGTATATATCAATTGTAATATTCAATCAATGTATCTCATTATCTAATATCTTTAACTTCCCAGTAGGTCAACCATCATCAATTTGTCCCAAGTTAAGCACATTTAACCATGTAGTTTCAATATGATTGACTCCAGAAGAGAAGATACATTTTATTGATATAGATTATACTATCAAATCATTTAATCCCTACTGAAATTTTTCAACGGTATTGGAATTTCCAATGAAATTTTCCAACAACATGTTGTACCATTGGAATTTCCGTTGGAATTTTAAAAACTCCAACAGAAATTCCAACGATCAATTCCAACATTTGGTTTATCGTTGGAATTTTTGTTGGAATTTTCCAATGGTATGTTTACCAATGAAATTTATGTTGTAATTTTTAAAATTCCAATAGTATTTCCAATGGTTTATTATTAATGTTGGAATCACTGTTGGAATTTTCCAGGGGCTAGTTGTGGTCTTGGAATTTTTCGTTGGAATTTTAAATTCCAACATGAATTCCAACATTTTATACCAACGATTTTGTTTACCGTTGGAATTTTCATTGGAATTTTCCAAAGGTATAATGCAACATTGGAATTTTTGTTGGAATTTTAAAAATTCCAATAATTTTCTATTTCCTAGAAATTATTTTGTTGGAATTTGATTATTTTCTTGTAGTAAGAACAATCCAAGTTCGACTAAAGTATTTTATTGTTAAAATGACCAAATCGTCAAGAATGCCCCGATCGTTTATCACGTAAATTTTATTCAACAACTTTGTGTTCAACTTTTCATTGTTGTGAAAATCAAAATACTCAATCAATATGATAATGTATAATAAATAGATGTTTCTTACCTCCAATAATCAGCAGTAACAAGTTAAACAAAGAAAATCTGAAAACGCAGCAGCACCTCAAGCTTGAAAAATAATGTTGGGGGAAGGGATGGAATGAGGTTTAGGCTAATTTTATTAAAAATATAATGAGGGTAATTTTGTACATTTGAAATATTAAAAGAGTATTTGTTCGCCTTATTTTTAGCTTCACCGCAAGTGTACGGTGCAGTCTATAGAATATGGTTAGCAAGGTCGAATCCACAGGGACTAATAAATTAATGTACTAAGTACTGGATTATAATAGTCTTATTTTTATCTAGACGATGGAAAGTGAGTGAGTTGGTTTTATAAACTAAAGCAGAAATTTATCCTAAAAGAAACAAAGTAAAGAATGATTGAAAGATCAAGATAGTGAATGGATTCCTGGGTTATGGTTTCAGTTATATCCCCTTTTATTATCAGATTAATCAAACCAAAGTTAAACGTATTCTTCCTATAGACCGATCACAAAAGTAATTTACCCTCTCTCTCGAGATGCATGTAAAAGCGTTGATTGGAATATCTATGCTAGCATTTCTACTCAACATGAGATATCCAACTCCCAAAAGTTCAAAAGATTATAAAGCCTCACGAATATTTACAGACTTCTCAATCATGCAAGATATTCATGTCAAGTACTCATAGATCTAGTATTGAAACTCATCGGTTAGAATTATGAATCAATACATCAGACAAGTTAAACCAAACGCGTTTTGATAAAACAAGAATTAAAGCAAAGTACTTGAATAGGGTTGGAAAACATTAACTTTAATTGCAATTAATCATCAAATAAAAGTATCCATTAACATACTCCCAAACCCGAGAATCACAAAGTGTTTAGCCAGACATAGAAAAGAAATAATCTATAGACAAATTATTAATGTTCATTTCTAACTAATTGAAAATAACGATACTATGGAATGAGTGAACTCGGGGATGATGACGATCTCTCGATCTATCTTCAACCCTCGAAGGTGTGGTTGCGGTCTTGATCGATCTCTCCAATTCTCCCGTGGAAGATTGCTCTTTTCTCTGCTTTCTAAGGCAAAAATCAGCGTCCCCTTGTTTGTGGCCACCCCGTCTCTATTTGTACTTCGTTTGGGTCGAAACCTAGTTCAAAACTAGTCAGACTCTGTTTTTCCTGCACAGGCGCACGGGCCGTGCGCTAGAGCATGCCCAGCCCGTGCTGGGTGCCTCACAAAACTTCAAATTGCTAAAGGGAGCACAGGCCGTGCGCTAAAGCACGACCAGCCCGTGTTCGTAGTCGAAGGTTGAAGCTCAATGTTTGGCTGGCGCACGGGCCATGCTAGGGTCGCACGCCCTACCCATGCGCTCCTGCTACACTTGATACTCGGCCGTTTTTTTCCATTTTTCGCCCGGTTTGTCTGACTTCTTCTCGATTCAACTCCGAACTTTGTACTTTACGTCAAGTATTGGCGGTTCTTTATCGCAATGCTCCGAATTGTTGCCAACATGCTATAATTTATCAATCAATTTCTACAAAACGAGCAAAGCGTAATACCTTTTCCACCCAACATGTAGTGCATGCATATCAACACATTCTAGCCAAAATTAAGCCCAAAATACATGCAAAATACATGCCAATCAAACCCCCAAACTTAAATCGTGTGATCCCGATCAACACTTTATAAACAAGACAACACAAATGGGGTAAAGAAGAGCAACTCAAGAACACCGCATCACAATTCATGTCGTTTATCCATAGACATCAAGCACAAACCAACCAAGTTTCAAATATCTAACACGGAGCACAAGTCTATCAAAATCATGGCAAACACTTCAAATCACGCCTCTCATGGATAAAGTGTATACTCTACTCACTAGGAGAATAGGGAACGTGTATTCGCTCAAGTCATATCAATGTTGAGAAATTACCATATGCTTGCAAATCGTCTAACATCTCCGCCACTCGATTGTATGCAATTCACAAATCAGAAAGGACTTTGTTTATGGTTGTAATGAAGGCTCTTTGGTTAAGGTAGGGAAATCATATTTTTCCAATTTTTTTTTAAAGAAAGCAAGAAATCCTAACCTATGAAAGCAAATAAATCCTAACTTAGACATGGGGAAATAAACCAAGAAAAAACATGGGAAGAAATAAAACAACAAACCGTTGGGTTGCCTCCCAACAAGCGCTAAATTTAACTCGCATAAATTCGAGCCTCCTTTGAATGCCTCTAGCGTAGAAGTAACCCGTCGGTTAAATGCCATGTTCTTCTCGTTTGCATTGTGCGAGTGGCAGTACATGCGTGCTTCCGAGCTGCTGGCCCTCATCGTGTGCTTCACTTTCTCACAATTCAGTACGTCCTGCACATGATCTATGGTACACACACAATGACTCGGATTAAAAGTATTAGCACATAAATCGACGACAAATAATGATTTACAACTCTCCCTGTTATCATGATGTTTCCCAGCCTTATAGATGGAGAACAACATTTGCTCATCATTAACTAGTAATGTGAGCTCTCTTTTTGTACATCTATCAAGGCTCGTGCAACGTCTAGGAACGGACGCCCGAATATCAGAGGGATGTCTCGATCTTCCTCCATGTCAAGCACCAAGAAGTCCACTGGGAATATAAACTTGTCTATTTTCACGAGCACATCCTCCACGATTCCCTTAGGATATGTGAGTGATCTATCCGCCAGCTGTAAGGTGACCGTGGACGGCTTCACCTCTTATAATCCAAGTTTCCTGAAAATGGACAAGGGCATTAAATTAACACTTGCTCCTAGATCACAAAGTGATTTATTAAATACAACACCACCAATAGTACAAGGGATAGTGAAACTCCCCGGATCTTTGAGCTTCTGTGGTAATTTTCTCTGAATGATCGCGCTGCACTCTTTGGTTAAGTTGACTATCTCGAACTCCGCCAACTTTTTCTTCTTTGACATCACTTCTTTCAAAAACTTCGCATAATTGGGCATCTGCTCCAATGCGTCTACAAACGGTATGTTAATATGCAGTTTCTTAATGATGTCTAAGAATTTAGCAAATTGGGAGTCTAACTTTTTCTTTTTAAAGCGTTGAGGGAAGGGAAGTGGTATAGAAAAGTTTGAAAGATCAGAGTTAGAGAAAGATTTAAGCTTCTCAGCCCCTTTTTGTTCAGTAGCATGGTCCTCAACTCGTTCCTCGGCTTCAACCTTGCCATTTGCTTCAATTTCTACCTCCCGGGGTTTAAAATTCTCTTCTCGGTACTACGCACGACCTGCTCATGCTCAGGAGCACGGGTCGTGCGTCTCGTATATTGTTCCTGGAATATTTCGGTGTTGAGCATGACCTGGCCGTGCGGTGGCGCACAGGCCATGCTTCTCTGCGTCAGTTCAATATGTTCTTGTATTTTCAGCACTTCGTATTCCGTACCACTCCTCAGACAAATGGCATTACACTGTTCCTTCGGATTAACCTCAATGTTGCTCGGAAATTGGCCTTTCTGATGCTGTCCACCAATAATCGTAGCTATTTGGCTAATTTGGGTTTCAAGATTATTCATTTGGGACCCCAATTGTGTGACCTGCTTTTCGATTTTATCCAGATTCGCCTCATCCTTATTGAATTTGTTCCTTGTCTCACTCATGAATGAGGCGAGAATGTCCTCTAAAGATGGCTTTGGCTCCGCAGTAATGACACCGTTTGTCACATTAAACCCTGGTGGTGGTTGCATCACATTCTTCGTGTTCGCATAGGAGAAGTTCTCGTGGTTCCTCAAACCCGGATGGTAATGAGTGGGAGTCTGATTGTTCGGGAAATTGTTGAAATTCGGTTATTAACATAATTTGCTTCGTCGATCAGATCTAGAGGAACTCCCCCATTACTTGCACCCGCGTTTCCCTCATTTGCCTTCGTCAATGCACTCAATTGGCTTGTCAACACAGTCATTTGAGCCGTCAACTCCTTAATTGGGTCCGAATTAGTAACTTCGGCGACCCTTTTCACATTAGTCCTCTCGGAGGGCCACTAATAGCTATTCATGGCCATCTCTTCCAACAAGTTGAATGCATCTTCCGGAAATCGTGCAAGTAGAGCGCCTCCTGCTGCAGCATCCACAAACGATCTAGTCTGTCCAATCAACCCATTGTAAAAGAATCAGAACTGTTGATCCTCAGGAAATCCGTGTTGCGAGCACCTCCTCGATAAGTCCCGGAATCTCTCCCAAGCCTCATACAATGGCTCAGAGTCAAACTGCCTGAACTGAGTGATCTCACTTTTAAGTTGTAGTGTCTTACTTGGTGGGAAATATTTAAACATAAATCTCTGACTCAGCTCATCCGAGTTGTTCACACTCCCCTGAGTTAGGGTGCCTAGCCAGATCCTAGCCTTATCCCTTAAAGAGAAAGGGAATAGGCGAAGACGTATAACATCATCAGTCACCCCGTTCATCTTGATGGTATTGCAAATCTGTATGAAGTTTGCAAGATGAGAGTTGGGGTCCTCAGACGGAAGACGTATAACATCATCAGTCACCCCGTTCATCTTGATGGCTTCAGCTCAAAGTTGTTCGCATTGATTGGGATATTGGCGATTCCACTGTAGTTGCGATTGGTCTGTGGGCGAAAGTAGTCGCGAATCTCTGGCTGGCCGGGATGGTGCGAATCGCCGGAACCTCTGGTATTGGTAACTCGACATTGACCCTGTTGGCCCGGTTGTTACCTCCATTATCGACCATGTTATTGCCTCTGTTGTTATCTTCTACATCTGCCATAGCTTGTTCTTGCTGTCTTTCTGCCCGTTTACTAGCCGCACTAATTCGCCTAGCATAAGCCTCAACCTCCGGTATGAACGGTGTTAATTCTCCTTGCTTCGAGCGAGTGTTCATGCAATACCTGGACCAACTAAAGAAAACAAGTCAAACACAGTAGAAGTAAAATTAAACAACAAAATAAAAAGAAAGAAAAAATGTCTAAATTAAAAATAATTCTATTTATCGCAATATTAGTACTAAAAATTTAATTAGTCACTAAGAACGGCGCCAAAACTTGTTTGCCTTATTTTTAGCTTCACCGCAAGTGTACGGTGCGGTTTATAGAATAGGGTTAGCAAGGTCGAATCCACAGGGACTAATAAATTAATGTACTAAGTACTGGATTATGATAGCCTTATTTTTATCTAGACGATCGAAAGTGAGTGAGTTGGTTTTATAAACTAAAGCAGAAATTTATCGTGAAAGAAACAAAGTAAAGAATGATTGAAAGATCAAGATAGTGAATGGATTACTGGGTTATGGTTTCAGCTAATATCCCCTTTTATTATCAGATTAATCAAACCAAAGTTAAACGTATTATTCCCTATAGACCGATCACAAAAGTAATTTACCCTCTCTCTCGAGATGCATGTAAAAGCGTTGATTGGAATATCTATGCTGGCATCTCTACTCAACATGAGATATCCAACTCCCAAAAGTTCAAAAGATTATAAAGCCTCACGAATATTTACAGACTTCTCAATCATGCAAGATATTCATGTCAAGTACCCATAGATCTAGTATTGAAACTCATCGGTTAGAATTGTGAATCAATATACCAGACAAGTTAAACCAAATGCATTTTGATAAAACAAGAATTAAAGCAAAGTACTTGAATAGGGTTGGAAAACATTAACTTTAATTGTAATTAATCATCAAATAAAAGTATCCATTAACATACTCCCAAACCCGGGAATCACAAAGTGTTTAGCCAGGCATAAAAAAGAAATAATCCATAGACAAATTATTAATGTTCATGTCTAACTAATTGAAAATAATGATACTATGGAATGAGTGAACTCGGGGATGATGATGATCTCTCGATCTATCTTCAATCCTCGAAGGTGTGGTTCCGGTCTTGATCGATCTCTACAATTCTCCCGTGGAAGATTGCTCTTTTCTCTGCTTTCTAGGGCAAAAATCAGCGTCCCTTTGTTTTTGGCCGCCCCGTCTCTATTTGTACTTCGTTTGGGTCGAAACCTAGTTCAAAACTAGTCAGACTCTGTTTTTCCCACACAGGCGCACGGGCCGTGCGCTAGAGCACGCCCAGCCCATACTGGGTGCCGCACAAATGTTTGAAGCTCAATGTTTGGCTGGCGCATGGGCCGTGCTAGGGTCGCACGCCCTGCCCGTGCGCTCCTGCTACACTTGATACTCGGCCGTTTTCTTCCGTTTTTCTCCCGGTTCGTCTGACTTCTTCTCGATTCAACTCCGAACTTTGTACTTTACGTCAAGTATTGGCGGTTCTTTATCGCAATGCTCCGAATTGTTGCAAACATGCTATAATTGATCAATCAATTCCTACAAAACGAGCAAAGCATAATACATTTTCCACAAAACAGGAATAAAACCCTATTTACTCATGTAATGCATGCATATCAACACATTCTAGCCAAAATTAAGCCCAAAATATATGCCAATCAGTATTTAAGATTTTTTTTTATTGAAAAGGCCTTAAAAGTATATCTCACATATGTTGGACTAAATTGTTGTTTGACCACTTAAAAAGGTCTTCTGTGGCTTTTCCCCTTGAATTCAACTGTGGAATACGCTGGGTAATACAATTTGCTTAGATGTGTATTATAGTTAGTTTGGAGTCGCACAAGTGCAACCTTTTTTCTTAATTGCAATCCTATTAGAAAAACATGCTAACATAACTTTATATGAATATTAAAATAACAGCAAAAGAAGTTTTTAAATACAATGACAACATAAGGGCACCCAAAATAGAGGACATTTGGAGGGGATATTTCTCACACATAAAAATATTTTACCACCATTGTGGTTGAAATATTTTGCTGAGTTGTAAAATACCCGAAACTTAGTTTATATCCAGATATTTGAGTGAGAAAACAAAAAAAAGACTTACACTTGGCCGACGTGAGAGTTCACACCTGGAGAGAAAGGCGGTGCTTGGTGCCATGCGCGAGTGGGGAGGCGAAATTTTGGGTCCACTACATGCTGCACATGTTTTTCACTCTTTTGCCTTTTTTCTAATAAGAAATATGTTTTAATTCTTGCAGTCATTTTGCATATAGAATATAATTTTCAATTTTTTTTAGTTTGCCCATATATTGTTTAATATTTTTTTGATGCCAATAGAACTTGTAACTTTTATTAATCATGAATCAAATTCAAATTTACAAGCTCTTTGAGCCAACTAGGAAATTCTCAAATTCCCAAACAAAGGGAGATGGCGAAGAAGAAGCCAAAAAAAATAAATATACAATGAGCTAAAGAGTTGGCCTCTCGAGGTATGTGAACAATCAATGACGACTTGCACTGTGATATCCAAGCAACAATTTGAGAAACGCAGTGATTCACATTAACCTTTTGTCACGTTACATGCTATTACGGCTTGAACAACAAGCAATAAGTCCGATCCAATAATAGCGGAAGACCCTACGATCGAGTAACAATCAATCTTCCGCTATAGCCCATAGCACAAATTCCAACATAGGTTCCGACTAGGATAAGCTACGCTCGAATGCACATATCGGATGACCATTATGGTCTCTTACTCCTCCCCCGTAGCTTCCTTTGTCCTCATTAAACCAGGCCCACATCTATCCTAACCAAACCATAAGAAGGAGGGATCCACTTCTTATCAGTGCATCTCCCTTCAATAGATTCCCCACTTGGAATATCCCCTCGCTCTTTGACAACCCCACCAAATATCGGCCCGGTCTAGCCCCAAAAATGCCCTTCCCCGTAGAGGACCCTCTGTCTCTCTTTCCGTGAGAACCAATATAAGATGATGAAATAAGCAAACTCTCTTCTATCCAAATTTTGGTGCATCCATAAGCAAAGTTCAAGGGTTCTTCCACTTTTTTCTTTCTTATATTCCCCATAAATTCCATTATTTTCCACAACTATTTTGAGAAGAGAGAGAAAAAGACCGCATGTGAACTTTTGGGGTAGATTAAGGGACCACAAAAATTTCCACCACTTAGCGAAAGCGGATAAGGTGGTGATTTTTCGAGGGGTGTAAAGTCTAACTGCCATTTTGTATCATTCTTTTATAGAAAAATATCCATTGGTGTCATTAATCCAATAATCCGAGTCATCTAAATGAGTGTTGGGAGGAGGGAGAGCATAAATTCGATCCGCATAAAATTTGAGAAAGCTTGATTGGATTAGCTCCACATTCAGTCCCCTCACATAACAAACCACTAACCATTTCAATTTGAGAGGGTTGGACACACAGGTGGGGAATAAAAGGATTGCATTGAAGGGATCTATGTGTCATCGAAAGTGCAAAATTTACAGCCATTTGCCCACTCGCCACACTAAGTTTACCTCCAACAGCTCACGGCTCCAGACAAATGAGCTCCAAATGTAAGAATAGTTACTGCCCAGTGGGGCTTTCATAATATCCATATTCTTAAAAATATATTTCTTTTAGAACCTTCGCAACTGGGGATTCCGAATTTTGGATTATTCGTCAAAGTTGCTTCGCTACAATGGCTTGTTTAAAAAGAGTTAATTTACGGATGATGTGTATAAAATATATGTGCATTTTGGGGCTACAAATGATATATATTTGGTACATTTGCACGCATATTTAGTATAGTTTTACTTGGTTTCCTTAAAAGGGCATGATACTACGTATTCTTGTAATTCTTACCGGAAACAAAGCTTAAAATGAAGAAATATCAGTTGGAATGCCCGGCTAAGATTGATGAATGCGAAAAAAACACTTCAAACGGTCGGACCGTGTGGTGTCACACGGCTGTGTGGAAATGCCGGTATGAAACCACACAACCGTGTGAGGTTGGGCGAAACAGGGGACGGAGGCTGTGTGGACTCACACGGGCGTGTGAGAAAGGGCCACACATCGCACGGCCAGGCCGTGTGGGCTCACACAACGGTGTGAAGAAGGGCTGAAGACAAGACCACACGACAGTGTGGTGCCACACGACCGTGCCGTGTGAGACTGCACGCCAAACCGCATTTTTCAGTGTTTTCTTCCTGTTCCAACTCTATAATTGATCTCTCCAAGCATCTATAAAAGGGACCCAAGGATTGCACGAAAATATACAACTTCATACAGAGAAAATACATCAAATAACACAAGAAACCAAGAATCGAAGGTTTTCTGAGCAAAGAAGGCTAGGTCGCGAAGAACACCGCAAGGCTTTCGCATCTACGGGAGCACAAGAGCTTCGAAGGCTTAGAAGGGGAATCCATACTGACAAGAAGGGTTTTTTTTTCTATGTATAAGATCTCTTGTTTGTGCTTAAACGATGTCATAATGTTGATTCGAATTTGTCTATGAGTTTGTAATCAATGTTTGGCATATCTTTCTGATCTTAGGTGCATAATCGAAACTGTGGATTCATGTTAGATATGATTATTTATTTTCTTAATTAATTCATGCTTTCTATTTTATGAATTCGAGTGCTTATTTATAATTGCTTTTATTTGCCGAGAATAAATTGCATGTCATATTTCTTAGTGCGAAATTCGGAAGAGGAGTTCTAACAAAGACGAAAATCGAATTCAGACATAAACGGGTGTTTTGAGTCAGGAGACCTACAACTGTTTGTGGGGAGTCATTCAATTCATAGATCTTTTGGGAGTTAATAATAATTGTATCGAGTCAGGAGACCTACACTTGTTATTAATCTACTATTTATGCACCGTCTGGGAGGGAGAATAGACTAACTTAGGAATTGAACCCATTGAATTGCATGAATTGATTTTTAAAACTTTACTTGCATTTAATATTGAAGAAACATGTTGAGATTATGTGCCTAAGGTTGCTACTATAGATGTTGAAATACTTGTGGGGTTCGCAAATTTATTTGTTTTTCCTTATTAAATTTTTGATTTTTATTATTAAAACTTGATTTTTGGTCACTTCAATAAAATTGCAATGCGATGTTATTATAGCCTAAGTTTTTCGAATATCAATCCTTGAGGAATACGACCTTGCTTGCCATTATTTTATAAACTACATTGTACACTTGCAGTTGTATGAACCAAAATATTTTTGGCGGGGATTGATGGATTCTACTTAGATATAGTAATAAGTAGTTCAATTTTAATTGAAGCATTTTTTTGATATTTTTTTTCCTTCTTCGTTTCTAACATCGTTTTTGTTGAATGTGAGACTGGAATCTTTGGAGACACAAGTAGCCCAAAATCGCAACTGCAGTAGGAGGCCAACATCAAAAAGGCAAATTCCCAAGTGATACTGAACTTAACGAGAAAACGATTTGCAACGCCATTAAATGCGATGGATGGTGCGAATATAAGGGCTCAATGATTTCAACCAACACGGTTCAAGGACAGTGATGTTAGAAATCTGAAGTCTGGCTGAAGACGTAAAACTTAGCGCTTTGTGAGAGGTAACCCAAGAGACGTCGCGACAAACCCTGGGGGTCAAACAAAATGAAAAAAAAACAAAAAAAAAACATACGCGCACAGGCGTGTGGACGTACATGACCCAAATGTGTGATCTGCTCCTCCGGTTTCAAATTTGATGGACAAGCTCCTGGGTTTACCGGAACGATCCAGGTAAGTACTTTTTACGCATTCCTCTTTCCTTTTGATAATTTCTTCATATGTGCGGGACGACGCATATTATAAGTTTGGGGGTTGTCAAGAATGCGTAAATTAGTACTATTGCCTTTTGCATTACATTTAGGATTGCATGTAGAGCATAAAAAATGGCATCAATTTTTTTCGATTTTTTAAAATTTTTGATTTTTATTTTTTTAGCACGTTTATCGCTTTAGCATGTTTAATTGCTTTTTTGTGTGATTTTAATCAAAGATTTTAGAAAATGCCCATCTTTCGTACGATTTTACTATGAGCATTTAATTGAATGAGATAACATACTTTTAGGAATAATGTGACGAATTGTTGAGAATATGTCATTTATTTGTTTGGCATTAGTTGAGAAAATTGGGTATTTGAGCATGTTGCGAAAAATAAGCATGTGAGCTTATGTGCCTTAAACTGTTTTATCTTATGCAAGTTATTTTTTTCTTAAGTGTGTCATTCATGATTGATAGAACTCTAGAACTTGCTCTGGTATCTTCATTGAAGCCATGTGTGTGTGCAATTTTTGAAAATGATTTAAGGACATCTTTGTTTAGCCTACTTAGCCTAAAAAACCTACTTATGAAATGATGATTCCCTAGTTAGCCAATTTTGAGCCAAAACTTTTATTCTGAGCCACATTCATCTTTAAAATTGAAAACATGAGTTTGTCCCTGAAATTTCTTGGGCTTATAGCAAATAAACAAGTTTGGGGGAGATGTGGTGGAAAATTTATGAAAAAAAAGAGAGGAAGTTGGCCAAAGAAAGAGGGAGGAGCAGTATCTGGGTAAAAGAAAAAATATATGAAGCTCAAAAAAGAAAAGAAAATCTCTGAAAAAAATGACATAGAGAAAATCGAGCAAAGCAAAAAGAATAAATTCTGAAAGCTTAAAGGCTAGAAAAAAGAAAAAAAAGGGCAAAAAGGCATAAGTATGAAAAAAGAGAAATACGGGTGGAATTGAGACAAAAAAATAAGTATTATATGAAATTGGGTTGGTGAATTGCAAGTCTGTATGCTTAAATTCTATTTGCTCCAGTCAAGTCACTTAATCCAAATTTCCCTACCCTAACCAAAGAGCCTACATTACAACCTAATAAAAGTCATTTTTGATTCTTAAGTTGTGGACCCAAAAGTGGTAGAGATTTTAAGACGATTTGCAAGCCTATGGTAGTTCTACTTTCACTGAATTGAATTTGAGCGTAAACCTTACCCATACACTTTTGAGAGTAGAGTGATACACCATTTACTTGTGAGTCGCGATGTCAAGTACCCAAGAGAGTATTAATTATGTCGAGTTTATGAATGATGACTTTTTGATGATGAATTACTGAATTACATGGTTTCCTTGAGTATGGAGTCAAATGTTATTTAATGTTCATAGTGTTCTTGGGTGTTTGTTCGTTTTTACCCCTTAGATTATTTTTCTTAAATTGCCCGAGGACGAGCAGTGCTTTAAGTTTTGGGGATTTTGATGTATGTAAAATATACGTGCATTTTGGGGCTTAAAATGATATATATTTGGTATATTTGCACGCATATTTAGTATGTTTTTACTTGGTTTCCTTAAAAGGGCATGATACTGTGCATTCTTGTAATTCTTACAAGAAACAGAGCTTAAAACGAAGAAATATCAGTTGGAATGCCCGACTAAGATTGACGAATGCAAAGAGAAGATCAAAACGACAAAAGAAATGGACAAAAACACTTCAGACGGTCGGACCGTGTGGTGTCACATGGCCGTGTGGAAATGCCGGTGTGAAACCACACAACCGTGTGAAGTTGGGCAAAACAGGGTACGGAACCAGGGCCACACGGCCAGGCCGTGTGGACTCACACGGGCGTGTGAGAAAGGGCCACACATCGCACGACCAGGCCATGTAGACTCACACAACCGTGTGAAGAAGGGCTGAAGACAAGACCACACGGCCGTGTGGTGCCACACAACCTGGACTCTGCAAAACACGCTTTTTAGTGTTTTTTTCCGGTTCCAACTCTTCAAGTGATCTCTCCAAGCATCTATAAAAGGGTCCCAAGGCTTGCATGAAAATACAAAACACATCAAATAACACAGGAAAGCAAGAATTGAAGATCTTCTGAGCAAAGAAGGCTAGGTCGCGAAGAACACCACAAGACTTTCACATCTACGGTAGCACAAGAGCTTCGAAGGCTTAGGAGGGGAATCCATCCTGACAAGAAGGGATTTTCTTTTTATGTCTAAGATCTCTTGTCTGTGCTTAAACGATGTCATAATGTTGATTCAAATTTGTCTATGAGTTTGTAATCAATGTTTGACATATCTTTCGAATCTTAGGGCATAATTGAAACTTAGTGGATTCATGTTAAATATGATTATTTATTTTCTTAATTAATTCATTCTTTCTATTTTATGAATTCGAGTGATTATTTATAATTGCTTTTATTTGCCGGGAATAAATAGCATGTCATATTTGTTAGTGCGAAATTCGGAAGAGGAGTTCTAACAAGACCAAAATTTAATTCAAACATAAACAGGTGTATCGAGTTAGGAGACCTACAACTATTTGTGGGGAGTCATTCAATTCATAGATATTTTGGGAGTTAATAATAATTGTATCGAGTCAGGAGACCTACACTTGTTATTAATCTACTGTTTATGCACCGCCCTGGAGGGGGAATAGACTAACTTAGGAATTGAACCCATAGAATTGGATGAATTGGTTTTTAAAACTTTACTTGCATTTAATATTGAAGAAACATGTTGAGATTATGTGCCTAATGTTGCTCCTATAGATGTTGAAAATACTTGTGGGGTTTGCAAATTTATTTATTTTTCCTTATTAAATTTTATATTTTTATTATTAAAACTTGATTTTCACTCGCTTCAATAAAATTGGAATGCGATGTTATTATAGCATAAGTGTTTCGAATATCAATTCTTGAGGAATACGATATTGTTTGTCATTATTCTATAAACTACAATGTACACTAGCAGTTGTATGAACCAAAATATTTTTAGCGAACAACGGAACTCCATACGTCCAAGACGCTTTGGTTTACATAACACGTCTCATTTACACTAATGCATTTTCTTCATTTTCCCGTCTGAGCTCCACCAAAATTCGCACAATCCCTTTCACTCTTCTCATAAACCACATTTGGGATTCAGAAACACGACTTTGCATAGGAGGGGATTTCTTGTAGAATTGCTTTGATAAAGACCTTCTTCCCTATTCCAAGAAAAATCGATTATCCCAATTCTAAATCTTTTTAAACACTCTCTCCCTTAAATAATTAAACTGCAGTTTCTTGCTTCTCGTTGAGAACATCGAAAGACCAAGATAAATTTAATGTTGTTGCACCACCAAGATTGTAAAGATAAATTTAATTTTAAATCATCATTGTTCGGTCTTATTTGTGGATGAATGATAAAGCAGACATTTCATAATTAATTACTTGTCCCAACACTTCCTCATAACATCTCAATACATCTTTGACATTGGGACATTCACCCTCATCGACTAAAAAAAAGACCAAACTATCGTCTGCTAAGAACAAGTACGAGATTGGAGGACCGAAATTTAGAATACGAACCTCATGAACATGTTTCTCATTCTCAGCTTGCTTAAGTAAAGATGGGAGTACTTGGGCACAAATGACAAATAGGCAGGGAGTCCCTCTGTCTAATTCCCCGTCTGGAATGGAGGTAGCCAAACATTTCTAAATTCAAAAAGAATGAGAGTAACTTGATACATCTGGACATAAGTTCAACCTACTTGAAATTTAATTCTAACTTCAGAAGGACCTCTTCCACAAATTTACACTCGATTCAGTCTTACGCGTTTCTCATATCCAATTTGAGATTGGCCTAACCCTTTCAACAACTTCTATGATTTCTAATCCAATGAGTTCTCTCAAATCCCAGAATGATATTGTCCATTATAAGTACCCCAAGACGAAATCACTTTGGGCCTCATCAATGATTATTGGAAGAACTTGTCTGAACCTGTTCGCCAATGTTTTAGACACAATATTATAGCAGAAATCGCACAGACATATGGGTCAAAACTCCCTAATTGACAGCGAATTGGAAACATTTTGAATAAGTGTGACCGTAGTTCCATTCCATTCTATCATCAGTGCTCCATCGTTAAGGATGTCAAGGATAGCCTTGGTGACTTCATCTCCAACAATACTCCAATATCGTTGATAAAAACACCTTGGGAATCCATCCAGCCCAACTGCCTTGTCCAAGCCCAACTTAAATGCTGCATGTTTAACGTCCTTGCATGTGAAGGGTTCATTTCCTTATCAACCCATGGTGTAATGCAATCAACTACCCTCTTAATGTGATCGTTGTTGGAATATACACTAATCTGTGGTGCTTCTTTTAGTTAGTAACACGTTTTTAGTTTTACTTTCTTGCTTTTCTTAACTAGCAACTTAGCAGTTATTAGTTTTGTTCCCTATAAATAGAGCAGCTACTTTTCACTGTACGATTGAGCTAAGATGAAATAAAACTCATATTCAAATTTCTCTCTCAAATTCTTCATGGTATTCAGAGCATCAAGTTTCTGGCTCTTATGATGAATAAGTGTGGAACATGGAACACCCTCGTTACTGGAAGAGGACGTAATAATCAAGGTCAGATTCAATTTGCGAACTAGATGACTGTGGAGAAAAATATCCATTTCAACTTCACGGTTCTGATCACCCAGGTTTACTTCTAGTTTCGATTCAGCTCACAGGAAATAATTACCATTACTGAAGTCGATCTATGGGGATTGCATTAGGAGCGAAAACGAAGTTAGGTTTTTTTAATGGTAGTATACCTATATCTACAGCTGATTCAGCTGAATATGAACAATGGAGATGGGTTGATTTGATGGTTACCAGCTGTATATTGAATACTATAGCTAAGGATATAGTTGATGCTTTCTTATATGTCAATTCCGCACATGAGCTTTGGGAAGACATTGCACAACGTTTTGGGGAATGTAATGGCACAGTTTTGTACCAATTGCAGAGAGATATTGTGAATCTTACTCAAGGAATTAATTTTGTTGTTGTTTACTTTACAAAGCCGAAGAAGCTTTGGGATGAATATAGTAGTTTAGCACCTGCTACATCTTGTAGTTGTGGAAATAATAAGGCATCTATAGATCTGGAGAGCATAACTGGGCTAAATCAGTTTCTAATGGGTTTGAATGACTCCTACAATCATATTACGAGTCCGATCCTGATCATGGATCCATTACCTAATGTGAATAAGGTATATTCGATGGTTCATAGAGTTGAAAGACAGAGAACTATCACTATGAGTTTCACAAATAGCTTTGTAGGTCCCAAGGGGTGTGAGTAAGGTTTAGAAGGGGGGGTTGAATAAACCTCACCAACTTTTCGAATTTAGTCCTTTTAAATAAGTACGAGTTAATTTCATGACTATGTCCTTGATGGGAATGCTAAGTTAGTTAACCAAACAGAGTTAGCCACTCAACGGACTAATGAGTTGTTGATAGAATAACTCATTGTTTAGTCTAATACTTAACTCGGCTGTGATGAGATTTTCAGCGGAAGACTTAACACCCTTGAATTTGGTTTAAGTGTGTTTTAACACTTGGTTTTAGCACTTTGTTAAATATCAATTGGATGGCAAATTATCAGCAGATATTAAATGATATGCAGTAAGTAAATGCTGAAATTTAAATGACACAATAAATTTTATAGAGGTTCGAAGATGGGGTAATTCTTCTAATCCTCTCTTCTCCAACTCTTGGAGGAATCCACTAAGTATTGATCGAGTACAATGTGGTTATCAGTCCAGATGCAAGTCTTGATCACACCAGCTGGCTTCTCGTCCGACTCAGCTTCTTCACAGGGGTATGCGCTTTGCTACTTCTTGACTCACTTGCTCAAGCTTCTTGGATTTGATCACAAAGCCCTCCAATAACTTGAGACTGGTTCGACCTTGAACCTTTCTACAATCCTATTTAGAATGTAGACCCCTTTTGATTATTCAAAAGTTTCCTCTTCAACAGTATGAAGTTGTCTTCCCTTCACAGCTTGGTGTTGAATAGATTTCCTTCGAAGTTTAGGCTTGAGGATTTGATTGAATAACTTGAGAATATTTTTGTAGGTTACAGCTCGAATAATAGCTTGAATGTTTGTTGTTCATGTAACCTTCTCTCAAAGTGATTCCTCAGCCTTTTATAGTGCTCTTTCAAAAATCGCCAGATTGAAGAGATAGGTGATTTTCAAAAGACACTAATGGTCGTTGGCTTGTCTTGTTGCCTTCCTTGATTGACATTACCTCGTATTAAATGAACCTTGACTTTTCAGAGCGCACACGCAGTGCGATCTTCCCATTGGTTTATTCCTTTTGCACGCTTTCGGATCGAGCAATTTAGAGTATTGCAGCAAAGATGAAAGTATTACTTATTTAAGTAAATTTCTTGACTTTTGTGCAACGGACTCTTTTCGCTTGTCTTGACTTGATCAGTTCCTTAACTTCCCGTGGTGATTTCGAGTCAGCTCCCAATCATTGGATGACTCATCATCACTTCAACTTGAGACTTGTCTATCTTGAGTTGACTTGGACGACACTTCACACTGTTTGTAACAGGTGATACTCCTTGATCGAGTTCTTGACTTCTCCTCCTTTGCCATACTCTTGCTGCCAAGCAGAGTCTTCATTTTAGCCTCCAGTTGACTTTTTGCATATCGAGCAGCATATGACTTGACTCGGCCTGCATACAGCCCTATCTATTACAATGCAAATTACAAAGAAAATGGGGTGCCAACTTTCTAGTCTAAGTTTTACATGGCATTCATCAAAATCTAAACAATAAATTTCCCAACAATTTCCCCTTTTTGATGATGCCAAAACTTAAAGCATACATACAAAATGTAAATATCAAAGATACATACAGTAGTGCGAAGAAGAGAACGTATGCGTAGAATCAATCTTTTTATTGATCATAACATTCTTTTCCTTTACACAACTGTTTACAAAGTGTATCAGAGCAAACATCTATGTCTACGCAAGAATAGAGAAATTATAGATTTCTTATATAATGTACAGAAGACTTACATGCTTATGTATTTACAATAGTAAATTACATGAAGGGGTGGACAACAACACTCCATCTCCTTTGCTGCCTCCTTCTTTTTTCATCAGCTCTGTCGTCTTCTGACATTTTTCTCTTCTTCTCTTCTTCAGCTGCTTTCTTTTTCTCATACGCTCTTCTAGCAGCTTCATCTTTTCTTTTTTTTCTTGTCTCTCTTCCCCTTGTGAGTTTGTCTTTTATTTTCTTCTTCGATTCTCTTTACATATTCAACATTGTTCTTGGCCACTTGCATGTTGGCTACTTCGTCAAACCAGCCCAATAGATCCCTCCTTTCTTACCTCGGATCTATATATTAGATGTTTTTGGTAGAGGTCTAGGTTAGAAACCTCTTCCTCCATCGCTTCTACCTTTTCTCGGGTGTGTATTAGATGGGGCCTTATTCTTTCCAGTAGAGTGACTAGCAGAGTGACCAGCAGAGTGATTGCTCGGAGTCTACTGCCTATCAGCTTCTTCACATAGCTTGATCCCTTTTTCCCAATACAAGTCCCAGGCTTGGGCCATGGTCATGCCTTCAAAGTATCCATCGGATGCGAGCGTCTTGAATTCATCAACAGATCTAGGTTCGGTTCCAACGTCTGAAATGGCATCAGTGTATCTTCCTGCCGGAATGCCTCCGTATTGTTTCAGTATGTCCATCGCATGGGTATCCATCTTTCTTTCAACCTCCTTCATCTCTGCTTCTACTATTTTCCTCTTCTCAGACATGGGCACAGAAGAGTGTTGGAGCGGCAGAGTCACTGGGAGTTTGCTGATGATGTCAGCTGTGACAAGTCCTTGTTGAGGGGTTCTAGCAACCATTAAAGTCATGTCTTTTGGACCTTCCCCCTCAATGGATTTCCCTTTTCTTTCTTCTAATCCTCAGCTGTCTTCTTCTTCACAGCTGCATCCTTCTTCTCGGCTGCGGATCCTTTCAATGTCTTTAGGTATTCCTCTTTCCCCTTTTTGGCATCATCAAAGGAGAGAGGAACCCCTGGAAACATGCCAACAAGCATGAAATCTAGGCGGGCGATAATGAGTTCGCTTTGAGTCTGCAGCAGAGTATCGCTCGAAATTTCGAAAGCGAGTGTCATTTGATTCTATTTGTCACCAACTTCATTTCGGCCATAAGAAGGCTGAATTTTTCATTCATGTTTTCTTCCACGCACAGAAGGTAGCAGTTCCATTTCTGTGGTATGAGAGGTATGCATTCTATCAATATTTTCTTGCATCCTCTTCTTCATGTCAGCGTTATCAACGCTCCAGATCAACATCTTGTTGTACAATGCCTTAAAGTGTCGAACTTGTTCGACACGCATTGTTTGTTGCTGTTGCCACCATTCCCGGATCCTGACTATGATTCCACGCAGATCGGCCATAAGATTAGCATCTCTGTTATCCAGCCGCATATCCAGTGAGGCCTGGTGCCTTTCCATCTTCTCTATCTCCCCAAATATTGCCTTGAAGACTTCTCGAACCTCAGTTGTCACCTCTGTCTCAGCTGGCGGCCAAGCAACATCAAAATCAAAATCTGTTGGGACGATGGTATATGTGGGAATGACTGGATCAGGTTTATGGAAACGTTGTTGATCTCTAGCTGATTCTTCATCAAGATCAGGCAGCTCTAGTGAGAAAGGGAAAGATTGTTCAAATGCATCATCACGGATATAGGGAATCTGTTCAACTGTGACTTGTGGCCGTGAGGTGCCTGGTTGAGTCGATTCAGCTGCAGCATTGGGAGCCTCGCGATTGATCGTGATTCACCGTGGTCTCGTTGTGGTATTGACCGGTGGCCGAGCTCACTATGCCTTAACAAACCGTCGGTCTCAGCTGGTTTTTCCATATGAGTTGTCTGGTCCTCTGCCTCATCATTAGCGTCATCGGACGATGATGAGACTCGAAGGGGTGGCTCATCATCAAAATTGAACTTTTGACGAGCAGCCTTGAATTCTGGCTTACTCGTGCTGAGTCGTTTGGACTTGGAACAGGGGATGACTCAGCTTCATCTTCACCTTCAGATCCCAGAAAAGTTACATCAGGGTTGTCTTGGGAATCGTGAATGCCACTTATCTCCTTCTTAGGTGCATCGATGATAACTGGAGGGATGTTCTGTGCTTCTGCCTCTTTACCTCGGGAAGTCTCAACCTCCCGTAGACCTTCATTGCCTCCTGTAGTCTCAACTACAGCAAGGCCTTGGACATTCCCTTCGACAGACTCAGCTGTCTTGAGGTCTTATACAGTGGCATCCACAGGAGTCTCAACTCCGTGGATTGCACTTTCATTGCCTAGAGTGTTAACTCCCACGGCAGAACCATCATGTGCCTCGACTACATCGCGGCGTCCTCGGCTGCAGAGCGTTGGCACCTCGGTGAGCGATCTCAACTGTCCGAGCTTCTTCAAAGTGACAACTTGTCTTTGTGTTTCGTTTTCTTTTTCCTTCTCCACTTCGCCTCTTAGATTCATTGTGGAGTCATCTACAGCAACCTCTGACCTAGCTGCAGTGGAGGGAGTTTCCCTCTCAGCTGGCACACCAGCTGAGTGACTTGGAATGGGGTCATTCTTCTCCAAACTCCCGACTGTTTCCTGTGAGTGTTCAGCCGTTGGGGCAGGTGGTAAGATACCTTCAATAGGGGTTGGCTCGACTTGGGTCCCCAAGTTCCCAGTTTCATTGCCATTTCCTTAGAACCTTCCTCGAGTGAGTTTGGGGAAGTGGTCGCAGCAACAACAGTTGCAATTGCTGCACCACTCCCATAGGGTCAATTTCCAGCTGTGCTTTGGAAGACTCTCCTGGTCCTTCCATCAGCTGTTGCTCATGTATCATTCTGGATTCCCGCATGGCTTGCTGCGTTTCTAGCTCTTCTGTCGCAGCAGCAGGGTCCAAATCTTCATCACTCTCTGAAAGTATGTCAAGATGTGGATGAGAGTGCTTAGTGGTTCGATTAGAGGACAAATCTTTGGCTTTCGCAAGAGAGCTTCCTCTGCTGCGTTACTGTTCGTTTTCCTTTCGAATTTGCATCATGTTGATGCGTTATCCTCATCAGGGCTTTGCAAAGATCAGTATCAACTTCAAGGAACTCGAATAGCTCCTCTTCATCCTCAATAAACTCGGGTGTTCAAAGCGCACCTAGAGTGACTCTACTTCCACTTCCTCCATTCTCGCAGACGATTTTGGACGTCTGGATATGGTGGAGATAACATGATCACATCATCGTCATCATCTTTCTGTGGTACCTCTTTCTCGGGAATGGAAGGTAGTAGAGCTTCGCTCTTCACCTCGCAACGTCTGTCACGGGCGGAGACACGATCCTGTCAACAGGAGACTTAGTTGTCTCCATCTGTTATTTGCTTGCTCACTCAATTGTTCTATCCACATTTGGGTCTCGATTGCCTCTCGCTGATCGGCCTTCAGCAGACTTGGCGATTTCATCAATAATCTCTCGAGACTCTACTTCTCCATTTGTTTTTGCGATCTGTTCCAGATGAGTGGCAAACTCAGCTGTTTTCTCAAGCTCTGAACGCTTGAAGATTCTTTTTTTCTATTGTTTTTCACCGGAGGAACTTTTGGTTCTACTTCCTCAGGTTCTTTGATAGTAAAGGCATGTGGGGGGTTTAGAGGCGGTTGCCTTTCTCGTCTTGCGATCCTCTTTTCTTCATTCCCGGAGAAGGTACTAAGGATTCCTCTCTCTCGGGCGCAGGGCAGGAGACACGATCGCAGGGGCAGGAGACACGACGGCAGGGCAGTGACTCAGCGCAGGGCAGTGCGAGTTGTTTTCTTTTTTTCCGGGCGCAAAGAATCTTCTTTCGGTGCAGGCGGCTTTTTCTTCTTGGGAGGGGAGACAACAATGTTTCTGCCAGGTGATTCCCCTCACTCGTTCCGCTCTCTTGGCATAAGCTCTCTTCCGAGCTCAGAAAAGATTTGATCGAACATTTTTTTTTTTTGACATGGAACGCCTTTCCATGTCGAGTGGAACTCCCTTCACCTCCATTAGCGGCCAATAACAAGGCCATACCCAAGGACCCTACGAACGACCCATCTTCCTTGAAAGACTTATTTCCAACATTTTGGCGTAGTCATCGTATACAAACTTAGCCTTGAGGTTTACCTTCTTCTCCTCCATGATCGCAGACCATCACGATCGCTTAGTTTTGGATAGCCGATTAAAGCTTCCAAATTTGATGTCTACACACATGGCAACAATATCCGAGAACGTGTGATAATCTTCCTTCAGCTTCTTGTCATTTGTGTACACCATCTTCGAAGATCGAGGTTTGGCCACTTTCTTCCATGCAAGCTGACCAAGTTTACATCGGCCTCCAATATCTCCGGCACTCCTTCCGACGGCGGCAAACAATGCTCCGCTAGATCCTCGCCCAGTTGATCGTAAACTCCTTTTCGTGAGCAGATGACTTGATGCCCTCGTCGTGAACTTCAACATTCACGTAGGGCGAGCGACTTCTTCAACATAAGTCATCTAAAACTCCATAGTGAGAAAGGGTTTCAGCCCAGACTTCTCCACTTTCTCAGCTATCTTCTTCACAAGGGTTTCATCGGACCCCTGTTTGATCATCCCTTCGAAATCCACAGTAGAGCCAGTGTGGATTTGTTTTCCCAACTTAACAAAATCGTAAGTAGATGCCATTACTTGAAGATTTACCAAACGATTTTTGAGAAACTTGCTTTGAAGATTGATAGGGTTTTGAGAGAAAAATACAGTATTTGCTTTTGGAGAGATGAACAGTTTTAAAGTAGTGTGTGAGAAAAAATGGATGAAATGGTATATGTATGGGTTATGAAAGAACGTGCATACGGTTTTTGAAATTTGATCGAGATCAACGGATCAGATTTAGCACGCCGATTAGCATTTAATTGCTCGCATTTAATGCGCAAAGCATTTATATCCATTCATATGCTTTGTCGTGCGGCTTTTTTTGTATACTGTCATTATTACACTGACGTCATCCTTAAAACATTCCCGCTTATTAAAAACGACTGCGTTTTTGTCACTTAGCTCATAAATGACTCAGCTTACTCCTTAGCTGATTCAATTCTTCTTCTCTCTTTTCACATAGGTACTTAGCTGTCAGCTAACTCGATGCAGCTGATTTTCTGATACGGCTGATTCACTTAGCTGATTTACGAACTTATATCTATTTTCATCTTTTCTCGTTTCATCTCTTCTCCTTGAGTTTTAAGTGTTAACTCACCCAATTGGCCCTAGTTCATGCTTGAGTTCTTCAAATCTTGATTCACATAATGTCTTTGTGAATATGTCACTCTTGTTTATCGGTTGAGATATATTCCAAGGTGATGTCCTTCTTTTCAACATGATCTCTTATAAAATGATATCTCACATCAATATGCTTTGTTCTTGAGTGCAACACAGGGTTTTGAGTGATTGCAATAGCACTTGTGTTAACACACATAATTGGAATCTCTTTTTCTTCAACATCATAATCTCTCAGCTATTGTCTTATCCATAAGATTTACAACAATGCTGTGTTTGCCGCATGACTATGTACTCACCATTTGTGGATGTGGCTATTGAATTTTGCTTCTTGCTAAACCAGGAGACCAATCTGTTTCCAAGCATTTGACATGTGCCTGAAGTGCTCTTCCTGTCCACTTTACATCCAGCATAGTCAGAGTCTGAGTAACCAATAAGCTTGAATCCTCCTTCCTTTGGATACCATAAGCCGACTTCCTGGCATCCCTTCAAATATCTTAGAATTCTCTTAGCTGCAGTCATATGGCTTTCTTTTAGTGCAGATTGAAATCTTGCACATACACCTACTGCAAAGGTGATGTCTAGCCTACTTGCTGTGAGATAGAGGAGTGATCCAATGAGTGTTCTGTATCTTGTTTGATCCACAGGCTTGCCATCTGCATCCATATCCATCTTGACTGATGTATTCATTGGTATTTTCACAGAAGACTTCTCTTCCATACCAAATTTCTTCATTAAATATCTGGTGTACTTTGTTTGACTTATGAAGATTACATCCTTCAGCTGTTTAACTTGAAGTCCTAGAAAGAATGTCAGCTCTCCCATCATGCTCATTTCAAATTTGCCTTGCATGAGGTTTGAGAACTTATCACACAGCTCATTGTTTGTGGATCCAAAAATAATGTCATCCACATATATTTGAAGAAGCAGTATACTCTCTCCATCTTGAATTCTGAAGAGTGTTATGTCCACTTTGCCTTTGGTGAATCCATTATCTATTAGGAATTGAGATAATGTATCATACCATGCTCTTGGTGCCTGTTTCAATCCATATAGAGCTTTCTTGAGCTTGTACACCTTATCTCCAAGAGGGTTCTGCTCAAATCCTGGAGGTTGTTCAACATAGACTTCTTTTTCCAATAATCCATTCAAGAATGCACTTTTTACATCCATTTGATATACAATGAAGTTCTTGTGTGCAGCATAGGCAAGAAACATCCTTATTGCTTCTAGTCTTGTAACAGGGGAAAAGGTTTCATCAAAATCTATTCCTTCCTCTTAACAATACCCTTTGGCTACCAATCTTGCTTTGTTTCTTACCACAGAACCTTCTTCATTCATTTTGTTTCTGAAAACCCATTTTGTGCCAATAACATTTTGATGGGTTGGTCTTTGAACCAATTCCCATACTTTGTTTCTTTCAAAATGATTCAGCTCTTCTTGCATGGCCTGAATCCAATGTGCGTCATCCAATACTTGGGACACATCTTTTGGATCTATTTGGGAAATAAAACAAGTGAACATTGCTTCTTGTTGAGCTCTGGATCTGGTTCTCACACCGTCTCTTACATCTCCAATGACTAGCTCTGGTGGATGGTCTCTTAGCCATCTCACATCAGGTTGGAGTAAGTTAGCTGGGTTCAATCGTCTTGCAGCTGTGTTGTCTTGAGCAGCTCTCTCCTCATCACTTAGTTGTAGATTCTCCAGCTGCCTTTGTGATTCAGCTACATCATCTTCATCTCGGTTTATTGCTCCAGCTTCAGCTTCAACATAGGGACTCTTCTGCATAGTTGGCTGATTCAACTTATCAGCTAACTCTTCAATGTCTTTTCCATTTACATTAGGTTCATCAAAAACCACATGGATAGACTCTTATGTGACCATAGTCCTTTTGTTCAGTACTCTATAGGCTTTACTCTCAGCTGAGTATCCCAAGAAGATACCTTCATCAGCTTTAGCATCAAAAGCCTTTAGATTATCCTTCCCATTATTGTGGATGAAGCATTTACATCCAAATATTTTAAAGTATGCAACATTTGGCTTTCTCCCTGTCCAAATTTCATAGGGAGTCTTTGTCAGTTGTCTATTTATCGCTTTAGCATGTTTAATTGCTTTTTTGTGTGATTTTAATCAAAGATTTTAGAAAATGCCCATCTTTCGTACGATTTTACTATAAGCATTTAATTGAATGAGATAACATACTTTTAGGAATAATGTGATGAATTGTTGAGAATATGTCATTTATTTGTTTGGCATTAGTTGAGAAAATTGGGTATTTGAGCATGTTGCGAAAAATAAGCCTGTGAGCTTATGTGCCTTAAACTGTTTTATCTTATGCAAATTATTTTTTTCTTAAGTGTGTCATTCATGATTGATAGAACTCTAGAACTTGCTCTGGTATCTTCATTGAAGCCATGTGTGTGTGCAATTTTTGAAAATGATTTAAGGACATCTTTGTTTAGCCTACTTAGCCTAAAAAACCTACTTATGAAATGATGATTCCCTAGTTAGCCAATTTTGAGCCAAAACTTTTATTCTGAGCCACATTGATCTTTAAAATTGAAAACATGAGTTTGTCCCTGAAATTTCTTGGGCTTATAGCAAATAAACAAGTTTGGGGGAGATGTGGTGGAAAATTTATGAACAAAAAAGAGAGGAAGTTGGCCAAAGAAAGATGGAGGAGCGGTATCTGGGTAAAAGAAAAAATATATGAAGCTCAAAAAAGAAAAGAAAATCTCTGAAAAAAATGACATAGAGAAAATCGAGCAAAGCAAAAAGAATAAATTCTGAAAGCTTAAAGGCTAGAAAAAAGAGAAAAAAAGGGCAAAAAGGCACAAGTATGAAAAAAGAGAAATACGGGTGGAATTGAGACAAAAAAATAAGTATTATATGAAATTGGGTTGGTGAATTGCAAGTCTGTATGCTTAAATTCTATTTGCTCAAGTCAAGTCACTTAATCCAAATTTCCCTACCCTAACCAAAGAGCCTACATTACAACCTAATAAAAGTCCTTTTTGATTCTTAAGTTGTGGACACAAAAGTGGTAGAGATTTTAAGACGATTTGCAAGCCTATGGTAGTTCTACTTTCACTGAATTGATTTTGAGCGTAAACTTTACCCATACACTTTTAAGAGTAGAGTGATACACCATTTACTTGTGAGTCGCGATGTCAAGTACCCAAGAGAGTATTAATTATGTCGAGTTTATGAATGATGACTTTTTGATGATGAATTACTGAATTACATGGTTTCCTTGAGTATGGAGTCAAATGTTATTTAATGTTCATAGTGTTCTTGGGTGTTTGTTCGTTTTTACCCCTTAGATTATTTTTCTTAAATTGCCCGAGGACGAGCAGTGCTTTAAGTTTGGGGGATTTTGATGTATGTAAAATATACGTGCATTTTGGGGCTTAAAATGATATATATTTGGTACATTGGCATGCATATTTAGTATGTTTTTACTTGGTTTCCTTAAAAGGGCATGATACTGTGTATTCTTGTAATTCTTACAAGAAACAGAGCTTAAAACGAAGAAATATCAGTTGGAATGCCCAGCTAAGATTGACGAATGCAAAGAGAAGATCAAAACGACAAAAGAAATGGACAAAAACACTTCAGACGGTCGGACCGTGTGGTGTCACATGGCCGTGTGGAAATGCCGGTGTAAAACCACACAACCGTGTGAAGTTGGGCAAAACAGGGTACGGAACCAGGGCCACACGGCCAGGCCATGTGGACTCACACGGGCGTGTGAGAAAGGGCCACACATCGCACGGCCAGGCCATGTAGACTCACACAACCGTGTGAAGAAGGGCTGAAGACAAGACCACACGGCCGTGTGGTGCCACACAGCCTGGACTCTGCAAAACACGCTTTTTAGTGTTTTTTTCCGGTTCCAACTCTTCAAGTGATCTCTCCAAGCATCTATAAAAGGGTCCCAAGGCTTGCATGAAAATATAAAACACATCAAATAACACAGGAAAGCAAGAATTGAAGATCTTCTGAGCAAAGAAGGCTAGGTCGCGAAGAACACCACAAGACTTTCGCATCAATGGTAGCACAAGAGCTTCGAAGGCTTAGGAGGGGAATCCATCCTGACAAGAAGGGATTTTCTTTTTATGTCTAAGATCTCTTGTCTGTGCTTAAACGATGTCATAATGTTGATTCAAATTTGTCTATGAGTTTGTAATCAATGTTTGACATATCTTTCGAATCTTAGGGGCATAATTGAAACCGTGGATTCATGTTAAATTTGATTATTTATTTTCTTAATTAATTCATTCTTTCTATTTTATGAATTCGTGTGATTATTTATAATTGCTTTTATTTGCCGGGAATAAATTGCATGTCATATTTGTTAGTGCGAAATTCGGAAGAGGAGTTCTAACAAGACCAAAATTTAATTCAAACATAAACAGGTGTATCGAGTTAGGAGACCTACAACTATTTGTGGGGAGTCATTCAATTCATAGATATTTTGGGAGTTAATAATAATTGTATCGAGTCGGGAGACCTACACTTGTTATTAATCTACTGTTTATGCACCGCCCTGGAGGGGGAATAGACTAACTTAGGAATTGAACCCATAGAATTGCATGAATTGGTTTTTAAAACTTTACTTGCATTTAATATTGAAGAAACATGTTGAGATTATGTGCCTAACGTTGCTCCTATAGATGTTGAAAATACTTGTGGGGTTTGCAAATTTATTTATTTTTCCTTATTAAATTTTATATTTTTATTATTAAAACTTGATTTTCACTCGCTTCAATAAAATTGGAATGCGATGTTATTATAGCATAAGTGTTTCGAATATCAATTCTTGAGGAATACGATATTGTTTGTCATTATTCTATAAACTACAATGTACACTAGCAGTTGTATGAACCAAAATATTTTTAGCGAACAACGGAACTCCATACGCCCAAGACGCTTTGGTTTACATAACACGCCTCATTTACACTAATGCATTTTCTTCATTTTCCCCGTCGAGCTCCACCAAAATTCGCACAATCCCTTTCACTCTTCTCATAAACCACAATTGGGATTCAGAAACACGACTTTGCATAGGAGGGGATTTCTTGTAGAATTGCTTTGATAAGGACCTTCTTCCCTATTCCAAGAAAAATCGATTATCCCAATTCTAAATATTTTTAAACACTCTCTCCCTTAAATAATTAAACTGCAGTTTCTTGCTTCTCGTTGAGAACATCGAAAGACCAAGATAAATTTAATGTTGTTGCACCACCAAGATTGTAAAGATAAATTTAATTTCAGAAATCATCTGTTGAGTGCGCTGTGGATGAATGATAAAGCAGACATTTCATAATTAATTACTTGTCCCAACACTTCCTCATAACATCTCAATACATCTTTGACATTGGGACATTCACCCTCATCGACTAAAAAAAAGACCAAACTATCGTCCGCTAAGAACAAGTACGAGATTGGAGGACCGAAATTTAGAATACGAACCTCATGAACATGTTTCTCATTCTCAACTTGCTTAAGTAAAGATGGGAGTACTTGGGCACAAATGACAAATAGGTAGGGGGACAGCGAGTCCCTCTGTCTAATTCCCCGTCTGGATTGGAGGTAGCCAAACATTTCTAAATTCAAAAAGAATGAGAGTAACTTGATACATCTGGACATAAGTTCAACCTACTTGAAATTTAATTCTAACTTCAGAAGGACCTCTTCCACAAATTTACACTCGATTCAGTCATACGCGTTTCTCATATCCAATTTGAGATTGGCCTAACCCTTTCAACAACTTCTATGATTTCTAATCCAATGAGTTCTCTCAAATCCCAGAATGATGTTGTCCATTATAAGTACCCTAAGACGAAATCACTTTGGGCCTCATCAATGATTTTTGGAAGAACTTGTCTGAACCTGTTCGCCAATGTTTTAGACACAATTTTATAGCAGAAATCGCACAGACATATGGGTCAAAACTCCCTAATTGACAGCGAATTGGAAACATTTTGAATAAGTGTGACCGTAGTTCCATTCCATTCTATCATCGGTGCTCCATCGTTGAGGATGTCAAGGATAGCCTTGGTGACTTCATCTCCAACAATACTCCAATATCGTTGATAAAAACACCTTGGGAATCCATCCAGCCCAACTGCCTTGTCCAAGCCCAACTTAAATGCTGCATGTTTAACGTCCTTGCATGTGAAGGGTTCATTTCCTTATCAACCCATGGTGTAATGCAATCAACTACCCTCTTAATGTGATCATTGTTGGAATATACACTAATCTGTGGTGCTTCTTTTAGTTAGTAACACGTTTTTAGTTTTACTTTCTTGCTTTTCTTAACTAGCAACTTAGCAGTTATTAGTTTTGTTCCCTATAAATAGAGCAGCTACTTTTCACTGTACGATTGAGCTAAGATGAAATAAAACTCATATTCAAATTTCTCTCTCAAATTCTTCATGGTATTCAGAGCATCAAGTTTTTGGCTCTTATGATGAATAAGTTTGGAACATGGAACACCCTTGTTACTGGAAGAGGACGTAATAATCAAGGTCAGATTCAATTTGCGAACTAGATGACTGTGGAGAAAAATATCCATTTCAACTTCACGGTTCGATCACCAGGTTTACTTCTAGTTTCGATTCACTCACAGAAATAATTACCACATCAAGTCGATCTATGGGGATTGCATTAGGAGCAAAACGGTTAGGTTTTTAATGGTAGTATACTATATCTCTGGTGATTCGATTGAATCGAATATGAACAATGGAGATGGGTTGATTTGATGGTTACCAGCTGTATATTCAATACTATAGCTAAGGATATAGTTGATGCTTTCTTATATGTCAATTCCGCACATGAGCTTTGGGAAGACATTGCACAACGTTTTGGGGAATGTAATGGCACAGTTTTGTACCAATTGCAGAGAGATATTGTGAATCTTACTCAAGGAATTAATTTTGTTGTTGTTTACTTTACAAAGCCGAAGAAGCTGTGGGATGAATATAGTAGTTTAGCACCTGCTACATCTTGTAGTTGTGGAAATAATAAGGCATCTATAGATCTGGAGAGCATAACTAGGCTAAATCAGTTTCTAATGGGTTTGAATGACTCCTACGATCATATTACGAGTCAGATCCTGATCATGGATCCATTACCTAATGTGAATAAGGTATATTCGATGGTTCATAGAGTTGAAAGACAGAGAACTGTCACTATGAGTTTCACAAATAGCTTTGTAGGTCCCAAGGGGTGTGAGTAAGGTTTAGAAGGGGGGGTTGAATAAACCTCACCAACTTTTCGAATTTAGTCCTTTTAAATAAGTACGAGTTAATTTCACGGCTATGTCCTCGATGGACGGCTAAGTTAGTTGACCAAACAGAGTTAGCCACTCAACGGACGGACGAGTTGTTGATAGAATAACTCGATTGTTTAGTCTAATACTTAACTCCTACCGTGATGAGATTTTCAATTGGAAGACTTAACACCCTTGAATTTGGTTTAAGTGTGTTTTAACACTTGGTTTTAGCACTTTGTTAAATATCAATTGGATGGCAAATTATCACAGATATTAAATGATATGCAAAAGAAGTAAATGTCTGAAATTTAAATGACACAATAAATTTTATAGAGGTTCAAGATGTGGTAATTCTTCTAATCCTCTCTTCTCCAACTCTTGGAGGAATCCACTAAGTATTGATCACAAAGACAATGTGGTTATCGGTCCGATGCAATTCTTGATCACACGGTGGCTTCTCGTCCGACTCGCCTTCTTCTTCATTGTATGGGCCGCTTTGCTACTTCAGCTCACTTGCTCAAGCTTCTTGGATTTGATCACAAAGCCCTCCAATAACTTGAGATTGGTTCGACCTTGAACCTTTCTACAATCCTATTTAGAATGTAAACCCCTTTTTATTCTTCAAAAGTTTCCTCTTCAACAGTATGAAGTTGTCTTTCCTTCACAAACCTTGGTGTTGGATAGATTTCTTCAAGTTTAGGCTTGAGGATTTGATTGAATAACTTGAGAATATTTTTGTAGGTTACTCGAATAATAGCTTGAATGTTTGTTGTTCAGGTAACCTTCTCTCAATGTGATTCCTCAACCTTTTATAGTGCTCCTTCAAAAATCTGCCCGTTGAAGAGATAGGCTGATTTTCAAAAGACACTAATGGTCGTTGGCTTGTCTTGTTGCAGTCCTTGAGATTGACATTACCTCGTATTAAATGAACCTTCAGCTTTTCAGAGTCGGACACAGGTGCAGTGCTTCCCATTAGTTTATTCCTTTTGCACGCTTCTGGGACTGAGCACTTTAGAGTATTGCAGCATGAAAGTATTACTTATTTAAGTAAATTTCTTGACTTTTGTGCAACGGACTCTTTTCAGTTGTCTTGACTTGACTGCAGTTCCTTAACTTCCCCAGGTGATTTCGAGTCAGCTCCCAATCATTGGATGACTCATCTGTCACTTCAACTTGAGACTTGTCTATCTTGAGTTGACTTGACTGACACTTCACACAGCTGTAACCAGTTGATACTCCTTCAGTCGAGTTCTTGACTTCTCCTCCTTGCCATACTCAGCTGCTTCACAGCAGAGTCTTCATTTTAGCCTCCAGTTGACTTCTTGCATATCCAGGCATAGCTGACTTGACTCAGCTAGTACAACCCTATCTATTACAATGCAAATTACAAAGAAAATGGGGTGCCAACTTTCTAGTCTAAGTTTTACATGGCATTCATCAAAATCTAAACAATAAATTTCCCAACAATTTCCCCCTTTTTGATGATGCCAAAACTTAAAGCATACATACAAAATGTAAATATCAAAGATACATACAGGTAGTGCAGTAACAGAGAACGTATGCGTAGAATCAATCTTTTTATTGATCATAACATTCTTGTCATTTACACAACTGTTTACAAAGTGTATCAGAGCAAACATCTATGTCTACGCAAGAATAGAGAAATTACAGATTTCTTATATAATGTACAGAAGACTTACATGCTTATGTATTTACAATAGTAAATTACATGAAGGGGTGGACAACAACACTTCATCTCCTTTGCTGCCTCCTTTTTTCTTCATCAGCTCTGTCGTCTTCTGACATTTTTCTCTTCTTCTCTTATTCAGCTGCTTTCTTTTTCTCATACGCTCTTCTAGCAGCTTCATCTTTTGTTTTCTTTTCTTGTCTCTCTTCCCACAGTTGAGTTTGTCTTTTATTTTCTTCTTCGATTCTCTTTACATATTCAGCATTGTTCTTGGCCACTTGCATGTTGGCTACTTCGTCAAACCCAGCCCAATAGATCCCTCCTTTCTTACTTGGATCTATATATTCAATGTTTTTGGGTAGAGGTCTAGGTTTGAAACCTCTTCCTCCACTGCTTCTACCTTTTCCTCTGGGTGTGTATTGTACTGGGGCCTTCTTCTTTCCAGTAGAGTGACTAGCAGAGTGCTCGGAGTCTGAGTTCCGCCATCGCCTTCTTCACATAGCTTGATCCCTTTTTCCCAATACAAGTCCCAGGCTTGGGCCATGGTCATGCCTTCAAAGTATCCATCGGATGCGAGCGTCTTGAATTCATCAACAGATCTAGGTTCGGTTCCAACGTCTGAAATGGCATCAGTGTATCTTCCTGCCGGAATGCCTCCGTATTGTTTCAGTATGTCCATCGCATGGGCATCCATCTTTCTTTCAACCTCCTTCATCTCTGCTTCTACTATTTTCCTCTTCTCGACATGGGCACTGAGTGTTGGAGCGGCAGAGTCACCGGGAGTTTTTGATGATGTCGTGATGACAAGTCCTTGTTGAGGGGTTCTAGCAACCATTAAAGTCATGTCTTTTGGACCTTCCCCCTCAACGGATTTTCCCTTTTCTTTCTTCTAATCCTCAGATGTCTTCTTCTTCACAGCTGCGTCCTTCTTCTCGGCTGCGGATCCTTTCAATGTCTTTAGGTATTCCTCTTCCCCCTTTTTGGCATCATCAAAGGAGAGAGGAACTCCCCTGAAACATGCCGCAAGCATGAAATCTAGGCGGTGATAGCTAAGTTCTCGCTGGGAGTGCTGCGGAGTATCTTTCAAATTACGAGCGAGTGTCGTTTGATTCGGGCTGTCACCAACTTTATTTCGGCCATAAGAAGGCTGAATTTTTCATTCATGTTTTCTTCCACGCGCAGAAGGTAGCAGTTCCATTTCTGTGGTATGAGAGGTATGCATTCTATCAATATTTTCTTGCATCCTCTTCTTCATGTCGGCGTTATCGGCTCCGGATCAACATCTTGTTGTACAATGCCTTAAAGTATCGAACTTGTTCGAAACACGCATTGTTTGTTCTTTGTTGCCACCATTCCGGATCGACTATGATTCCACGCAGATCGGCCATAAGATTAGCATCTGTTATCCACCGCATATCCGGTGAGGCTCGGTGCCTTTCCATCTTCTCTATCTCCCCAAATATTGCCTTGAAGACTTCTCGAACCTCAGTTGTCACCTCTGTCTCAGCTGGCGGCCAAGCAACATCAAAATCAAAATCTGTTGGGACGATGGTATCTGTGGGAATGACTGGATCAGGTTTATGGAAACGTTGTTGATCTCTAGCTGATTCTTCATCAAGATCAGGCAGCTCTAGTGAGAAAGGGAAAGATTGTTCAAATGCATCATCACGGATATAGGGAATTTGTTCAACTGTGACTTGTGGCCGTGAGGTGCCTGGTTGAGTCGATTCTGCTGCAGCATTGGGAGCCTACGCATTGATCGTGATTTTTGTGGTCTGTTGTGGTATTGACCGGTGGTGAGCCTCATTGTCTTAATGACTTCGTCGGTCTCATTTGGTTTTTCCATATGAGTTATGCAGTCCTCCGCCTCATCATTAGCGTCATCGGATTATGATGAGACTTGAAGGGTGGCTCATCATCAAAATTGAACTTTTGACGAGCGACGCCTTGAATTACTCGCTTACTCGTTCGGGAAGAACATCCTCGAAGTCGTTTGGACTTGGAACAGGGGATGACTCAGCCATCTTCACCTTCGATCCCGGAAAAGTTACATCGGGGTTGTCTTGGGAATCGTGAATGGCACTTATCTCCTTCTTAGGTGCATCGATGATAAGCTGGGAGGGATGTTTCGTTCTCGCCTCTTTACCTGGGAAGTCTCAACCTCCCGTAGACCTTCATTACCTCCCGTAGTCTCAACTACAAAGCAAGGCATGGACATTCCTTCGGCTGCACTCAATTGTCTTGGGGTCTTCTACGGTGGCATCACAGGAGTCTCAACTCCGTGGATTGCACTTTCATTGCCTAGAGTGTTAACTCCCACGGCAGAACCATCATGTGCCTCGACTACATCAACAGCGTCCTCGGCTGCAGAGCGGTTGGCACCTCGGTTGACGGTCTCAATCGTCCGAGCTTCTTCAAGTGACAACTTGTGTGTTTCGTTTTTCTTTTTCCTTCTCCACTTCGCCTCTTAGATTCATTGTGGAGTCATCTGCAGCAACCCTCGACCTAGTTTGTAGTGGAGGGAGTTTCCTCTCGGTGGCACACCACGGTGAGTGACTTGGAATGGGGTCATTCTTCTCCAAACCTCCGATTGTTTCTGTGAGTGTTCAAAGTTGGGGCGGTGGTAAGATACCTTCAATAGGGGTTGGCTCGACTTGGGTCCCCAAGTTCCCAGTTTCATTGCCATTTCCCTTAGAACCTTCCTCAGAGTGAGCTGGGGAAGTGGTCGCAGCAACAACAGTTGCAATCTGCTGCACCACTCCCATAGGGTCAATTTCCAGCTGTGCTTTGGAAGACTCTCCTGGTCCTTCCATCAACTGTTGCTCATGTATCATTCTGGATTCCCGCATGGCTTGCTGCGTTTCTAGCTCTTATGTCGCAGCAGCAGGGTCCAAATCTTCATCACTCTCTGAAAGTATGTCAAGATGTGGATGAGAGTGCTTAGTGGTTCCAGTTAGAGGACAAATACTGGCTTTCGCACGAGCTTCTGCTTCCTCTGCTGCGTTAGCCTGTTCGTTTTCCTTTCGAATTTGCAGCATGTTGATGCAATTATCCTCATCAAGGGCTTGCAAAGATCAGATCAACTTCAAGGAACCTGAATAGCTCCTCTTCCTCCTCAATAAACTCTGGGTGTTCAAACTGCACCCTAGAGTGACTCAACTTCCACTTCCTCCATTCTCGCAGACGATTTTGGACGTCTGGATATGGTGGAGATAGCATGATCACATCATCGTCATCATCTTTTGTGGTACCTCTTTCTCGAGTAAATGGAAGGTAGTAGAGCTTGCCGCTCTTCTTCACCCTCGCAGCGTCATCACAGGCGGAGACACGATCCGCCAACAGGAGACTTAGTTGTCTCATTGTTACTTGCTCCTCATTTGTTCTATCCACACTGGTCTTCGACTTGCCTCTCTGATCGGCCTCGGCTCAGCAGACTTGGCGGTTTCATCAATAATCTCTGGAGACTCTATTTCTCCACTGTTTTGACGATCTGTTGTCCAGTGGCAAGTGGCGACTACTGTTTTCTCAAGCTCAACGCTTGAAGATTCTTTTTTGTCTTTTGTTTTTTCACCAGAGGAACTTCTGGTTCTACTTCCTCCGGTTCTTTGATAGTAAAGGCATGTGGGGTTGCCTTAGAGGCGGTTGCCTTTCTCGTCTTGGCAGTCCTCTTTTTCTTCATTCCTGGAGAAGGTACTAAGGATTCTTCTCTCTGGTCGCATAGGGCAGGAGACACGGCTGCAGGGGCAGTGACTTACTGCAGGGCGGTGCGGTTGTTTTTCTTTTTATTTCGGGCAGAAGAATCTTCTTTCAGTGTAGGCGCCTTTTTCTTCTTGGGAGGGGAGACAACAACTGTTTCCTCAGGGTCAGCTGATTCCCCCTCACTCGTTCCGCTCTCTTGGCATAAGCTCTCTTCTGAGCTCCGAAAAGATTTGATCGGAACATTTTTTTTGACATGGAACGCCTTTCCATGTCAGAGTGGAACTCCCTTCACCTCCATTAGCCGGCCAATAATAAGGTAATACACCAAGGACCCTCCGAACGACCCATCTTCCTTGAAAGACTTATTTCCAACATTTTGCAGAGTCTACTGTATACAAACTTAGCCCAGTTTACCTTCTTCTCCTCCATGATCGCAGCCATCACGATCAGCTTAGTTTTGGACAGCTGATTAAAGCTTCCAAATTTGATGTCTACACACTTGGCAACAATATCCAACAACGTGTGATAATCTTCCTTCAGCAGCTTCTTGTAAGCTGTGTAGACCATCTTCGCAGCACAGTCAGGTTTGGCCACTTTCTTCCATGCAGCAGCCAAGTTTACATCAGCCTCCAATATCTCCGGCACTCCTTCCGACGGCAGCAAACAATGCTCCGCTAGATCCTCAGCAGTGATCGTAAACTCCTTTCTGTGAACAGATGACTTGATGCCCTCGTCGTGAACTTCAACATTCACGTAGAACTGAGCGACTTCTTCAACATAAGTCATCTAAAACTCCATAGTGAGAAAGGGTTTCAGCCCAGACTTCTCCACTTTCTCAGCTATCTTCTTCACAAGGGTTTCATCGGACCCCTGTTTGATCATCCCTTTGAAATCCACAGTAGAGCCAGTGTGGATTTGTTTTCCCAACTTAACAAAATCGTAAGTAGATGCCATTACTTGAAGATTTACCAAACGATTTTTGAGAAACTTGCTTTGAAGATTGATAGGGTTTTGAGAGAAAAATACAGTATTTGCTTTTGGAGAGATGAACAGTTTTAATGTAGTGTGAGAGAAAAAATGGACGAAATGGTATATGAATGGGTTATGAAAGAACGTGCATACGGTTTTTGAAATTTGATCGAGATCAACGGCTCAGATTTAGCACGCCGATTAGCATTTAATTGCTCGCATTTAATGCGGCAACATTTATATCCATTCATATGCTTTGTCGTGCAGCTTTTGACTGTACCTGTCATTATTACGCTGATGTCATCCTTAAAACATTCCCGCTTATTAAAAACGACTGCGTTTTTGTCACTTAGCTCATAAATGAATCAGCTTACTCCTTAGCTGATTCAATTCTTCTTCTCTCTTTTCACATAGGTACTTAGCTGTCAGCTAACTCGATGTAGCTGATTTTCTGATACGGCTGATTCACTTAGCTGATTTACGAACTTATATCCATTTTCATCTTTTCTCGTTTCATCTCTTCTCCTTGAGTTTTATGAGTGTTAACTCAGCCAATTGGCCCTAGTTCATGCTTGAGTTCTTCAAATCTTGATTCACATAATATCTTTGTGAATATGTCAGCCTACTGTTTATCAGTTGAGATATATTCCAAGGTGATGTCCTTCTTTTCAACATGATCTCTTATAAAATGATATCTGACATCAATATGCTTTGTTCTTGAGTGCAACACAGGGTTTTGAGTGATTGCAATAGCACTTGTGTTATCACACATAATTGGAATCTCTTTTTCTTCAACATCATAATCTCTCAGCTATTGTCTTATCCATAAGACTTGGGCACAACAGCTGCCCGCAGCTATGTACTCAGCTTCAGCTGTGGATGTGGCTATTGAATTTTGCTTCTTGCTAAACCAGGAGACCAATCTGTTTCCAAGCATTTGACATGTGCCTGAAGTGCTCTTCCTGTCCACTTTACATCCAGCATAGTCAAAGTCTGAGTAACCAATAAGCTTGAATCCTCCTTCCTTTGGATACCATAAGCCGACTTCCTGGCATCCCTTCAAATATCTTAGGATTCTCTTAGGCTGATCATATGGCTTTCTTTTAGTGCGATTGAAATCATGCACATACACCTACCGCAAAGGTGATGTCCGACCTACTTTCTTTGTGAGATAGAGGAGTGATCCAATGAGTGCTCAGATCTTGTTTGATCCATGGCTTGCCATCCGCATCCATATCCATCTTGATCGATGTATTCATTGGTATTTTCACGTAAGACTTCTCTTCCATACCAAATTTCTTCATTAAATCTCTGGTGTACTTTGTTTGACTTATGAAGATTACATCCTTCAGTTGTTTAACTTGAAGTCCTAGAAAGAATGTCAGCTCTCCCATCATGCTCATTTCAAATTTGCCTTGCATGAGGTTTGAGAACTTATCACACGACTCATTGTTTGTGGATCCAAAAATAATGTCATCCACATATATTTGAAGAAGCAGTATACTCTCTCCATCTTGAATTCTGAAGAGTGTTATGTCCACTTTGCCTTTGGTGAATCCATTATCTATTAGGAATTGAGATAATGTATCATACCATGCTCTTGGTGCCTGTTTCAATCCATATAGAGCTTTCTTGAGCTTGTACACCTTATCTCCAAGAGGGTTCTGCTCAAATCCTGGAGGTTGTTCAACATAGACTTCTTTTTCCAATAATCCATTCAAGAATGCACTTTTTACATCCATTTGATATACAATGAAGTTCTTGTGTACAACATAGGCAAGAAACATCCTTATTGCTTCTAGTCTTGTAACAGGGGAAAAGGTTTCATCAAAATCTATTCCTTCCTCTTAGCAATACCCTTTGGCTACCAATCTTGCTTTGTTTCTTACCACAGAACCTTCTTCATTCATTTTGTTTCTTAAAACCCATTTTGTGCCAATAACATTTTGATGGGTTGGTCTTTGAACCAATTCCCATACTTTGTTTCTTTCAAAATGATTCAGCTCTTCTTGCATGGCCTGAATCCAAAGTGCGTCATCCAATACTTGGGACACATCTTTTGGATCTATTTGGGAAATAAAACAAGTGAACATTGCTTCTTGTTGAGCTCTGGATCTGGTTCTCACACCGTCTCTTACATCTCCAATGACTAGCTCTGGTGGATGGTCTCTTAGCCATCTCACATCAGGTTGGAGTAAGTTAGCTGGGTTCAATCGTCTTGCAGCTGTGTTGTCTTGAGCAGGCTCTCTCTCATCACTTAGTTGTAGATTCTCCCGCCTTTGTGATTCGGCCTACATCATCTTCATCTCGGTTTATTGCTCCAGCTTCAGCTTCAACATAGGGACTCTTCTGCATAGTTGGCTGATTCAGCTTATCAGCTAACTCTTCAATGTCTTTTCCATTTACATTAGGTTCATCAAAAACCACATGGATAGACTCTTATGTGACCATAGTCCTTTTGTTCAGTACTCTATAGGCTTTACTCTCAGCTGAGTATCCCAAGAAGATATCTTCATCAGCTTTAGCATCAAAAGCCTTTAGATTATCCTTCCCATTATTGTGGATGAGGCATTTACATCCAAATATTTTAAAGTATGCAACATTTGGCTTTCTCCATGTCCAAATTTCATAGGGAGTCTTTGTCAGTTGTCTATTTATCATGCATCTATTTTGAGTATAGCATGCAGTGTTTATAGCTTCATTTCAAAATCTTTTAGGTAACCCCTTGCCTAACATGGTCTCCGCTTCCTCGAGAGTTCTTCCTTGTTTTTGCAACTCCATTCTCTTTGTGGAGTCCTTGTCAGAGATAATTCGTGAGCAATACCATTTTCAACACAAGATCGAGTTATTATTCCATTGACAAACTCAGTTCATCTATCAGATCTTATCTTTATAATGTTTTGACTTTTCTCATTTTGGACTCTTTTCATCAGCTGAGGTAACTTCTGCAAGGTTTCCTTCTTTTTACACATGAAGATTGTCCATGTATATCTTGAATAATCATCCACCACTACTAGAGTGTATTTCTTTCCACTTATGCTGGCTGGCTCGACTGGACCAAAAAGATCCATATGCAACAGATTTGACTTTTCTTTGAATGATGATTTGATTTGCTTACCCATCTGGCATGCATCACAAACACTTTCCTTCTTGTACATCGAGTCCGGAAGTCCTTCTACAAGATTACTCCTTGCAAGCTTGTTAATTGTCTTGAAATTCAGGTGACTCGGCTTTTCTTGTGCCCATTGACCAACTTGATTCGGCCGTACTCTTTGCTAATAAACAAGTGCTTGGTGTGGCAGTCAACCAAATTACCACATACATGTTCTTTTGTCTGGATCCTTGCAACACTACTTCATTTGATTCAAGATGTCTTTGATTTGGCATCGCCATATTGAATCCAACATTGTAGCCCTTGTCACGAGTTGGTGATGCTTAGTAAGTTGAAATTAAGACCTTCAACGTATGCAACATCGTGATTTCTAATCCATTTCTTGATGGATCCAATGCCTCTTATTTTCCCTGGAGCTTCATTTCCTCCAAATATGACTTTTGCACCTCTAATCTCCTTGAACTTTGACATATTTTTCTTGTTTCCTGTCATGTGTCTGGAATAGCCACTATCCATGTACCAGGTTCCTTGGCACTCAGTTGTTCCTTGAACCTGCAATCAAGGAAATTAGTTTTTAGGTACCCATACTTGTCTGGGTCCTGAGGGGTTAGTGCTGTAAGATGATCCAACCAACATATAGCCAAATGATTTGACTCTAAGGGGTTGTCATCTATTTGTGCCATAATCATAATTCACTTTGGCAAATTGCTTAGGGGCTTTAGGTTCATACAGTTGTCTCTTTTGTCTGTATGCCTGTGTGTGTTTTAGCAATTGCCTTCTTTGGGTAATTGTGATATCTCTGAGTGTAGTGCTTGGGTGCATATGTGTGCTGATAATAGCTTTGTTGCCTTTGGAATGGCCTTTGCCATTTAGGCTTGTATTCCATAGGTCTTTGCTGATATTTCACATTATTCCAATCAACTTGACTTGGGTAGTTTCTACCATTCCCATTATATTTGTTCCTTTTATAGAACTTCTGGGGCTTTTGGTAGATCTCTTTCTTCTTCACAGAGTACTTCCTGTTTGGAGTTTGCTGAGGAACTCTGCTGGATTTCTTCTCAGATGTCCTCTCAGCATACTCAACTGGCCGTTTTCCTTTTCCTTTATAACCAAGGCCAGTTTGGTTGTGATTGTGCTTTGGAATGAATGTGTGTGAAACATTTGGTGTCTTGGATTTTTGAGATTCTTCATTGCTTGAAGATCCGTTTTCCAAGATCACTCTGGGAGTTTGACCAAGCACAAAGGAATTGAATCCTATGCCTGTCTTGTCTCCACATTGTTTTTGGCTCATGATAAGGTCATCCATTGATTTAGATGCCTTTGTGAATGAAGCAATCACATTTTTGAGATCATTTTCTCTCTTTTCTATAGAAACTATCTATGCTATTAGTTTAGCATTCTCAGCCTTTAGCTCTTTATTCTCATCAGCTATGTGACTTAGTGTACTCACCCTCCTTAGTCACCGTGAGTTTTGGCTTTTGAAATGGGCCTGTTTTTCTCATTTAATAGTGAGTGTGAGGATTTAATGTGCTCAAAGTCTTTCATCATTTTTGCCTAATGAATCATAAAGATCAGTGGGTGATGAAGTGTGTGTGTCACAGTCACTATCACTAGAATCTGAATGAGATGAGTTAGAATGTACCTCATCTTCTTGGTCAGGTTGATCTTGTTCTTTAGCCATTAGACAAATTAAGGCTTCTTCTTCAGAGTCACTTGAGTAGTAAGCTTCACTACTTTATGAGTCTGCTGCTTCTTTTGACTTGGTTGTATCAGCTGTCTCAGCAGCCAACATTGCTCTTTTCTTTTCTTGTCTTCTTTCTCTGAAGACTTTCCTTTCTTCTTCATTCATGTATTTATTGACTACAGGATATGGACAGTCAATAACAAAGTGTCCTGATTGTCTGCAATTCCAACACAAGTTTTCAACTTTTTGATCAGCTCTCTCATTTCTTGGATTGTCAGCTCTTTGATATTCGGCCTTTTGATACTCAATTCTCTTTCGTGGCCTATCTTTCCTTGACTTGGAGGAAGCTGAATGTCTTCTGGACGATTCACCTTTGTTTCTTTTGTAGTTCTTGTTGAAGAACTTGTTGAATCTTTTAACCATCAAGGCAATTTCCTCCTGGTCAATGACTTCTTTGGTCTCGGCTCTCTTCCCTTCCTGACTACGAGTGCAATTTGTTTTGGGCACAACTATCTCCTCTTGATTCTTTTTCTTCTCACTCAAACTCATAGCTTTGAGGTCTCGAGAACAATTCATGATTAGATGTTTTTATAGGTCCATTGAGTGCCTTAGAGCCATGGTCTTCATTTCCCACTCAGTGGGAGGCTCCTTAGTATCTTCATACACATCTCTCTTCGTGTGTATTCTTTCCCAATTGCCGAGAGCTCATTTGTAATTTCGGTGAATCTAGCATCCGGTGGTCCATTGTTTCACCGCAAGCATTTTAAAGTTTTCAAATTTTTGAACAACAATGATAATTTGTTTTCCTTAATTTGCTCGAGATCCTTCACAAATTAAGGTTAATTTATCCCGCATTTTTCTTTGGTGTCTTGCAAGATTTGACTTTGTTGAACATGGCTTTGTCCAAAGTCTTGTAAAGTATATCCATGGCCACGTTGTCAAGGTTGTATCTTTTTCTATCATCATTTGTCCATTCAGCTCTTGGCTTTTCAACCATAGCTGGTCTGGGTGGAGCATCATCCTCTTCTTCAGCTGCAGCAGCTCTCCTTGCAGATGTGTTCACCTTCATTATTTGCAGTGGCCCATCCTCTATCACTATCCACATTTCATCATGTAAAGCTCCTGCATACGTATTTTCCAGACATCAAATTCTTCAATGGTGAAAATAGGAATGCGTGTCAAATTTGCTTCCATGATAATAACTTTGATGTTTAAAAAAATGGCTTTTGAAAGAACAAGTGTTAAAAACTTCTTTGAAAACTTGGAGATCTAGTTCAATAACCAGTGCGGAAGGCTCAATGAACCAACCGCTCTGATACCACTTGTAGGTCCCAAGGGGTGTGAGTAAGGTTTAGAAGGGGGGGTGGGTTGAATAACCTTACCAACTTTTCGAATTTAGTCCTTTTAAATAAGTACAAAGTTAATTTCACAGCTATGTCCTTGATGGACAGCTAAGTTAGTTAACCAAAGAAAGTTAGCCACTCAAAGACTGACCGAGTTGTTGATAGAATAACCTTCGCCTTGTTTAGTCTAATACTTAACTCCTTGTGATGAGATTTTCAGCGGAAGACTTAACACTCTTGAATTTGGTTTAAGTGTGTTTTAACACTTGGTTTTAGCACTTTGTTAAATATCAATTGGATGGCAAATTATCACCAAATATTAAATGATATGCAGTAAGTAAATGCTGAAATGTAAATGACACAATAAATTTTATAGAGGTTCGAAGATGGGGTAATTCTTCTAATCCTCTCTTCTCCAACTCGGAGGAATCCACTAAGTATTGATCGAGTACAAAGTGGTTATCGTCAGATGGAAGTCTTGATCACACACGGTGACTTGATCCTTTAGGACTCGGTCCGGAGATGCTTTGGTCACACAGTGGCTTCTCGTCCGACTCGGCTTCTTCAGGGGCGGCTGCGTTGCTACTTCAGCTCACTTGCTCAAGATTCTTGGATTTGATCACAAAGCCCTCCAATGACTTGAAACTGGTTCAACCTTGAACCTTTCTACAATCCTATTTGGAATGTAGACCCTTTTGATTCTTCAAATGTTTCCTCTTCAACTGTGAGATGAAGTTGTCTTTCCTTCACGACTTGGTGTTGGATCGATTTCCTTCAAGTTTAGGCTTGAGGATTTGCTTGAATAACTTGAGAATATTTTTGTAGGTTACTGACTCAAATAATAGCTTGAATGTTCGTGGTTCGATGTAACTTCTCTCAAACTCGATTCTCGGCCTTTTATAGTGCTCTTTCAAAAATCGCCGTTGAAGAGATAGGCTGATTTTCAAAAGACACTAGTGGTCGTTGGCTTGTCTTGTTGCAGTCCTTGAGATTGACATTACCTCGTATTAAATGAACCTTCAGCTTTTCAGAGCCTGACACAGGTGCAGTGCTTCCCATTGGTTTATTCCTTTTGCACGCTTTTGGGACTGAGCACTTTAGAGTATTGCAGCATGGAAGTATTACTTATTTAAGTAACTTTCTTGACTTTTGTGCAACGGACTCTTTTCAGTTGTCTTGACTTGACTGCAGTTCCTTAACTTCCCCAGGTGACTTCGAGTCAGCTCCCAATCATTGGATGATTCATCTGTCACTTCAACTTGAGATTTGGCTATCTTGAGTTGACTTGACTGACACTTCACACAACTGTAACCAGCTGATACTCCTTCAGTCGAGTTCTTGACTTCTCCTCCTTGCCATACTCAGCTGCTTCACAGCAGAGTCTTCATTTTAGCCTCCAATTGACTTCTTGCATATCCAGGCATAGCTGACTTGACTTAGCTCGTACAACCCTATCTATTACAGTGCAAATTACAAAGAAAATGGGGTGCCAACTTTCTAGTCTAAATTTTACATGGCATTCATCAAAATCTAAACAATAAATTTTCCAACAAGCTTGGATGGAACAACTTTGTCGGCTAATTATGTACCTACCATACATGAAATTGTAGGAAGAGGACAAGTGTCTAGGTGGAACAATAACACAAATACTAATTAGCTGTCCAGAGGCAGGGGATTTCGCAGAACGAAAGAGAAAAAGGCTAAACTCACATGTGAACATTGTAGAGCTCCTGGTCATGAAATGTCTGAATGCTTCAAGCTTCATGGATATCTGGATTGGTTCAAAACCTTGAAGGAACAAGGGATGAGGAATGCAACAAATTTTGCCACCGATAGTACTACAATACAAGATGAGGTTTTTCAAACACATTCAAAGAAGGATTTACACTCACAATGAGATATGGCAGCTCTTATCCAGCAAGAGATTACAAAGTACATGGCTAGCACAGGGGGAACTGACAAAACTGGAGGGAGTACTATGAACATGAATTATTCTCACTTTGTGGATTATGCTGGTAAGGGTATGATACATGATACACATTGTGCTTTGTCTACTTTTGATGGAAGCAGCAAGCACAACTGTATAATTGATACTGGTGTCAGTAAACATATGTGCTACAATGAGAAACTACTCACATATTGTCATCATGTCAACCCTGAAACACCCATTTACTTACCTGATGGACCCACTAATTAAGTCACACACACAAGGAAAGCTCAAATTACAGAATCCTTAACTCTTGATGATGTGTTGCTTCATTCTCTTACAATTCTTTTGTTCTGTTTTGCCTGATTGGTAGTCCTCTAATCTCAAATTTGTTTTCTTCCCCACAAATTGTGTATTGTAGGACCTGAAGACTGATTAGGTAGTGGCAGTAGGAAAGGCAAGGAAGGCTGCATATCTTCCAACCAAATACAATCCATTCTTCCTCTTCCTTTGGTCATCATCACAGTATCAGTTCATCTTCTTCCAATTCCTGTAATAATATGTTGCTAGATTGGCATGTGAGGCTTGGTCACCCTTCCATTTTTGTATTGGAACATATCTCTTGTTTGAAACCTTTTTGTACTTCTGTTAATAAAAACCTTGTTGTTGAATGTGAAGTGCGTCATAAATCCAAGCAGCCAAGGTGGTCATTTCCTGTCAGTACTACTGAGGTTGCAGATTGCTTTGGTCTGATAATGTTCATGTATGGGGTCCTTTCAGACATGAGGGATCTTCACACACCCTACATGCAGACTGTGGTAGATGATTGTTCTAGATCCACTTGGACATACTTTCTTGCACGTAAGAATCAGGTGCCTCACACACTTGAAATCTTTTTTCAGTTTGTGAGGACACAATTTAGTAAGAAGATTAAGGAGGTAAAGAGTGACAATTGGGGAGAGTTTGTGAACCATGACTTACATAATTTGTTTAATTCATTGGGAATTTTACATTAGAGGTCTTGTATCTACACCCCACAACAAAATGGGGTTGTAGAAAAGAAGCATCAAACCTTACTTAATCTTGGAAGAGCATTGATGTTTCAGGCAGGGATGCATGTTAGGTTCTCGATATTTGCCTTGGTGTATGCTACTCACATTGTTAACAGATTGCCTAGTGTTATTTTGGGGTGGGGAAGCCCCTATGAGCTGCTGTTTGGAAAAACCCCAGATTACACTAACTTGAAGCCATTTGGGTGTTTGTCATATGCTACTAAACCAGTCCACATAAGCATAAATTTGACACTAGAGCACATAAACGTGTGTTTTTGGGATATCATCCGGGGATCAAAGGATCATATTATACAATCTGGACACTCATCAGTTTTTCATTTCCAAGGATGTAAAATTCTTTGAGCATTCTTTTCCATTTCTTCACATTTCAGAGTCTTCTTCTACTTCCACACCCTTACTATCATATCCACCATTGACAATGATTTCACTGAATCACTATCACATACTCCTATCCCACTTTCACATAACTCTCGTGTCCCTGCTCTCAGAAGAAGTACCAGACATGTTTATCCCCCAAGTTTGGATGAAAGATTATGTTAGTAACTCTTGTACAACACTTGTGCCCCACTCCACTGACACACATCTACAAATCAGTTTTGCAGGTACACATTATCCTCTTCAAACCTTTCCTAGAGTTGTTTCCACTTCTCTGAGTTATGGTTATATGGCATTTTTTGCAAATCTCTCTGGGATTCAAGAACCACACAGTTACTTTGAAGCTTGTAAGGTTGCCAACTGGATTCATGCTATGAATCAAGAGCTTGAGGCTCTTGAGAAGAATGAAACTTGGGAATTAACACATTTACCACATGGCAAAAAGGCAATTGGTAGTAAATGGGTGTATAAAGTGAAGTTGCACCCTTGTGGAAATATATATACATACAAGGCAAAGTTAGTTGCCACGGGGTATCATCAAGTCTATGGCCTGGACTATTTGGATAGCTTCTCTCCAGTGGCAAAATTGGTGACTATGAGGATGTTCATTGATATGGCAGTGTATAGGGTATGGGACTTGCAGTTGTTGGATATTAACAATGCTTTCCTACATGGTCTTTTGGATGAGGCAATTTATATGATTCTCCAGGATGGGTATCACAAGGTTACTGATGGAGGTCACTTTTGCAGATTGAAGAGAAGCCTATATGGCCTAATCAAGCATCTAGACAGTGGAATGTAGAATTGTGCAAGAAATTGGTGGAATATGGGCTAATACATTCACAACATGACAATTGTCTGTTTTTACAGAAGACTACCACTTCATACCTTGCTTTGCTCATTTATGTGGATGATGTCCTTGTAACTGGTTCACTTCCTAAGGAAATCAAAGCTCTCAAACTATTTCTTGACAAAATGTTTACCATTAAGGACATGGGGTGTGCTAAGTATTTTCTTGGACTTGAAATTGCAAGAGGATCTGATGGGGTCTATCTTAACCAGCGCAAATATATTCTAGATATACTCCATGATACATGCATGACTGATATGTGTAAAATATACGTGCACTTAGGGGCTTAAAATGATATATAATTGATGCATTTGCACGCATATTTAGTGTATTTTACTTGGTTTCCTTAGAAGGACATGATACTGCGTATTCTTGTAACTTTTTACAAGAAAGCTTAAACAAAAAGATATCAGTTAGAAGGCCTGGGCAAGATGGAAGAGTGCGTAGAGAAGATCGAATAAACGAAGAAAACATACAGGAACTAGTCACACGGTCAGCCCGTGTGAGGCTCACATGACCATATGAGATTATCGTGTGATTTTTACACGTTCGTGCGACTTGATTTTCAGAGACATGTTACACGACCCAACCGTGTGAAGATGACACGACCGTGTAAAGTGTTTGGGGGAACAAAAGACAAAAACAAGTTACACGGCTAGACCATGTGAAGTGTACAAGGGTCGTGCGATGTGTTTTTGTCTGATTTTTGTGTCATTTTCCTGTCAGAATTCTACAAGTGATCTCTCAAAGCACCTATATAAAGGGACCAAGGTCATGGACGAAATAAAACTTAATATACCACAAAATACACTAGGGTTACACAAATCAAAGGTCTTCTGAGAGAAGAGGGCTAAGCTACGAAGAGCACCACAAGGCCTTTCGCATCTACGGAAGCACAAGAGTTTCGAAGGCTTGGAAGGAAGATCCATCCGAACATGTAGGGGTTTTCTTTCTTAGTTTAGATCTCTTGTTTGTACTTCAACAATGTCAAACTATTTGATTTCAACTTTTTCTATTAATTTGTTATCAAATATGTTGGGCTAATCTTTCTGATCCTGGGCATAATCAAAACTGTGGATTATGTTAGATCTATATTAATTGTTTTCTTAATTGATTTATGTGTTCTATTATATGAATTCGAATGCTTATTTCATGTAGATTATCTGATCAATAATGTTCAAGTCATATTTGTTAGTTCATAATTCGGGAGATGAGTTCTAACAAATAAAAATCGGATTCAGACATAAACCAGCATAAAGTTTGGAGGCTTATAACTGTTTGTGGGAAGTACTTCAATTCAAAGATCTTTTAGGAGTTAATATTAATTGATGAGTAGGGATGCTAGAAATTGATATTAATCTACTGTTTATTTGCTTCGGAAGGGGGAATAAACACGTTTAGGATTTGAACCCATAGAAACACATGAATTAGTTTTGATAAACAATAATTGGATTTAATATTGAAGAAGCATGTTGAGATTGTCTGCTTAGGGTTGCTTTCGGGATTTTACAAATTTACATATTTTATTTTTACTTGTTAATTTAGGATTTATAAAATTTGTGATTTTCGATCGCTTAAATAAAATCAGAATACGATGTTATTATAGCCTAAGACTTTCGTATTCAATCCCAGAGGAATACGACCTTGCTTGTCATTATTCTATAAACTACGTTGTACACTCGCAGTTTCGTAAAGAGATTTTCGTGACTAATGACTCACTGTAAGCCTACTTCATTACCTTTCTCACAGGGTCTTAATTTGAGTGGGAAATATGGAACACCATTGACTAATCTGGATCAGTATAGGAGAATGGTTGGGAGGTTATTGTATCTTAATCTTACTCGGGCTGATATTACGTATTGTGTGCAACAATTAAGTCAGTTTGTGAATGACCCCTATAGTTCACATAGGGAGGCTTCCTTGTGTGTGTTATGGTGCTTAAAAGGGTGTCCCTCTACCAGGCTCTTTTATCCTGCCGGTGGTGCTTTTGAGCTTATGGGCTATAGTGATGTGGATTGGGCATCTTGCCATGACACTCGGAGATCTTTGACAGGTTTTTGTATTTTCTTGGGATCCTCCCTTATTTCTTGGAAAACTAAGAAACAGTCCACGGTCTACAAATCCTCAGCTTAAGCGGAATACCATGCCTTAAGTACCACTGTCTGTTAGTTACATTGGTTGGCTCATCTTCCTCTTGATTTTGATAATTCTGTTCCTACCCCTATTTCTCTTTGGTGTGACAATCAAGCTACTCTCCACATTGTTGCTAATCCCGTTTTCCACGAACGGACTAACCACTTGGAAATTCATTGTCACATTATTCGTAATCAGTTTAAGGCTAGGTTCATCACTCCTCAGAAAGTCTCTTCCACTCTTCAGTTGGCTGATGTTTTTACCAAGTCTCTTGGGAAGCCACGTTTCTTTGATCTCCTTGCCAAGTTGCGAATGAAAGATCTGCATAGTTTCCCAACTTGAGGGGGGGGGATGTTGGAATATACACTTAGCTGTGGTTTTTCTTTTAGTTAGTAACACGTTTTTAGTTTTACTTTCTTGCTTTTCTTAACTAACAACTTAGCAGTTATTAGTTTTGTTTCCTATAAATAGAGCAGCTGCTCATTCACTGTACGATTGAGCTAAGATGAAATATAACCCAGATTCAAATTCCTCTCTCAAATTCTTCAATCCTCACCAACTGAATTAGATTTGCAGATATTTTCAAAATAACCTAAAATAATTACAATCATCCCTTTCTAATTTAAACTAAATTCGCCATGACTTGGCACCAAATCTATAATATGGTTCTTAGCTCGTTTGGTGGAGGTTTGTGCTTGAAAAGCTTTTGTCTTTGCATCCTCAAGCACTACAAGAAATTCGCGTATTAGCGATGGAAAATAGCGAGAGACACAATCCATCGCCATATAATGACACTTTAACGACGCCTTAACGACAAAATCACATTTAAAAATATTTTTCTCCAGTAGTAATCGATTAATACCGATAGATTAACGATGGATTTAGCGGCGAAAACATGTCATTAATTTCCTGTTATAATTTCCCCAAAATTTTAGCGCAAAATTTTAGAGATGGAATAGCAATTGAACCCATACAAATATTTTACGACGGAAAAATCCATCGTTAATGTTATTTTTTCACATTTTTGCCAGGGATCTATCTGTTGTTATTTATGCAAATTATTTTAAATATAATGTTTTACCTTTTTACGACGGATAAAGCAGTGGTTAAATATATAATAAATTATTACATATTTAACGATGGATAAATCCATTGTTAAATATATATTATAATTAAATATACTATTTACTATTTAAGGACACTTTATTCGAACATGTGTTTTGTAATGTATTAAATATTTTGTATATTTTATGCAAATATTTTTGCATTCGAAAGTGTGTTGTGTGAATACATATTTCACAAGTTTATAAATATAAAATAAATTAAAAATATTAAAATTAGTGACGGATTGGATCCATCACAAACACACAATTATTTTGTTTAGATTTAACGACGGAAAGATTCATCGTTACAGTTAGCAACGGAAATTCCGTTGCTAATTCGTAATATATATATTTTTAAAATTAACGATCAATTTTCCATCGCTATATTTAACGACAAGAAAATCCAACGCTAATATGTAATTATTTTTTTACATTTAACGACGGAGAAGAAAAAATATTATCAAGTTAGATCGACAGAGTTGACTTCTTTACTGACGAACTCATCTGTCGCTAATTAGCAACGCATAAATTTTTTGCGTCGTTAATACTTTAGCGACCCTGACTTTAAAGATGGAAGTTTGCCGTCACTAATCCGTAGGTAAAACAGTTAGCGTCAGATTTTCTTTGTTTAGCGATGAAAAATTTCGTCGCTAAACCGCGGATTTCTTATAGTGAAGTGCAAGCCACGACTTACGGATACATTGATTCTAATAAGCTTTCTCTTTAGATGCCAGGGCATCAATTTCCTTCTCCAACTCCCAATTTTTACCAGCAAAAGGTTCCCAGTTACTAGTCACCACATATTTTAAGGTGGGTTGGAAGGGAACATTTGCTCGTGGCCCGATTCTTACTATCATCGATGATGCTCTTAAGCTCTTCTTCAACCATTCAACAAGATTTAAACTTGAATTGTCTCGCCCTTCGGTTCCCCTAAAGCCACAGAAAGATTGTTTAGGCCCAAGAAGCATTTTGATAGGATGGTGAACCAATTGAAAGAATTCAAGTGTAGATGCTCGCTCTAGCAGCCAGATAAATGTCCCTCCACCCACCCATTGCAAACAAATCGATCTAGTTTTTCAGAAATAAATTCCTTTCTATAATACTGACCCCTCCTGTGACCAACTCCCTCAAGTTGCATTCTTTTTAGATCATCCACCAACTTAGCAATGTCATCTGATATGGATCCATGGAAAAACCCTCCACTAGAATCGCCCCACGATTCAGTGAGAAAACCCCTATCCAGCAAAGGGAAACCTACTCCCACTAAAGCCTTCTACAAAGAGAGGAAGTTAGGAGAGAATTCCCTTATCTACTACTAATACTAGATTATATGTTATATTCATGACAATGCCATATATTGTTAATGTTATTAACCTATATTCTTATTCTATTTTTGCCTAAAAGTTTTGTTTTTTTTTGCAACATCTATTAAAGGAATTCTGGTCGAATTTATAAAAATAAAATTTCAATATAAAATTAATTGTAATATATAGCCAAAATAGGTATATAAAGTCAATTAAATTAAACACATTAAATGAAAAATATTAATGGAAAACTATAAATGAAATTAAAGATTCAACTTCAAAAAATAGTAAATGATTTTATTTAAATGAAAATATAAATAAAAATTAATGAAATGGCTGTGAACCCCATAAATATGTGGTTGTTGAGATATTTGATTGCGGGGGTATAAGATAATAGAGAAGTGAGATATTTAATTATATTGAAGATGTGGATTAATAGGTCCACAAATATTTTGAAGATATGTATCTACTATTGTGGATGCTCTATGTAAATGTAACATATCAACTCAATTAACTTAAGAAACACTGCTGTCCAACTTAATCAGTCACATAGGTATGAGTTTCTACCAATCTCCCTTCAAAGTGCATTTTATGGGTAACAACATTCTAGTAGTGCTATAGGCCTAATATAATTTTATACTTCAAAACAACAATAACATTAACACATAAAATTGCATTAATCAACATTATTAATGTTCAATCTGCCAGTATATGACTCATTAAATATCTGAACAAAATTGAGATGATTTAAATCATTCGAATCAATAGTGACTTGCACAAGAATGCAAAACTGCAACAAACGAACAAAAAAAAATGGAAAAGTATAAACCAACAATCAATTATGTTCAAAATATCAACCAACCAAAAACATGGAAGATATATATTAACAAAAACAGGTGCTAAAAGAGAGAGTCCACTGTAGGCACCTTTACAAATTTCCCAACTTCATTCGAGCAAATTACGCCTTTGCATCATCTGGCAAACGGAAAAATAGCTCCAAATCTCTGTGTTTTTACCAGCAATTTTTCTTGAATAGTCATCCCAACTATTTGTCCGACAACCAAAGACCTCTTTCCTTGCATTTGAAATTTCATACCCATGTCTAATTCTTGAAGCAATGCCTCCTAACGTTGCATCCGTATTCTTGCAAAAGGTCTCTACCGGGATGTATATGGGATCAACAAGCTCTTTAATTAGCTTCTCTTGATAAAGGTTCCCATTAGAGTACTTGCAAAAGATCTCTTAACCATTTTGAAACCGTTTTCATACTTCCAACTATTGGATACAGTATCATTTAAAGTTGTGATCGACACTTCTTCTTCTCGTTTACTCCAACTCCTAAAACCCTTATTGTCACTCCCCAATTTACATACACAATAAAATAGAATAACTTCCAATAGGGTACAACCCAAATGTTCAAATCTTAGGCTTATCAAGAGCTATTGTCTAAGTACGAACAACTAAAAATCATAAATACAGCAGAAGTCTATATATAATGAAACAATTAATTATAATAGAGTTGTAACTCTCCTAACTATTACAAGATAAAATAGTTATATTGCTCAAGCGCTGACAAATAAGCCTGTCAATAGGAAACTGCTAGGTTGAGTCAATCCTGATCTGGAAGCCCGATGCCAGTCTCATCGATCTCAAAATATTCGATATCTGAAAAGTTTTAGGAAAATCGTGGGGGTGAGCTAAACGAGCTCAGTGGGTTGGGGTAGAGGAATGCAATGTTTGTTTAATGAAAGATAAAGTGTTTCTTTCAGAAAAGTACTTAGTGTGTTTAAAAATATTTATGTATGCATGATAATGCTGCACAGAAGAATTATTTTCTGTAATGATCAAAAACATATTGCAATTCAGAAGTGATATATTAATGTCTGACTCTATCAGTGATACAATGCACATTAGACAATAATTAGTTAAGTACGGTAAATATTTTACTTTTCAAACGGTCAATAGATATCCCAATTTTTTTAAAATAAATAGTGGATATCTCATTTTAAAAACAAAGTATAAACAGTTAATCAATTAGTTCGTCAGCCCGAAATAAGAAACGTAGGATCAGTGTTGATCGGACACTGACCCTGTCCGTTCTCCTTGTTGCTTCCAATAATATTTGGTCGAAACCCTGTCACCTTATCCCTCCCACTAGGCTCGACGTCTCTTTGGCATGGGCTTTTGCCCAGTGATCGTCATATTCATGAATATACCGTTCTACGACCCAAGTTTTGTCGCCGTCTCCGGCCCGACCTAAAAATGGGAGTAGACAAATGGGTAGTCAAACAGGGATCACAGGAAACATGTTCGATCCATTGTCTAACTTACCCACACCGCAATGGACTCAGTCAGTCAATATTTTTGTCAAAATGACATTTATTTGCCAAAAGGCCAAATCAAAAGTTACAAGAGTTAAAATGCAAATGATATTGTAAATTCAAACCATGAATGGTACAATTTATGCTTTCTTTACAACTAAATTATTTTAAAAATGGTGTATACCATGATGTTATGAAATAGTTTAATGCCGTGAAGTTTATGAACTAGCTAATGTCGTGGAATTAATGAAATGCAAGCAAACCTAATTTTCTTTAGGAAAATGATTTGCCCACCTTTATCTTAATCACCGAATTCCTCCAACAAATTCCTTACCCAAGCTTTCGAGATTTCCTACAATAAAACCCAACAATTATTATATAGTATCCTTTACTATATTAAGTTCCTGAAAAGACACAACATCTTAAGTTTAAGCCTTGTATTCAATTCTAAAAATGGACGTCATTCCGTAACCCCAATTTTTTTTTCTTCAATCCTACCTAGCTCACTAAACTAAAGGATGCTTCTTAAAGTTATAAAGATATCTAGGAAAATGTTAACTATTATATTTCTTATAATGATATCATATTATATTCTTATTGTAATTTCTCATGTATTTTAACTCTTATTTATCATAATCTTCTCAACCACCAAATTAAACTAAAATCCCTCATTTTAATTTCTATAAAATCATTCCCATGGTAATTAACATTATATAGTTGGTCAGGCTGCTTACTATATCAATGGCTAACTAAATCTAATTTCCTATCACAAATTCTAAAGTAATCCTAGTTGCTATCTTTCAAGTCTTTTCCTAATCTTCTAAGTTGGTTAAGACAATATCTGGAAACTAGTTTCTTTGAAGGCCATGAACTTTAGTATTTTCAATTTTCCTAATTTCACATGAATTTCTACAGGGGATTGGTTGCTTAATTAACTCGCTGAATTAAAACAAGATTTTTGAGCACCTAGTAATAACACTCTACACCAGAGACTTTATATCTACTATCTTCATTAAATTCATTAAATAAACTCTCCTAATTCCGCTCATTAGGTGTCAACTATATTACAAGACAAAGATAAAAACTTACCTGTACAAAGTTCTCTGATGAAAATCTATTTCACATGAAACTTTAGCTCACAAACCGTAGGGCCTTCTTGTTCTTAACTTAGTGATATATATTTATATATATATATATATATCCAAGTCTTACTTTAATAGAATTAGGTGGTGGCGGCTAAGCACCTGCATGTGGATGCATATATAAAAGATTTCTTTACATATACGTTTAAGAAAGTCATCCATTATTAAATATGTATATGGGTGTGTATTATTTGTATACAGTATATATATATATATATATATTAAGTTATATAAATCAATTATATACTAGGAAGTGAATTAAAATGTAAACTTAAGCTACACATATACATATATTTTGAATTTCGTACGTTTCTTTTTGCACGCATATATATGTTATATATATATACATATTTAAATATATAACTGGTATATATATATATATATATTTATACATATTTAAATATATAACTGGTATATATATATATGATTTATGGATATTCCAATATTTATTTCTCCACAACAAATTAATTAATTCCTATGCGAGACACACCTATTACCCAATTACCTTACTTCTAAATTCACCCAAGCATAATATCTAACAATTAATCCGAATAGAAAATATGAATCGGTAAACTAAAGTGAATATAAGTCAACATTAAATACTACAACGATAAACTGGAAATTAAGATATTACATAAAATAATGACGACACTATATATATTAACTAACATATATATACTTTATAGCAATATCATGCATCTATCCGAATGTGGGTCTTACATTCTCCCCTCCTTTAAAGAATTTGGTCCCCAAATTCCTCCTTAAATATTTCTAATAAATTATTAACCCTCAAGATTCTAATAATAAGTTCATTCTAAAGTCAGTCCATCTCGTTTAATAAACAAATTACTAGTTGGAATCAATAGGTAGTTGTTAAGAGATCGAAATCTTTCCATCGATATATTTACCACCTTAAGGATACGTTTCTTATCAACTTATATTAAGTCAAGGTGACTATACCCTTAAAATCTTATAAAATTTAAAACTCATAACTTAGCCTCCAGAAATATATGGAGTTAGAATAACTAGAAATGATTTATACTACTGGTCGCCCAAGCACGCACGATCCTACTCTTATCATGCATCACTCTGCTCCTGTATTATAACCCAAGTATCGGTAGTAAAACTGAATTCCTTAAATAAGCACCATAATCAAACAAATATAACCCAAGTAACAGTTATCACAAGAGAAATTCCTACACCTCATTATAATATTTTTGCATCATTTTCATATCCATTCATTTACAATCCCAAAATGCAATTCATAAGTCACTGTTACACCCGAAATAAATATTGTTTATCTAGATTAGTAGCTATATATTTCATCATAATACTTTTAAGCAATCACTATGCATATATATACTACCTAATCGATTACACATACAATATTTCGAAGTCATATTTTATTAAGAATTTAACCCCAATTGTCTCATCGCGATGTGTTGCATCATTCACATCATTTATCTTCTTCTCTTTCATGCTTATTTATTCTCCGAGACCCTTTAGTGGTTTGTTGATTGTTGTTTCTTATAGGGCAATCTCTCACCTGATGCTGATTGTTGCCACATCTAAGGCATATTCCCATTTTTCTTTTCCAACACTGCGATAGTTCATGTCGTTTTCTGTTACAGTAAGAACATAAATTGCATTGGTACCTCTGGTTTCTTTCCTTTTTCAACATCATAAGTTATTTCGTGATTTATCTTCTGACTTTTCTTTCCAAAAGTCGGAGACAATTCTTGAGTCGTTTTCCAAGACAACGTCATCCATGTACCAAATTAACGTTTCTTAAATTTCAAACTTTCGATAATAGAGTCCAAATTCATATCAACTCACCTCATTATTAACCCCTAAATAACCCATATATTCACACATATTAAATAAACCAAATTCATAACCCTGAAGCATCGGTGACTTAGTTATAAAAATCTATCTTGACCCAAAAGTCTTATTGAGTCCTTCTCGGATCCACACACAAAGTATTGTTCAATGCGTACTAGATCATATGTATCACTATTGTTGAGTTCCATTATAATTCATTTGCCTTTATAGTCCCACATAGACTTCAAACGAATAACTACTTTATAAATAACAATTACAATCGTAAGGCAAAACCTCAGTCTATATCCTTAGAGACACCAAAATCAGTAAACTAGTCGTTGATGTAAAACTATTATCAAATCATCAATTGAAAGTCTAATTGTCAATCTCTTAATTCTATCAATATCTTTTTACCACCTTAAGAATAAGTTTCTTATCAGTTTCTCCTTAAGTTCGGGTGAGTAGACCTTCATAAGCCCTGTAACCAAATTTAAAAGTCATAACTTAGTCTCAAAAGTTTAAAATATTTAACAATGATTTCTACTTTAGTACCCAAATGCACATGATTTCATGACTATCATGCATTAATCCATGTAACCCTAACGTCAAGTTCACACATTCATCTTAAACTTAAGTATTAACAGTAAAACCAAAATTCTTAAATAGGCCTTATAACCAAATATAATAAAACCTAATTGATAATTGTACCAATGATAGCTTCATGACCTCTTGATTATGTTATACATCCTTTACATCGTCATTTATATACAAACTCAAGTTAGTAATAAATGCTAGTGTTACGTCCGGAGTTCCTAGTAAATCACACCATTTCTGAGGTTAACCCAGAACATGAATATTGCTTCAGTTAGTATATGAATACTATTTTCAAATCAGCGCTCTATCTGAAATGATCAGGATCCAAACCTAAACATGACACTATTCCAACAGTAAGTAATCAATAAACCAAGTTAAAAATTAAGTAACTCATCCCCTTAGGTATATATCAAAATTATCCCAATTTAATCCTTAATAATAGAGAATTTTTTTTTCAATTTATCTCTTGACAAATAATACGAACTCCTCAACAAAATATACAACATCGATTTAAACTTATATTCATTAATAGTTTGTAATTGAGACCTCAACTATAACACTATTAGCCAATTTATGAAAATCTTAACGATAGGAGTCTCCCCAGATAAGTAGTGATAAAGTAACCTCAAATATTGGTTGTGCAAATGCATCTATTACCTTATTTTCATACCTACAGATCATTTATGTGCTCAATGATATACAAACCCAAAATGTGATATACAATTATTTATACTATTCAAATAACCATACCGCTTATCCGATTCCACCTACAAATTTCTAAGCCATGTTCAATCAAGAACTCAACAATCAATTGTATCCTTTGTAATTCCTCTTTGAGACAAATGTTAAAGCAAAATTCCTAATAGACCATTTTACGAAAATCTTAACAATAGGAGTCTCCCTGGATAAAGCCTCGATCTCAATCTTAATTTCTTTTTCCTATCTGTAAGTAAGGACATCGAGTATTTTAAACATACATATGCAATTCTATACATTTGATATTATATTAATATTCACTTTGTCCTTTCTAAGAAATGTAGCTAATATGGTAGTATTCCAAATAATTCTTTCTAACCTAGTTCTATAATACCAGATCATAACTTAAAGGCATTTAATGGCGACGACCCATCACAAAAGTTATATATATATATATAATATATATATATATATCCCAAAATGACGGGGTTTTACTTAAACGGTTCGCTCTAGGTCTTCCTCGGGTGCCTTTTGGGTATTTTTATTATTATATAAATAAATAGTAAATGAAAAATTCGCACATGTAATAAAACATTATAGCATCCTAAATCAAAATTACTACAAAATAAAGCAACATCGTATTCTTATCAACTTATAGTAGTTGTCTTACCAGGGTTACATCCAAAATTCCTAGCACACCACTCTAGTTCCAAGGTCATTCCTAAGTACAAACGATACTTAAATTAATATAATACTCAGATGATCAACTGAATATGAATGTTATTTTAAAATCAGTACTTCATAAGGGATGATCAAGAACTAAATCTAAACATAGCTATATACGAACCTTAGCTAACCAATGAACCAAGTTAACCCTTAATGTCAAAAGTTAATAATAAAATATCATCTCCTCTTGATAATTAACAATAAAATGTCATAATCAAATGAACTTAACGCCTATATCCACTAGATAGTGTCAAACCATTGGAGTCATCAAAATTCATTAAACCAAATGTTCATAACATCTTGTAATAATTCCACTAGTATTCAAATAAAATCTTTTGTTTGTTTTTAGTTTCGTTTGATCATAGTTCGTAACTTATAACTATTTATCCCGGTGTAGCCTGGTGCAACCAATAAACTAATCCAATGCCCGTAACAAAATAATTCACCAATATTTCATCACAAATCTCCAAAGTCATCAAAACCTTAACGCTATCAAGTAGGTGTAGCACGATCACAAACCGAAGATCTTATCCTGGGTCAGCTCAGGTGTAGTTCCTTTTTACACCTAAGCTCTGATACCATAACTGTCACGCCCCAATTTACATACACAATAAAATAGAATAGCATCCAATAGGGTATAACCCAAATGTTCAAATCTTAGACTTATCAAGAGCTATTGTCTAAGTAAGAACAACTAAAAATCATAAATACAGCGGAAGTCTATATATAATGACACAATTAATTATAATAGAGTTGTAACTCACCTAACTATTACAAGATAAAATAGTTATATTGCTCGAGCGCTGACAAATAAGCCTGTCAATAGGAAACTGCTAGGTTGAGTCAATCCTGATCTGGAAGCCTGATGCCAGTCTCATCGATCTCAAAATATTCGATATCTAAAAGTTTTTAGGAAAATCGTGGGGGTGAGCTAAACGAGCTCAGTGGGTTGGGGTAGAGGAATGCAATGTTTGTTTAATGAAAGATAAAGTGTTTCTTTCAGAAAAGTACTTAGTGTGTCTAAAAATATTTATGTATGCATGATAATGTTGCACAGAAGAATTATTTGCCGTAATGATAAAAAAACATATTGCAATTCAGTAGTGATATATTAATGTCTGACTCTATCAGTGATACAATGCACATTAGACAACAATTAGTTAAGTACAGTAAATATTTTACTTTTTAAATGGTCAATTGATATCCCAATTTTTTTAAAACAAATAGTGGATATCTCATTTTAAAAACAAAGTATAAACAGTTAATCAATTATTTCGTCAGCCCGAAATAAGAAACGTAGGATCAGTGTTGATCGGACACTGACCCTGTCCGTTCTCCTTGTTGCTTCCAATAATATTTGGCCGAAGCCCTGTCACCTTATCCCTCCCACTAGGCTCGACGTCTCTTTGGCCTGGACTTTTGCCCAGAGATCGTCATATTCATGAATATACCGTTCTACGACCCAAGTTCGGTCGCCGTCTCCGGCCCGACCCGAAAATGGGAGTAGGCAAATGGGTAGTCAAACAGGGATCACAGGTAACCTGTTCGATCCATTGTCTAACTTACCCACACCGCAATGGACTCGGTCGACCAATATTTTTGTCAAAATGACATTTATTTGCCAAAAGGCCAAATCAAAAGTTACAAGAGTTAAAATGCAAATGATATTGTAAATTCAAACCATGAATGGTACAATTTATGCTTTCTTTACAACTAAATTATTTTAAGAATGGCGTATACCATGATGTTATGAAATAGTTTAATGTCGTGAAGTTTATGAACTAGATAATGTCGTGAAATTTATGAAATGCAAGCAAACCTAATTTTCTTTAGGAAAATGATATTTTGCCCACCTTTATCTTGATCACCGAATTCCTCCAACAAATTCCTTACCCAAGCTTTCGAGATTTCCTACAATAAAACCCAACAATTTTTATATATTATCCTTTACTATATTAAGTTCCAGAAAAGACACAACATCTTAAGTTTAAGCCTTGTATTCAATTCTAAAAATGGACGTCATTCCATAACGCCAATTTTTTTTCTTCAATCCTACCCAGCTCACTAAACTAAAGGATGCTTCTTAAAGTTATAAAGATATCTAGGAAATTGTTATCTACTATATTTCTTATAATGATATCATATTATATTCTTATTATAATTTCTCATGTATTTTAACTCTTATTTATCATAATCTTCTCAACCACCAAATTAAACTAAAATCCCTCATTTTGATTTCCATAAAATCATTTCCATGATAATTAACATTATATAGTTGGTCAGGCTGCTTATTATATCAAAGGCTAACTAATTCTAATTTCTTATCACAAGTTCTAAAGTAATCCTAGTTGCTATCTTTCAAGTCTTTTCCTAATCTTCTAAGTTGGTTAAGACAATATCTGCAAACTAGTTTCTTTGAAGGCCATGAACTTTAGAATTTTCAATTTTCCTAATTTTACATGAATTTCTACAGGGGATTGGTTGCTTAATTAACTCGCTGAATTAAAACAAGATTTTTGAGCACCTAGTAATAACACTCTACACCAGAGACTTTATATCTACTATCTTCATTAAATTCATTAAATAAACTCTCTTAATTCCGCTCATTAGGTGTCAACTATATTACAAGACAAAGATAAAAACTTACTTGTATAAAGTTCTCTGAAGAAAATCTATTTCACATGAAACTTTAGCTCACAAACCGTACGTAGGGCCTTCTTGTTCTTAACTTAGTGATATATTTATATATATATATATATATATATATATATATAGGGAGGGTTATATAGGACCCCCCTATTATATGAGTACGTAGGACCAGATCCAAGCCATAAATAAATTGATCTCAATGGATGAGATTAATCCCGCTTATTTGCCGATAAGTCATTCAAAAAATGTACCAAAGGAGGGTAGATTAGTCCATATAATAATAAGTTATGGTAGCTAAATCTAGTAAATCCCACTAAAATAGGATGAGTTACAATCAAAGTCAATCAAATATGTTATTCAATTAAATTGTCCACTTCATTTCACCTTTCTCCACCGTTTCTCTAATGAGAGATAGTCTCCCAATTCACCGAAAATTCGTCATTTGCAGCTACTAATCAAGAAAGAAAAGAATGGATGGCACATATGAAAAAAGCTTCAATACTAATGAAGAACAAGGTAACACATTTTCTTGCCTTCGAAATTGTTTTCATTGTCAATGTTTTACTGAATCCCCTTAAAATTTGATTCGTAATGTTTCCTAAAATCAATGATTCGATCAATGCATTCCATTTTTTTTTTGTAATTATTACCCAGCAATATGCTTATGAGTGTTTGTAATATTGCTTATGACTTGAAAAATACATGCTTACAAATCTGAACTTCTTGGTAGTCCAGAAAAGGACATATCTTCATTCCATTTTTTTTTGTGTGTATGTTTACTCAGTGAGTTGCTTAAAATTTGATTCGTAATGTTTCCTAAAATCAATGATTCGATCAATGCATTCCATTTTTTTTTTGTAATTATTACCCAGCAATATGCTTATGAGTGTCTGTAATATTACTTATGACTTGAAAAATACATGTTTACAAATCTGAACTTCTTGGTAGTCGCCTAATAGGGCCGGGCCGCCCCGGCCCAAGCCCAGGCCCATGCCCAGGATAAACTTGTGATCATCCACTTGTGTTATAGTTTATACAACAAATAACACATTCTAGTAAATAAACTAGGATAAACTATGATTTTTATTCCATGTGGGATAAGGCATAAGCCTTTTATCTCCCTTTAAATAATCTTTACATAATGCCCATTTATGTGGCTACCTTCGTGTATTAATTTCTCACTCACCGAAAATCGGTTTTGAGAAATAAAAAATACTACGAACATCTACTCGGAACGTAGATTAATAATATATAATTTAATTCCTCCAGAATTAAATATTTAGCCACCGAAAAATTGGTCAAAGTCGGGTCTACACCCACTTTATCAAAACCAAAATTTCCAACATTGCATACATAGGTTCAATAAATAAAGATACAACAATTTGCTCCATATTAATGTAATTTTCAACCATGGAATAGAGTAATATTACAACACATAACATCTTCGCGCTTCTCCTATGAATTTCATCCATCAAAGCTGCAAAGTTTCATCAAAATTCCTTGTTCATTGTTTCGCCATTATTCATTCAATCCACCAATTATGTAAGAAAATGAGTATGAATACTCTTACATTCAACAAAATCTCATTGGACAGTTTATATCTGTTAGCAAATATGGGTTGAAAAATAAATCACATATTTGTACATATAAGGTGGATCGAGTATACCTATTTGCAGCGGAATTGTCGATCTACTTAGCCAGGATTGAGCCCGTCTACAAGTCTCTTTTTGATCCATGATTAAGCTATCTTCAAGCCTTCTCTTTGGTTGAAACCCAAACAACGGACGAACCCCGTAGATTGGTTGAACCACGAACAAGATCACAAACCGCCTTTCTCGTTGGTATCAATAACTACTAGAGTTATTCACTTTGATGTGCACACCTTAAACCCTTGGAGACTTTGGTGATACTCCAAGAAGAAACAGTAGAGAGAATTTTTAGGAGAGAGATTATTATATTTATATAGGGGACGTTTTTTTACTTAGACTGGTATTATAGGGAGATATATCAATATATATCTCAATCCCATATCCTAGTTAGTGTAATACCCGAGCCTCCCACTGCTCACTGGTCAATATAGTTCATGCATTACATGTTAATTATGTGCTATTTGTATAATATGATTATTTTATACGACATGGCTAGTTTTATAATTTTGGAACTCACTTATATATATTATATTTTTCGAACAACTAGACCAATTGATCTAAGAATGAGAGCTAGTATAAATATATATGTATATAAATAGGATTTGGTTCAAATGAGACCACCCTCCCTAGGTGAGACAGTGTGGACTCATCTTACCCATTGATCTTAAAAAATGAAGGGATGTGATTAATTCAGTTTTTTTAATTATTTCTTAATTTTCGCTGATTTTAAGGGTAAGATTGTAATTTTGTAATTCAAATTAGTGGTCCCAGCTGATTTTATGGGCTGAAATTGACACTCCTAGGATTTTGTGGCGGATTTTAAGGAACTGTTATCTTTCCAAATATTTTTATTTTACAAAGATAGTTAGGGGTTCTTATATCGCATAATTAGACATCAAATAATGCATATTTAGTTATTTTGTTGGCACTTTTTTTACAAAAACAAGACATAATTGAATATAACGCATCGCATATGTAGTTATACTACACTCGCATAAATAGGTTCAATATAATGTATATTTAGTTATGAAAATGGGATATTGTTTTTGGAAATTATAAAAATGGGATGTTACATAATGTACTGCATATTTAGTTATTCCACAATGCATAGATAGTTACTAGATAATTCATAGTTAGTTGATTTTGTTGCATAGTTTATGGCGTCTTGCATAGTCGGATATAATGTACTACATATTAGTTGTTTTACGCTGCATAGATAGTTTTCAGATAATGCATATTTAGTTGAGTTTTGTTGCATATTTAGTTTTCGAACTCAATGTTCGTTATTTCTCTGTAATATTGCACCGACTTTTCTTGTTTTTTCTCTGTAATTTTCATGAACTGTAATTTTCGAGTTCTTCACAATTTTCTTTATTTGCGTTAATGGAGGAATGAGAGAGAGAGAGAGAGAGAGAGAGAGAGAGAGAGAGAGAGAAGTGAGATTGAGAAAATTGGGAGATGTATGAGAGAGAAACTTATTTGATTCCATTTTTGTAACTAACTTATTATGTTATATTACCCTACTACCCTTATATTGATTAAATTAATATTTTAATATATTTTTTATCCATTAAATCATACCCATTGATTAATAGTGGGGAATGGTTGAGATTAGTCCATTGTGTCTCACCTAGAGACATGGTCTCACTTGATCCTCCCCATTTGGTTCAAATGAGACCACCCTCCCTAGGTGAGACAGTGTGGACTCATCTTACCCATTGATCTTAAAAAATGAAGGGATGTGATTAATTCAGTTTTTTTAATTATTTCTTAATTTTCGCTGATTTTAAGGGTAAGATTGTAATTTTGTAATTCAAATTAGTGGTCCCAAATGATTTTATGGGCTGAAATTGACACGCTATAGGATTTTGTGGCGGATTTTAAGGAACTGTTATCTTTCCAAATATTTTTATTTTACAAAGATAGTTAGGGTTCTTATTGCATAATTAGACATCAAATAATGCATATTTAGTTATTTTGTTGGCAGCCTTAATTTTACAAAAACAAGACATAATTGAATATAACGTCATCGCATATGTAGTTATACTACACTGCATAAATAGGTTCAATATAATGTATAATTAGTTATGAAAATGGGATATTGTTTTTGGAAATTATAAAAATGGGATGTTACATAATGTACTGCATATTTAGTTATTCCACAATGCATAGATAGTTACTAGATAATTCATAGTTAGTTGATTTTGTTGCATAGTTTATGGCGTCTTGCATAGTTGGATATATTGTACTACATATTAGTTGTTTTACGCTGCATAGATAGTTTTCAGATAATGCATATTTAGTTGAGTTTTGTTGCATATTTAGTTTTCGAACTCAATGTTCGTTATTTCTCTGTAATATTGCACCGACTTTTCTTGTTTTTTCTCTGTAATTTTCATGAACTGTAATTTTCGAGTTCTTCACAATTTTCTTTATTTGCGTTAATGGAGGAATGAGAGAGAGAGAGAGAGAGAGAGAGAGAGAGAGAGAGAGAGAGAGAGAAGTGAGATTGAGAAAATTGGGAGATGTATGAGAGAGAAACTTATTTGATTCCATTTTTGTAACTAACTTGTTATGTTATATTACCCTACTACCCTTATATTGATTAAATTAATATTTTAATATATTTTTTATCCATTAAATCATACCCATTGATTAATAGTGGGGAATGGTTGAGATTAGTCCATTGTGTCTCACCTAGAGACATGGTCTCACTTGATCCTCCCCCTATATAAATATATAAATATATTAAACATATACTTATAGATTTCTAAACATGTCAGTTGGTGTGAATATCCACGTCCTTAATTCTAGGCACCACCACCTTAGCTTATTAAAGTAGGATGTAGATCCGTATCATTAACAAAAAGAATACACGCCACCATACAAATCAAAGAGATAAGAAACAGAGAGTTAGCAACTCGGCACCGGGGAGAAGAAAGTGAAAGGTAAGTTTTCCAATTTAAACTCATTTTTAAATAATAAAACAAAAATAAAATGGAAACGATCAACTATGGTTTATTATTGAAGCTCCAGGAAGTGATTTTTACTTAAGATTTGATATAAAATGACTAATAGTAATTAGCCCCACTTCTACGATTTCAACTGTCATAGTGCTGTGTCAAGTATTGATGAATATTGAGATTACAATCCTCTTTTCCAAGAGTAGGACAACATATAATCAACAAGGAACCCACTTGATGTATGAGCTATATATTGAATGATAGGAATTAATTCATTCAAAATTAATGTCAGGATAATGGTAATTTTACTCCAGAGAATTTATCCAGCTAGATATTAGACTTAAAAGAAATTTTGAATATCTTAGGGGATTAATTTAAGGGTCAGAATTTAAAAGTTAAAGTATTTTAAAAGAATCCAACATAAAAAATTTATCGAATTGAGAATATAAAATTGATATCTTATATTTTTACAAGTTCTCTTACCCATAAGATTAGGGAAGAAAGACAATTGTCTAGCTTTTGAGAATATTAAAGGTGTCAGGTAAGTAAAAATCCATCTGCAACTACAATGCATGAACATAGTATTCGTGTTGTATCTATATTAAATGTGATTCTTTTGTCTTGATGAATGTACTATGAGTATCTTATCATGTATATGTTGCTTGAAGGGTATTGAAACTGGTGATTGTGGTAGTGGAGCATGATATTCATTAGCATTTGCATGTGCATGCACAACATATGAGTATTGTTGAAATGAGGCATGCACGACATGATTTTTGAAAAGAAAATATTTTGGTTGGCCGCTACTAGTGCACCGAGGCCTGTGTGGCTTATGTATATGATGTTTCGGGTACCGCAAGTGGGATGACTTTCCGGAGGATCGCAGGGGAAGGCATGAGGCGGACGTCTGGTGATCAGGGGAGGATGGTCCACTTGATAGTACCCTTACGATTGGTGCAGCGAGTGGGATGACTTCTTGTGGATCACGGGTGGAGGCATGTGGCGGACATCTAGTGGTCACAAGAGGATGGGCCCTCGTTTGTGTCAATCTATAATTGGTCATGTGATAATTGATATTGAGCTCTTTCTGGTGCATAGTAGGGGGTCAAGAGCCCATTAAAAGAAAAGAAATTTGGTTGAAATATTTTTATTCATGATCATACATTCTTGAAAGGTATCTTGGGTGCATTGCTTTTGTACTTCATATCATCTCATTAACATGCATGATTTTTGCTTATTGAGCTTTAGCTCATGTAGTTCATGCAATGTAGGTGAGTCTGGTGATGCTGGATTTCATGGGCTTGATGGGCAGTCTGCTGGAGCTCCTACAGGTTATTGAGGACAGCGTACATGGATGACGACTTGTTGGGCTATGTTGATGGGTCATCTTTTCCTTTTTGGCCTTGTATAATATTTTGATTTAGGGTTGTACCCTCTTTTGAAAACTCTGATGTAAATATGTACATGTAAATAGCTTGGTGATGTGGATTATGCGTTTGATCACGTGGATATCTGTTGTGTTTAATAACAGGATGGGTTACTTCTTTTGTTTGTGGACATGGCTGGTTTTTATCTTATAACTAAAATGATCTTACTTGTTTATTATTAAATTGTCACAGGAAAAAAAATTAAATTAAGTACATGTTTCAGATAGAGTTTTTGGCCGTGTTTTGCTATTTATATATTTTCCAGTAGTAGTAATAGGGGTGGGCGTCACAGTTAGAGTCCTAGTGGGAGAGGTTTCTAGATAAACCTCATCTAAATAAGACTCCCTATTATCTCAAATATGGATGCAACCTATTTGCACTCAATATCTCCCACTCTTACATATTTGACTCGACTCATTCGAATCACATCCTCATAGTTCTCATCTCATGTCTCTTCTTTCATACAGAGACTAAGGCGTGCGACTAAGCGAGAAAGTAAAGGTGAGGAGAGTTATATTAAGTCATCACCAAATTACCATAACCCTACAACTCAATAACTCGCTATATACCCCAAACTAAGTGGAAGCACCAAGTCAAGCATCTCTAGATCCCTCAATGAAATAAATAGAGCTTGCTCGACTCAGTCAAATATGTTTCTATATTCATAACTAGTCAAACACATTTCGACATAGTCGCCCGGGCTATGAATTATAGAACATAAGTGCGTTACCAACTTAATTTTTCCTCGGCCCCACATGCCAATTAGCTTGGTCTTGACAACTTTCCTAGACATGCTCCGACAGACCGAATCACACATAGCAATTGGATACATGCTAAAGTAGCGTCATCAAGCTTACACCTAATGACATGGTCCAAAGTCCCAAAGGGTACAAGAAAATAATATGGTCTCACACAGTGACGAAGCAGGGACCCATTCAGTCGCTTTCCCATAGGCGGTTGCATCAAAGCACATGAAGTATGAATACATGCTATGATGGAGCTCCCACTCAATTTAGGCATGTCATGCTCTAGACATCATACAAATCTTAGTCCGGTCACTATTCGAGCGCCTGACCTACGTACTACTCATAGTCACTCCCAAAGTGTCATACGATAGTTCGAACATTCGTCTACAAACAGACTTTTATGAAGTTTGGATATACTTTATAATCGATCAACTCGGATCTCATCTCAACCTCTAGTTAAGGCGACTGCTAATTATATTTATTAACCTTCCTCACTGCTCTAGCGCGAAAGTGATCATTCGCAAACCTCCTTATGCGACACAATCTTTTATGTCTCATCATGCTCGCTCTCTTAGCGCCAGGGCAGTTTCCTGTGTGAGAAGGCCAATCAAAGCCTGGTGACAACTCACAAGTTCAGTACCAAACATATAATGATAACCCAACATATCTCATTAATAACAATATGTTCTCAAAGGCCATATAATCAATTCTACTTAATCCCTAATGACTCACATGACTTGGAAGCATATCTCCAAACAAAGGCTCATAAAAGGGATCAACGCCCACACCGCTCATAGAAGTATGCCTGAGAACAATTTAACTATCTTAAAAGCTCTTAAGTGAAGTAAAGCCTCAAGTAAGTATGTTTGGTCTACCACCAATGTATGGCGCCCAAACCATACACCAAAGTGGTTTTACTATCACAAAGACAAAAAAATACATCATGAATGTGCGCGCAATGCGCATCATATCAAGATGCCAAATTTGCCTCTAAAAAATCATAGACCAAATTGTTAAGATATCTAAGTACCCACATGTCAGCATCGCAATAGCGCATGAATAACTTCGATATCCACTCACCAATCACATTGCATGACTTATTGAGTACGCACATAGCGCACATAAAAAATTAGACAGTGCTTAAATAAACTAGCTAGCATTTCTTTTCTTCTTCCGATGATATCATTTCTTGACTAAGAATATGATCTTTGATCATGGAGTGTAAAGACAGCCAACACTGAGTGGCGTGGACTCCATGTTCTTTCCAGTCATCAAATTTTTTCCATATACCATGAGATACAACTCTACATATGATCAGTGAATTAATTGACCACCGTAGGCCTACCAAAATGATAACTCGATGAAATCAATGATGACTCAAGTCACAACTGGAGATTCTTGATCACCAATCAATGCGCTCTTACTCCACTTGTTGAATTCATCGGGTGATCCACATAGATCTCCTAATTCAACTTTCCCGGAACTATGTCAACATCAATCATCCGGGATAAATCCAGACGAAAGTGGCAATAATAGATAACATATCAGGCGAATTGAGGCAATCTCACCACTTAGGGAGAACATAACAAAATATTTACTCTCTTCTAACAGGCGTAAACATTTCGTCCTTAGTCGAGCTACACACATGTTAATCAACCCATTTATATTGCACTTGACCTTCTGAAACCACATGTTTCAAATGGTCTTGCATCTAGACAGAAGATTAACAAGCTCTTAGACTTATTCTTAGTCATTCCACTCATCTTTTCCTTCGCAACAACTATCCACTTAGGGCATATAGTGAAGTCATATATTCTATCGACTCATCAACATCCACAAAAGTAATTGTGAAGGATACCCATTCAATCTCATGTAGATGATGGGGAATATTTCATATGCACTCTTTTTACTCGTGGAAATTGAGAAACCTTCGTGTGTGAGACACTAGCTCCTACTGACTTAGTGTCGCTCCCATTATCCCAACGATTACTACATGAGTATAAAATACAACATCCTCGCTAGAGAAACGAGCGCCTCCTAAGGATCTTGCAACTCGCATAGTTTTAATATCTCTTTAGACTTCACATATGCTCAAGAAATCCCTTTGAGGGGAAAACTAAATCGTGCAACTTGATTCTCCACGTGAGAACACATATTCTCGAACTTAATGGGCAGGCCAACTAATTTGGGCTTGTTATCAAACTAAAGCTCATATAAGGTTGAAGAATCATTTGGAGACACATTTTTTTATAATGTAGGCAGCAACAAGATACATAAATTAAATTGCGCCATCATAAATCTTACCATTTTGAAGTGGTTGTCCCTTCTTCGCAAGCTCATACAGCTGCAAAGTATTTGGAACCATCATTCAACTTGCAACTTTATTTCCTTCAACTATGTGTCCAGACTAATTAGACACACTATTATCGCTTCCTATTAGCACATCTCCATCTGTTAAGAATCGCTCAAAGTAATTTGGCACTTTTAACTGATGAGAGTGAGAATGTACTAACTTATAGCGTAAATAGCAATGAAAGAAAATATAATGCGTTAATTTTGTGTCTCACACTCATAAGTCTGCACTCAATTTAGTGGACTTAGCTTTAAAGGAACAAATAGTCGGTTTTCATTCTTCCAAACAGCTTATCCCCGAAAAAAAAAAAAAAATTATGCGAGAGGAGATTGACCTTAGCGAGTTAGACAATAAAGCCTTCTCGATCTAATACAGTCGTCCTCCTAACCTCACGTACCACGATATCATTAGAAGATCTAAAAGAAATACTATCTAAAGCCAAGCATCACAAAGAAAAGATAGACAAGTCTTCTCACTCAACAAATATCTTACAAGTGCATTTATCCGAGTAAGACTATATCGACACATCAAGTTGCCCACACCAACTGTTGAGCTTGAAGTGACTCTTTTTAGCCTCCTCTTGTGCTCTATATAGCTGCACAACTCAATAATAGTCATACATATTTGCTCAACCAATATCTACAATCCAGCCATGGAGAGATTTGGAAACTAGCGAAAAAGTAGGAGAGCAATTAAATAGTCAAACTTTATCTCAGTACAATTACGAGTGAAGCTGCCAATCTCATAAGTGCACTTAATATTTGTTGACACTTAATTGCCTCATTCAATAAGGTGACATGACTTCTTGTAACTTCATGGATCAATTTATAGTTCAAGTTTTAGCTTTTGCTCTCGTCAAGCTACATTATGATTATTACAACATTTACCCGAGTTGGTTTATATCAGTCAGCACAAGCAACAAGTGCACTCACTTGTGTATTTCTCAAATTTTTATAATCAACCTCTAGATAGGCGATTTTCATTAATAATAACACTAAGTTACTAATATCCTTAATTTAACTCAAATAGCGAATTTGGATAACTGGAGTATTTACTTGGGAGTAAGATCACATTCCAAAAATAAAGCTTAAACTCTTTTATTAAATTTGCATCTTAAACAAATTAAAGCACAAAATTAATTCTTGATCCATAAGTATATCATCGGCATCTCAATAGCGATTATTTTGGGCAATTAAGTTCTTACATTTGCGGCTTAAACAAATAAAGCGCAAATACTTTCTTTGATCCACAAAAATATTGTCCGCGTCTAAGTTACGGCAATACTGGATACTATGTCTATTTTCATGCTAAATTGGCTAAACTAAAGTTGGTGAGTTTGGTCTAAACACATTTCAATAAATTGCGCAAACAATTAGGTACTGATCTAAAAAATTTATTCTGGATCCAAAGTAGTATTTATTATTTTCTTCAATTCAATGAGATCAAAAATTTGCCACCAAGACTAGTAATCATCTCCCACCGAATTGAAGATCACAATAAAAAATTACTGATCCATGAATAAAATTATCGATGTTCATAAATAAATCATGCATGCAACCATGCGATATAAGTAATTACGAAAAACATGTGGACCCCATGGGCGACATTGACATATGGTGCATCATGTGGAGATAGCTTAGACCAATGGTAGTAAAAAAAACAAAAACTATCCTCATAAAATTGATGTTACATAGCCTCCAAAAACCGGCTCAATAAATACATGCCTCGAAAAAATAACAAAAATTACATATTTTCAAGGCCTACTACATCAATGTAGAAAAAGTAAAAAAAAAAATAAATGAGGGTACCGAACTACCAACATTGTCAAAATTAACTCCCACATATAATATTAATATAAACAGTAAACATTCACATACATGAGCACCCATATGTCAATGTCCATTCATTCCCAACGCATGATAATTCATATCACATCAACAAAACTAATTGCAGCCCAAAATAAATTACATCCATAAGCAATTAATAAAACATGCAACTCATAAATTGAAAATCACATAGAATATTTTTGCTTGCACCTCAATGCGCAAAAATATAATTTTTTTCCACTGCCTTGCGAAGAGCTGAGTACTATGACTGAAGCCGACTGTGTGATCAAAGCTTGCTCGGACTGTTTGTACTTTTGTAACAAAGTCACTGTTGCATTAGTAAATTCCTCCTGGAGTAGGAGAAGAGTTGAGTAGAGAAATTATCCCATTCTCGAACCACTATAAAATTTGTGTCATTTAATATTCTACACTTTAATTTCTATAATTTGTTTACTTGCTCAATATTTGCTATCAAACTGATAATAACAAGGTTTAAAATAAGTGTTGGTAACCAAACTTCAAAAAGGGTTTAAAGACTTCTGCTGTAAAAACCAAGAAAACTAAATTATAAAAAGCTAACTTCGAGAAAGGGTGTAAAGTCCGTTGAGTTGTTAACTCTCCTTTGAAGTTTGACCCATCGTCTCTCAAGAGACTTGGGCTTTTTTTATGAAACTCGATTTGTGTTTAAAATCGAAAAATTGGTTAAGTCTATTCAACCCTCCCCTTCTAGACTTGCCTCACACCCCTTGGGACCTACAAGTGGTATCGTAAGCGGTTGGTTCAAACAACCTTCCGCACTAGTTACTGAACTAGATTTCATTCTTTTCAAAAGCATCAACGCTTGAAATTTTCAAAAATTTGTTTCAAAGTTATTATCATGGAAGCAAATCTATCCCGTATTCCCATGTTTACCATTAAAGAATTTAATGATTGGAAGATTCGCATGCAGGCACATCTCTCCACTTTACATGATGAAATGTAGTTTGTTATCGACCATGAAACTATCAGAATCACTAAGGTGAACACAGTTGTAAGAGCAGCAGGATATGTTACTGAAAGGCCTGCATAACTGGAGAAACCAAGAAGCGAATGCACAAACGAGGATAGAAAGAGATATAAATTGGATAATGTGGCCAAGGATATTTTATATAAAACTTTAGATAATACCATATTTAACAAAGTTAAATCTTGCAGGACTGTGAAAGAAATCTGGGAGAAGCTAACTATTATCTGTGAAGGCTCAGAATACAAAAAAGAGAACAAGCTTACAATTACAGTACAAAAGTTTGAGAACTTAAACATGATGGCAGGAGAATCACTGGATCAGATGGATGCCATATTTACAGAAATTACCAATGAACTATCAGCTCTAAGCATAGAGTATACACAAAAGAAAATGTGTGTGAAGATACTAAGAGCCCTCCCAGTTGAGTGGGAAATGAATGTGATGGCGCTCAGACATTCCATGGACTTGACCAAGATATCCAACCATGAGCTATTCTCATATCTGAAAGCATATGATTCGAGCTCAAGAGAAAAGAGTAGGATGAGATAGTTGTACCGAAGACATCTGCTCTATTGGCTGGAGAATCAAAGGCAACTGACTACGAAGATATCATTGAAAAAGAAGAGATTGCCTTGATGGTCAAGAGGTTTAACAAGTTTTTGAACAAGAACTATAAGAGGAACAAATGAGAATCTTCTAGAAGGTACTTAACTCCTTCCAAAGGAAAGGAAGAGAGAACCCCCAAGAGCCGATAAGAAAGTCAAGATCTGCTAGAATTGCAATTGACTCCCCTTATCCACCAGTCAACAAGTACAGAAATGAAGAAGATAAGAAATCTTTAGAGAAAAAACACAAGAAAGAAATAAATCAAAGATGGATGAAGAATCAGAGACAACCAAGTTGAAGGAGACAGCAGAGTCAGATAGTAGTGAAGCTGATTGCTCCTCAGACACTGAAGAAGAGGCACTGGTATGCCTCATGGACAAAGAAACTGAAGATGAGGTAAATTCTAACTCATCTAGTTCAAATTCTGATTATAGTGATCATGATACACATACTTCATCACCCATTGATCTTTATGATTTATTAGGCAAAATGATGAAAGATTTTGAGTAAATTAAATCCTCACACACACTCCTAAATGAGGAAAACAACCAACTCAAGTGCCCATAATCACAGCCGACTGAAGAGTTGGGTACTCTTATTCACATAGCTGATGAGAATAAAGAGTTGAGAGCTGAAATAGCAAAGGTTAAAGAAGACCTTGCTACAAAGGAAAAGAGGGAAAAAGAACTACAAAATGTGATTTCATCACTTAGCAAATCATCTAAAACATTTGATGAATTGATAACGATACAAACAGAAATTGGAGACAAAGTAGGCTTAGGTTTCAATTCCTTTGTCAATGCACAAACTCCAAAAGTGGTTATGAAGAAAGGATCCTCAAGCAATGAGGGAATCAAAAAACCAAAAACACCATATGTTGCACCCACATACAATCACAAACACTCACATGTTGGCCTTGGTTATAAAGGAAAAGAAAAGAAGCCAGTTGAGTATGCTGAGAGAACAACTGAAACAAAACTCCGAAGAGTTCAACAATAGAGTCCAAACAGGAGATATTCTGTGAAATCAAAACAGAGCTACCAAAACCCCCCAGAGGTTTCATCAAAAGAAACCATATGAAGGGAATGGTAGAAATCACCCCACTCACTTCAAATGAATCATCAGCATGGTTCTATGGCATATAAGCCCAAGTGGCAGAGACCTCAAACTCATCATAGGTCATTCCCTAGGTGAAGAAATCAGCATTAATATGCACCCAAACACAATACACATCATGCACAACAGTTTCCATACTTCCCAAGAAAAGCAAATGCACAGAAACATACATAGACAACAGTTTCTAGTCTATTTATTTGGATATTGATAATGGTTGGGTCTTTTTGGTCAGATGATTGAGTTCTCATGATCCATATAATTCATTATGATTATGGAACTAAAAGGTGGCAACCTCTGAGAGTCAAATCTTTTGGCTACAGGTTGGTTGGAACACCCTATAGTGCTAACCCTCAGGACCCAAACATATATGGGTACCTAAAGTTTGATTTCCTTGATTGCAGGTTCAGGGAACAACAGAGTGCCAAGAAACCTGGTACATGGATATTGACTGTTCTAGACACATGACATGAAACAAAAAGAATCTTTCAAACTTTAAGGAATCAAGAGGAGTCGAAGTCATATTTGGAGGAAATAAAGCTCCAAGGAAGATTAAAGGCATTGGATCCATCAAGAAAAATGGACTAAAAATCACAGATGTTGCTTATGTAGAAGGGCTGAATTTCAATCTACTGAGTAATTGCCAACTCTGTTAAAAAGGATATACTGTTGAATTCAACATGGGTGTTTACCAAATCAAGGATGTTGAGATTGATGAAATAGTGCTATCTGGAATGGAAAAAAATATATGTATGTAGTGGATTGGTATACTGTTACACCTTGCACATGTCTATTGACAAAAAGCACAGCTGAATCAAGTTGGTTGTGGCACAAGAAGCCGAGTCATCTGAATTTCAAGACAATTAACAAGCTTGCAAGAAGCCATTCGGTTGAAAGATTGCCAGCTCAGTCTGCAAAAAGGAAAACATCTGTGATGCAATCCATAAGAGAAAATAGATCAAGTCATCTTTCAAGGATAAGCCAAGTCCTTCTTCAACTAGGATCATGCATTTACTGCACATGGATCTATTTGGACTAGTTAAGCCAGCTAGCATAAGTGGAAAGAAATACACCCTAGTGGTGGTTGATGATTTCTCTAGATACACATGGACCATTTTTATGTGTAAAAAGATGAAACTTTGCAAAAGCTTCCTGAGCTGATGAAGAGACTTCAGAATGAGAAAAGTCAAACCATTATCAAGATAAGGCCTGATAGAGGAACTGAGTTTGTCAATGGGATTATAACTCGATATTGCATGGAAAATGGTAATTCTCATGAGTTGTCAACTGCAAGAACTCCAAAACAGAATGTAGTAGTTGAAAGAAAGAACATAACCGTTAAGGAAACTGCAAGGACCATGTTAGTTGAATCTGCATTGCCCCAAGAGATTTTGGGCTGAAGCCATAAACACTACTTGCTACACTAAAAATATGTGTGATTAATAGGCAACTGTCCAAAACCCCTAATGAAATTTGGACGAGAAGAAAGCCAAATGTGGGGTATTTTCACATCTTTGGAACCAAGTGTTTCATTCATAACAATGACAAAGATAACGAAAGCTTTTGATGCTAAAGATCGATGAAGATATCTTTCTTGGATATTCAGCTGAGAGCAAAGCATTCAGAATGTTAAACAAAAGGACTATGGTAACAAAAGAGTTTATCCATGTGGTTTTTGATGAACCTAATGTGAATCAAGAAGACATTGATGAGTTAGCTGAAAAGATGAATCATCCAACTATTCATAAGAGTCCTTATGCTAAGAGAGATCCTAGAAGACTTGATCATGATGAGGACGAGTTAGCTGAATCTCAAAGATAGCTGGAAGGATTGTAGTTGAATGAAGATGATCCAGAAAAAGTTGTTCAAGACAACTTAGTTGCAAGGAGGACCAACCCAACTGACTTACTCCAACAGATGTGAGATGACTGAGAGACCATCCACCTGAGTTAGCAATTGGAAATGTCAGAAAAGGAGTAAGAACAAGATCTAGAACTCAACATGAAGTTATGTTCACTTATTTTACTTCTCAAATTGAACCAAAGGATGTGTCACAAGCATTGGATGACACACATTAGATCCTAGCTATGCAGGAAGAGCTGAATCAGTTTGAAAGGAACAAAGTCTGGGAATTGGTTCAAAGGCCTACTCACCAAAATGTCATTGGTACTAAGTGGGTATTCAGAAAAAAGATGAATGATGAAGGATTTGTAGTAACAAACAAAGCAAGATTGGTAGCCAAAGAGTATTTACAAGAGGAAGGTATAAATTTTGATGAGACCTTTGCACCTGTTGCCAGATTGGGAGCAATAAGGATGTTTCTTGTTTATGCTGCACACAAGAACTTCACAGTCTATCAAATGGATGTGAAAAGTGCATTTCTCAATGGATTTCTAGAAGAAGAAGTCTTTGTGGAACAACCTCCAAGTTTTGAGTAGAAAACTATTGGAGACATAGTCTACAAGCTCAAGAAGGCATTATATGATTTGAAACGTGCACCAAGATCATGGTATGTTATATTGTCTCAATCCCTAATAGACAATGGATTCATCAAGGGAAAAGTTGATAGAACACTCTTAAGAATTCAAGATGGAGAGAGTATCTTGCTTATTCAAATATATGCGAATGACATCATCTTTGGATCCAGAAGCAGAGAGTTGTATGACCAAATTCTCAAATCTAATGCAAGGAAAATTTGAGATGAGCATGATGGGAGAATTAACCTTGTTCCTAGATCTTCAAGTCAAGCAAATGAAGGATGAAACATTCATAAGTAAAATCAAGTATACCAGAGATTTAATGAAGAAATTCGGTATAGAAGAAAAGTCATCTGTGAGGATTCCTATGAATACTTCAATCAAGATGGATATGGATGCAGAAGGCAAATTTGTGGATCAAACAAGATATAGAGCACTCATTGGATCATTACTCGACTTCCAGCAGACCTAACATCACATTTGCAGTAGGTGTATGTGCAAGGTTTCAATCTACACCTAATGAAAGCCATATGACATCAGCAAAGAAGATTATGAGATATTTGAAGGGAAACCAAGAAGTTGGATTGTGGTACCTTAAAGAAGGTGGATGCAAATTGATTGGATACTCAGATTCAGACTATGATGGATGTAGAGTTGATAGGAAGAGTATATCTGGTACTTGTTAAATGCTTGGAAATAGATTGGTTTCTTGATTCAACAAGAAACAAAATTCAATAACTACATCTACAATCGAGGCGAGAATATATTTTGTGGCGACTATTGTGCCCAAGTCTTGTGGATGAGGCAACAATCGAGTGATTATGACATTGAAGATAAGGAAATTCCAATTATGTGTGATAACACAAGTGTTATTACAATCACTCAAAATCTAGTATTGCACTCAAGAACAAAGCACATTGATGTCGATATCATTTCATAATAGATCATGTTGAAAAGAAAGACATCGATTGGAATATGTCTCAACCGAGAAATAGTTAGTGATATATTCACTAAGATCTTATGTGAATCAAGGTTTGAAGAACTAAAGAATGAGCTTATATTGATTGAGCTATGTTAAAATGATCAAGACTCATTCAACATAGTTAACGATGAAAGAATTACATTTGAAGAATTTTGCTCTCTTCAGCTGAGTAAAACAACCAAATTAAATTTTCAGCAGAGTTGAGTCAACTGAGCAGTTGAGTTCCATTAAAAGACTAAAGAGAGAAGCAAATGTAAAGGTTAAATGAGTCAGCAGACACATTTATGAGCTAAGAGACAAAACAAAGTCGTTTTCATTAAAGCATGAATATTTTTGATGATGATGTCAGCATCACTGCGGTACAGTGAAAAGCTACAATGATATGCTTATGATTGGGCATAAATGTTGCGAGCATTAATGCGACATGATTAATGATTTATATAGTTTAATCTCTACCGTTGATCACATTTCAAATTTTCAAGATCTCGAAATAGTTTCTTCACGTCCCATATATATCGTATTTCACTTTGTCTCTCTCCTCACTCCGCATTCAAGCATTCAAATTCTCAGAAATCTCTCTGCAAAACCCTTTCAATGTTCTTCATGTTTTTATCGAAAATCTTTCATGCAACCTAGGAAATCTTCAAGTTCTGCTCTGGATTTTGCCAAGCTCTCAAAAAAGGTGTACTCTGGTGCACTAATTGATGCAGAAGGGTTGGTCAAGCAGTCGTTGGACAAAGGGAGGCCAAGGAAGATAGTTGGTCACCTGGAGAAATCAAGGTTGCTGAAGTTTCTCACCCTGAATATGCCCCAAACCTTCTTGGAGGAGATTGCTATGTTCTACGTGAATGCCGCTATTCACGATGATGGAATCCATTCTTCTGTGAATGGAAAAGAGGTCAAGTTAGCTGCTGAAGACTTGACTGAGCTCATCTACTTTCCCAGTAGTGGACTCACAAAGCTGAAGGACTATAAGTTCAGTTTTGTGAAGATATGGAAGGAGTTTTCCAAGAAGAAGGTAGCTGACAAGGTGAATCCCTCAGCTACCAAGGCAGTGATTAAAGAGGAATATCACAAAAGCGATGGATGTGGTGGCGAAGTGCATCGACATCAAGTTTGGTTCCTATAATCAGCTATCACATACTAAGCTGATTGTGATGACAAATTTCATGGAGGAGCTGGACGTCAAATGGAGTGCATTCATATTTGACAAGTTGTGTCAAAACATCCAGAATGTTGAGTTGATTGATGGCAAGTTCAAAAATACCATTGGATATGGGATAATCATTGGGTACTTATTGGAAAAGAGGGAGTGCCCCTGAGCAAGGGTAAAGTATTCCATGTGAATAAATGGTTGTTCAAGGGGAACCTGTCAGCTGCCCAAAAGAAGGCCCATGCAAAGAAGAAGGGTGCTTCTGAGAGAGAAACAAGCGAGAGTGTCCCGAGAGGAAGAGACGGCTCGGCCCTGGATCCCGATTCTTGTTGCCCTAGCAGTGACAAAGAAAATAGGATAGTTGCGCCTCGAAAGCCGGTTGTGAAGAAGGAGAAAACTCAGGCCAAGCTTGGCTTGCTAGATGAAAAAGAGGAATCAATTGTAAAGGCTACTGAAAAGCCTGCAGCCAAAACCCTTGAGATAGAATCAGCCATTCGGGTTATGGCTGAGACTTTTGATAAAGAAGAAGAAGAAATCCCCTTGGAGAGGCGATCCAAGAGGTGATGTGACTTGCATTTTGCTGCAGCGGTCCCTATCAAAAAGGCTGCAGCAGACACATCTGCTAATTCACCCCCAGCAGCTGAGCAACAAGAACTGATGGTCAATGACACAACTGCATCGATGCCTGAAAAGGCAGCTATTGAGACTACTGAAGAGATTGTTGAGGTTACCTATAAAGTATTACTTATGTAAAGTGTTACATATAAGTGATACATATTAATAAAGTGTTACAAAAAGGCTACATAAATAACTAAGAATATTATAAGGAGAAAGCCGGAGAAGGCCAAGGCTATGGAGAAGTCAAAGATATGCTTGCACATTGGAACCCATGAACATCTCGTGGAGTCCACTGACAGCGGCGATGAGGAGATGGACCCAGTTGCTGCAGTTGAAAAGGCCGAGTTAAAGCAGGCTACTAGAGAATCCCGAGCCATGCACGAGAAGAACCTTCAAGAAGGTCAAAGAGAGTTTTCCAAACTCTCTCTTCGATCTAACCCATTGAGAGTGGCGTAGGAGATTGCAACTATCATTGCAGCGACCACGTCCCCCGTGCATTCTCAAGAAGGCTCTCAGGGGAATGGCGATGAAGCTGGGAATGTGGGCACCCAAGCCAAGCCTAACCCTGAAGAAAGTGTTGAGACACCTACCCCGATGGCTGATCACACAACTGGAAACACAACCGTATCTCATGAGCTGACTAACCCCACCATCATTCACTCAGCTGGTGCGCCAGCTAAGGGGAAAGCTCTTTCCACCACAGCAGGGTCAAGGTTGTTGTGGGAGACAAAACATTGAAGTTTTGAGGCGAAGGCGAGCAAACCACTGAGAAGCAAAGTGAAATTAACCACGCTCAGACAGTTGAGACTGTCTCAGCTGAGATTTTCTTTGATATGCAGGCCGATGAAGCTGCTGCTGCAGCTAAGGCAAAGAATGGAGAGGCCATGTGAGTTGTTACTATTGGCCATGAAAGTGCAATCCGGGAGTTGAGACTCGAAGGATGCCAATGTAGAAGACCCCAAGACGGATGAGTGCATGTCTAAGGGATTGTTGAAAGCCCCATAGCGGTTGAGACTGTTGGGGGTACTGAAGGCCTAAATGAGGTTGAGACTTCCTTAGGTAAGGAAACGGAGCAGTAGAACATTCCTCAAGTCAAAGGAGTTGATGCAGAAGAGGAGATCAGTGCCCTTCGTGATTTCCAAGAACACGTTGATACATCATTTCTGGGATCCAAGGATGAAGCCGTGTCCACACACCATGAAGATTCAATGATGGACAAGGCTGAAGATGTTCTCAAATCTCGGAGCAATGTCAGTGATAAGACAGCTCCTATGAGATTCAACTTTGATGATGAGCCATCACCCTAGGCCACATCAATCTCCGATGACGCTGATGAGGTAGCTGAGGACATGGTAAAAAAACTCACTGAGACCGAAGAAGCTGTTAAGACAGCTGAGGCTCAGTCAGCTGAGCAGATCTCTACAACTACTCCAAACCAAAAGCAGTCGATTGCACGAGGCACAGATGCAAAGAGTAACGACTCCAACAGCTCCCTCGCAGGCTCCCACAGCTGCGATATCTGTCGATGACGCTGCCACAGCTGAGGCACAGAGAGCTGGTTCAATGCATCAAGAAGAACAAGAAAAGGCCCCCCAGCATGGACCCTCGGGGATTCTTTTTGTAAGAGATGATGTCTTTGAAGACATCTTCCCATTCAATGCTGAACTGCCAGACATGGAAGTTGAGTCTGCCTGAGATCAAGAGAAGTATATCGTGCAAGAAGAGCCCATCATTCCTACAGATACGATTGTGCCAATGGGTTTCGATTTCGATGTAGTGTGGCTGGAAGCTGAGTCAGCTTCGATAGTCGAGTTTCGAGATGCTTCAAGAAAATTTGTGAAGAGATTGAGAAGATGGAATGCCACTACACATTCTTGGATCTTAGATTGGACAATCGTGATGCAACCCTCAGTGTAGATTTGAGAGCAGTTGTGCTTCGCATAAGGGAATGGGATGCACAGTAGACTGCCATGCGCTCAGAGCAGGTCCGCTATTTCAAGGCGTTATTTGCAAAAATGTTGGTATGGAGTGCGAATACGTCCAAGTTTCAGCAGAGAATGAAAGAGTATATGGTCAGATTGGAAACCTCATAAAAGTCGGACATGGAGTTTCTTAAGCTGCACCACTAGAGCAAAAATGCACGCCTAGAGGACAACATGAACAAGAAGTTTAGTCTTCTAATGGCAGAAATGAAGATGGTGGCAGCTGAGTTAAAGGCTACTCGGTCAGAGTTTCGAACAACCTACTCCAGTGCAGATATGAAGCAGAATTCTACTCTCAGCTGGCTAGATTTCCTTCTGAGTGGATTATTCCCTGGCGTAACCCTTCCATTGGTGATGATGCCAAAAAGGGGGAAGATGAGGCCTTAAAGGGATTGAAGAAGGAGGGGAGGAGTAATAAGGAGGCGAAGAAAGGTGACACAGCTGAGGGGTAAGGAAGTTCGAAAAGTCTTCCTTTGAAACTCATGTATCTTTGAAACCCCCATGACTAGGTGATGTCATGCTTCTATTCTCAAAGAAGCTACCAAAAGGGTCGACTGTTGAGCGAGAAAAGTCGACATAGTAGTAAAAGATGCAAGAACAGCCATTGAAGCTGAATTCAAGAAGGTAGCTGAGAGGCAATTTGCGCGCATCCAGGACATAAGGAAACAATATGATGGTCCTCCAGCCGGAAAGGATCACCCAACTATAAAGCTCCCAAGAGAATTTGCTAAACCTGATGTTGGATCTGAGCCCGGATCTCTAGAGGAATTCCAAACTCTAGAAGCGAGAAGGTTATTTTAAAGATATGACCGCCTCAAGCATGGTATCATCTTGGGAGAAATAAATTGAGCTATGCAAGACGGTGATAAGCGGCCAAGTTCAGTAGTCACTACATTTGGAAAGTCGAAGGCTCCAAGACAATATACTCCCGAGAGGAAGGAAGCCGAGTCAACAAAAGGGGTAGACATGGTGGCAGTGGGAGAAGCATTCAACCACGGCCATGACCAGTAGATGTTAAATATGTGGATCCACAGAAAAAGGGTCTCATATACTGGGTTGGATTCGATCGTCTTGCCAACCTAGAAGTTGCACGAAAGGTTGCTAAAGCTAAGAAAAGGCAAGAGGAAGAAAATGAGAGAGTGAATCACGAATCGAAAGAGAGGCATCGAAGGGATGACCCTGCTGCTAAGCGAGCTTATGATAAGAAGAAGAGAGATGAAGAGAAAAGGAAGAGGAAGAGAGCTGACGATGATAGGAGGAGAGTTGGTGAATAAGAGAGAAGAAAGAAGCAGCAAAGGCGTTGAAGACAGTTGCGACCCCTTCGTGTATTTTACTTTGTTGTAAATACAACTGTAAGTTTCTCTTGTAATAGCTCTGAGATTTTCCTTGAAACATTCATTCTCTTTGTAACTTAGCTTAGATACACGTTGAAACGTTGTACTTGTATATAGCTCTGTTACTTGTTGTAAACAACTTTGTAAAGGACAAGAATGCTATGATCAATAAAATTGATTATTCAAAAGCATACATTCTTTGTTACTGCACTACTTGTATTTGTTGTTTACTTATTTTGTTTGTTTTAAGTTTTGGCATCATCAAAAAAGGGGAAATTGTTAGGAAATTTATTTGTTAGATTTTGATGATACCATGTAAAATTTAGACTAGGAAGTTGGCAACCCATTTTCCTTGTAATTATGTATTGTAATAGATAGGACTGGAAAAGCTAAGTGAAGTCAGCCAAGTCAAGAATGCAAGAAGTCAACTGCAGACTAGAGTGAAGACTCTACTGTGTGTCAGCTGAGTATGGCCATGAAGGAAGACAAGGACTCGACTGAAGGAGAGTCAGTTGAGGAACAGTTATGTGAAGTGTCAGTCAAGTCAATGAAAGGAGCCAAGTCTATCAGTTGAAGTGGCAGTTGAGTCAATCTTATGATTGGGGAAGACTCAAGTCACGAAGGGTAAATGCAGCAGTCAAGTTGAGACAACTGACAGTGATACGTTGGAAGGAAGTCAAGAATATTACTCGATATAGTAATATGTCCTAGCTGCCAGGTCTTAAAGTGTTTGGCCCAGAAATACGCAAATGGAATAAGCCAATGGGAAACACTGCAACTTGTGTCAGAACCTGTAAAGCTGCGAAGACATTTAATACGAGGAAGGGTCAACATCACAAGTGCTGCAGACCAAGAAAAGACAAGCAAATGAACAAGAAGTGTCATTTAATATTTTCCTATCTCTTCAACGGGCAAATTTCAAATGAGCACTATAAAAGGCTGAGGAAGCATTTGAGAAAAGGTTACGAATGACACAGATCTTTTAAGCAATATTCAAGCAATTAACCTGCAAACATTCTCAATGCTTATCATATAATTTCTCAAGCCTATAACTCGAAGAAACTCGATCCAACACATGATGTGAAGGAGAGACAACTTCAACCAGTTGAAGATGAAACATTTAAATATCAAAAAGCGGTCTACTTTCAAGTTGAAGGATTGTAAAAAGGTTTAAGGTTGAACCAAGATTCAAGTTTTTTGGAGGGTTGTGTGAACAAATCCAAGGACGTGAAAGTATGTTGAAGTAGCAAGGCAGCTGCCTCGTGAAGAAGCTGAGTCGCAGGAGAAGCCCGATCAAGGTTGTCTCTAGACTGTTCACTACTTTGTAACTTGATCTGTTACATAGTGGATTTCTCCAGGAGTTGGAGAAGAGTGAATTAGAGGAATTACCACATCCTCGAACCACTATAAAAATTACTTGTGTCAATTTACTTTCAGCACTAACATTCCTGCATATTTTATTATATTTGTTGTTAGTTAAATCTGCTATCCAACTGATAATTAACAAGTGCTAAAACAAGTGTTATAAACAAGCTTAAATCTATTAAAAGGGTGTTAAGTCTTCATTGTTAAAAACCAAATCAACTAAAGTTAAGTATTAGCTTAAGAAGCCGAGTTATACTATCAACAAATCTATCGAGTCCATTGAGTGGGTAACTTAGTGAATATAGCCAACTTAGTTGTCTCCCAAGGACACTGTTGATTTGAGTCAACTCATGTTGAAAAATCTTAAAAATACTAAAACTGAAAATTTAGTAAGGTTTATTCAACCCCCTTTCTAACCTACACCACACCCCTTGGGACCTACAAATGGAGATGGAAGTCAAGGTGGAAGATAAAAAAAGCTTCACAATTATTACGTGCGAAAATACCGAGTCCCTGGAGAGAATTGCTTATCAGGGAATACAAGAGTGCAACTGATTTAGATACAGTGGCCAAAAGAATGTCTTTTCTGAAGGCCAAGCTATCTGAATGGTGTCATCAGGCAGCACTTTACAGGAATTATAAGAGATTATGAGGAATTAACAAAACAGTTCCACTATGTTGCAATGATGATGACATTCCAACTGTTGTGGGAAGTCAACCACGGAGGCATAAGAAAAAGAAGGAGAGAAATCATCCATACAACCGTGGAAGTAGCAGCAAAAGAAGTAGGTCTTCATGGAGTCCTAGAAGGTTTTGGTCAAAACAAAAGGCCCGAAGTTACAAATCAAGGCAAAGACTAGCACCAAGTAGGAGTAGAGCATCTTCATCAGGTTCTAATCAAGGAAGTACCAGCAGAACCTCAGGAAGAAGAACTTTCAGGCGAGCTCACACCAGAGCTAATAAAAGTTTTAAAGATTGTAATTATTGAACATGCGGAGCAAGAGGGCATATCTCAACTGATTGCCCAGAAAATCAAAAGCGAGGAATCAGACAGTTCGAAGCTACACAAGAATTCGAAGAAGCTGTCTATTATCAAGATTTGATCCAAGTGTATCAATTTGAGGATCTACCCTCAGATGAAAGCATTTACAAAGAAGAAATCAATTTGATGGAAGTGAATCTAGTTCAGAATCAGAGTGAAGAAGAAATTATTCAGCAGACAGTCAGGGAGGATATGTCAGGATTCCTCTCCCACACTACAGTTTCTCATAAGACTCTTATGAGAATTATGAAGGAAGATCCAAAGCTTCAGATATACGATGGATTTACAATTGGACTATGGAAAAGGCCTTAGATAAAATTGAGTTTCGTAATAGAAAGCCCCAAGTTATCCACAGAGTAACTACCGGAGAATTTGCCATCCCAATGGAGTTCACTGGTAATCTGATCGAGATGCAGTTGGTCCCTTACAGAGAAGTCTAGGAGATCAAAAGCACAGTCAAGAGAGAAGTTGCCAACACACTTTCATGGATTCATATTGGAGCCATAAGAGTTATTATTAAGGTGACATTCAAGGAAGGAATAGATTCTCCACTCCATTTTGCTATCTTTGACAAACGAATCTCAAATCTCAAGGATTCATGCCTTGGAGCGATTACAGGAAATTTCTATGTAGGAAAATTAGCATTTAATGTGTATTCTAGAATTGTATACAATTTGGGAGATCGAGATTTCAATAGAGTACTGACCCTTCATCAAGATTTCAAAAGAGTCGATTTGATGAAAGAAGGGAATAAACCTTACTCGATTACATACAAGATTTCCTATGCTCTCTCGAATACACATCATCAGAAGTATTCTTGAGAAACGAATTTATTGAAGTCCCAAGAATCTTTGAGGACTTTGCCAGGGTTGTTCTACCAGAAATTATTGAGTCTCCAACTATAAAGGAGATTGATATGAAAATTCAAGATCAACCAGTCTTCAACAAAAGTCGAAGTCTCAGAGTTGAGCAAGAAGGATGTTTTTACAACAAAAGCAGAATGATAAGCGAAGAGTCGTTGGGAAGAGAAGAGATCGGTCTGATGCGAGCCGCATCCCAAATGTTTTCAAAACACAAGGAGAGCTGAAATACCCAGAAAGATGGAGAGAAGTTAAAGTAATATTCGACATCACTCAAAAGGATAATATTTTTCCTTGTGAATTTCTATATTATCTCCAACAACCTATATTTGGTAGGTATCAAAGAAGCCTAAAAATAGGTGAAATTGAGCTGACTATCACTAGGAATAGCAAGGAAAATCCCATAGCAATTGATATTGGGTATTGAATTTCTTGACGATCATAAACCTTGGGAAAGATTACAAGATGGAAATGAGTTTACTGATGGGGTGATAAAAATACGAGAATCACATGACCACTAGCCCATTCTCTATATACATTTCTATTTGGATGTTATATGCTGAATACAAAGCCGGGTATTTCACCGCCTATATTGATTCAGGTGCTAGAATATGTACTGCAAAATCGAATGTTTTTCCTAAATCAATTGGAGAAGATTTACCAGCTATTGTAGGAAGGGATTTCTCTAAAAGGATTCTTATGCTTAACCGAGGAATTAAATAAGCAGAAATATGATCAGAGGCGCAGGCGGTACCCCATGGTACAAAGTGAAAACGCCACCAATCTATTCCATGATACAGGAGCAGATGTTTTGCTAGGAAACAATTTCCTACAAACATTTAAGCGATTTACACAAGAAAATGAGACAAGAAGACTTATTTTCACAACATTATGTGATCATAAGATTATTGTTCAGAGACTGTGGGAAGCATTTTATCGAAAAAATGCCTATTAATTTTCGCAGCAAGCGTGGTGATGAAGCCAAACTTTGAAATCCAAAAATGGCGGATCGAAGAAGATTTGGTGAAGCATTATTATACTTCAGACAATTTGGTTCAAGCCAGAAGGATACAAAACTATGGGATAATAACTTGTATTCATTCATAATACAAGGAGAAGAACGAGTACCTGCAGAGGTTATTACTGAATTGATGATGAGCCAAATGGAGAATCCACAGAGTGATGTTACCATAGAAGAACAAATATCACTCAAGGATATCAACAAGAAGATCCAAAAAGGAATTACAATGAAAATCCTTTGGCATGGTGGAATAAGAATGAGCTCAAAACATCCTTAAAGGTTAAACCAGGGAAGGAGTATGAGTTTGTGAGATTCAAACCAATCCTTATGAACCAGGAGGATCGTGAGGATATGCAAAAGATACTTAAGGAACATCTTGACCTTAAGTTGATTTCACAAGGAGTTTTCTCCATACATCAGCCCAAGATTCTTAGTTAGAAATCATGGAGAAATCAAAAGAGGAAAGCCAAGACATGTTATTAATTACAAAGGGATTAATAACATTTTGGAATTTGACGAATACTATATCCCAAGTAGAGAGCATCTGGTTAACTGCATCAAATGTGCCAAGATATTCTCAAAGTTCGATTGCAAGTCTGGATTCTACCAGATTAGAATGGAGGAAGAAAGTAAGAAGTTCACAGCTTTCTCCACGCCACAAGGACACTATATTTGGAACGTAATGCCAATGGGATTCGCTAATGCACCCCAGATATATCAAAGGAATATGGATAACCTCTTCAAGAATTATTTCAGTTTCATGTTCGTTTATATCGATGATATTCTTATCGCATAAAAGAACATGAAAGAGTATTCAAACACTTGGAAATATTGTCAGATGTTTGCCATAAAGGAAGGATTAGTGCTTTCAGAGAAGAAAGCGGTGATCGCGACGAGAGAAATTGAATTCCTCAGAATTGAAATAGACATATCTGGAATCATCCTACAAAGCCATATAGTGGAAAATATACAAATATTTCCAGATACGCTCAAAGACAAGAAACAACTTCAAAGCTTTCTCGGAGTTGTTAATTTTACTGGAATGTTCATAAACAATCTGGCATATAACAGGAAGGTGTTTAGCCCATTACTCAAGAAAAATGCTACATTCAAATGGGAGGATGAACATCAAGAAGAGATAAAGCAACTCAAGGAAGTTTGTGAAAAGCTTCCAAAGCTTGCAATTCCACAAGACGAGGATGAATTGGTTCTATACATGGATGCCAGTGATGATTGGTGGGCAGCAGTTCTTACAAAGGTCACACCAAATGAAGAAGTGCGATGCAAATATTGCAGTGGTTTATTTACACCTAGTGAAGCAAATCGGTGGCATATCAACGAGAAAGAATTCTTTGTAGTCAGAAAGGCTTTGAAAAAATGGCCTCTATTTTGACTGGCTAAAAAGTTTACTTTAAAAATTGATAATTCAAGTATCAAGGCTTTTCTGGAAAATTAAATTGAATCAGAACCAGAAAAGGCTAGATTACTTAGATGGCAAGCTGAATGTCAATATTATGATTATGATATTGTCATTATAAAATCTCATGAAAATATTCTTGCAGATTTCGGGACGTTATTTCTCAATGCAGAAGTTGTTGGACGACTTCAACAGGCTGACCAGAAATCCATTTCTAGTCAAATACGAGCATGCCAATTCGCCCAAGGACAATTGTTCTTTGCGCTGCAAGGGCCTCTCCTCCAGGCCGCATATCCTACGATGCAAAAAGGAGCGACCAGAGAATGGGGCTCTAACCCGGAGGTTATGGATTCAAATACCATAATCACAAGTGTTGCAGGTGATGCATCCCCTGAGGGTGTACAAAATGAAATGAATGTTGAAGCTCCGGTGTCACAACCTAAGTCTTCAAGTCAACCCAGCACATCTAGGGTTAAAGAGGGAGAGTTGAATCTTAGGCCACAGACAGGAAAATCTAAAGTTCAAACTGACGAGATTAAGATTTCTCCAATGCAGGTTTACCAATGACAATGGGAGAAATTAGTTACAAGAAGAGGTATTAACCCAGAAAAAACAATGGTTGATACCTCAGGCAAGTATCCAAGAGTTTGGATAAAACCAGGAAGTCGTCCAAATGAAGTACAAAAATGGTATACTTTTGGAGCTTTAGCTTCAATATATACTATATCACCAGGATTCCCAGAAATTTCAAAATTACCGAAATGGATTGGGGAGGCAGTTTACGAGACTTGGGCCAATAATCCACATTTGGCCAGATGAGATATTTTGGAACTGTATTTTATCAATACAGCTCCAGAACCAGCAAAGAAATGCTTTAATGAAGCTTTTCATTTTATCAAGCTTAGAAGACCGGATGGAAATGCTTTGAAAAATATTAAGGCGGCTTCACCGGAAGAAGCACCATTACTGGTAGGAGCAATCTCAGAAGACGAAGCTTCTACACGACGAGCATGGGGACTTTGGGTTTGTCTAACTGAAATGGACAAAGTCAAATATCCATTCAAGTTTTTTCAGAATTCATCAAATAGATCTTTCCTTCTGAATTCAATGATAGGTTCAACAACAGGGTTTCCAGCGAGACAAAGAGAAGAATTCTCTGGGAGAACAAGATTCCAGTGAGCAAAGAAACTTATCAGAAATTTTGTAACATGGCGAATGTTGGTCGTTCGATTGATTAGATCTGGCAGGCAAGCCCCGAACAGAAAGAACCTAAGTTTGGGAAAGGATTCAGACTCAAACCCGACCGACAAGACCATGCAGCTGGAAAGGACAAGGGCCCAGCTCACAAGACGCGTTATCCTTAGGGACCAAGCAAACCAAATTTTTAAAAGATTCCCCGAAAACCATCACATGGGCTGAGTCACGTGGAAAGAAAAGCAAGACAGCTGGCGAGCCAATAATTCAGGAGTATGACGTAAGCAGTGACGTCTTATATTTCAACAAGATTTGAAGTCTGCCTTGATGTCCGGACTTATCTCTATAAATGGCAGGAGTTAAAGGAAGCTGAGGACATTGAACATTTCCGTTAGTTTTCTTATAATAAAATTCTGAGTGAAAATTTGTATTAGCTGAGTGTTTAGTTTTTAAGTTTACGGATTTAGGAGTGCAAACCTCATATATGAGAGGCTAAACAAGTATTCCCCTCCTAAAAGGAGATTACTGATGTAATAAATTTTCTCTAAGTTCTTAATAAATAAACTCTTTTGTTCAACATGTGTTCATAATGTTTCATTAGTTAATCCCTTTGAAGAATTATCTTATACGCCTGGAGTAGGAAACGAACCAAATTTGTCTTTGGCTTGATTGTTGAAGGAGTCGGATAACTTGTAGACTATCTTCCCTATTGGTTGAGGTTGAACAGTGTGAACTGTTTGTCAAACGGTCTAGGGGCAGTAATATCCCGACTAGTGGTGTTGCGAGCCATCTCACTTGGTGTTGTTTCGGTCAAAAAAGGTATGAATTTTAAGGGATTTATTAATTTTACGGGAGTATGTTGGGCCTGATATGGTCGTAATGGACTATTTTTATTTTCAGTCTAACGACCCAATTTGTATATATACTTGAAATGAGATCTTTGATAGAAGTATGTCCTGTTGAGTTTATAGGCTGGAAACCTGACATGATCCATTTAAAACCTCTTAATAGAGACTGGATCTAAGTAGGTTTAACAATGCCACGAACAAAACAAGTGACAGAAAATAAGGGCTCTCATTTCTCAAAAAATCCGGAAAACAAATTGATTATGGAGCAAAATTTTATGTTTATTTGAATAATACAATAGAGTTATAATTATGTAGTAATTTACCACAAATTAGAGTTTAAAGGGATAGCTCGAACTATTGTTATAAAAGCATAAAACTATGGGGGGCAAAATTGTCCATATAGGTAAAGTGTAAAGATTTTCAGAGTCTAGGGGGCAAAGTGTCACGAATTAAAGTTTGGAGGGTAAAATGTAAAAATCGCTAAAGTTTGGATGGTTAAGTGTATTTTTCTCTAGTTATTATTTGGGTTTAGTTGATTTCTTAATAATTATATAGAATTATATTTAAATTGATTGATTCAATTTATAATAGTTATTTTAATTGAAGAAAATATCTCAAAATATGTACCCAAATTTTATATATCACGTATATTCATATATATAGCATTATATATATATATATATTTATTTAAGAAGAAAATTAAGATTTATTTAATATGAAATTATAGTCATAATAGTATTTTTATATATAAAACTATTTTATATATTTTATCATACTTTTCATTTAATAGAAATTGTTTTTTATATTTATCTACATATTTTGATATTCAAGTTTCAAAGTCGTGCGTTTGGAATTAGATATGAATTTGTTTGTTTTGATAATTTATTGTTATATGTGTATATATAAAAATAAAATATTTTTTGTTTTTTTGAAATATTTCATTTACCTTAAAATTGGTTGTTAAATATAAAGTATGACTGTTGTTTAATTTCTTTAATAAATATTACAATTGTTATGTTTTCTAAACCCCCAAAACTATTGTAATTTGAAATGACTTTATTATTGATTGTATTAAAAATATAATTTATTAAGTATTCACCATTGGGATAGTAAACACAATTCAACATTGGGCAGTTAAAACGTTTTTCAAACTTTTACTTTCCTATAGGTAAATATGTTCCATAAATAGATACATTTCATATTCGCACAACCAAATATTTCGTATTTAAAGAGATTTTTTATAAATTATAATAATTTATTTTTTATTGTTAATTGTATGATTTATAATCAAATTAATTATCTTTATATTATCATTATGTTTTAAAATTTTATATCTTTTGTGATCACTATTTTTTTAAAACATAAATCCAAAATTTGTAAAATAAAGAATGAGAATAAGTAAAATTGTAAAGATTTACGGGTCTAATTTTTAGAATTAATAAACTAAATTTTTATAAATATAATTAATATTAATATTAGGTAAATACAATATATATATATATATATATTCGGGAAGTGGGGAAGGAAATGTAGAATCCTCTTTCTAATCATAATAGGAAGTGAGACGACAATATAAATATCATCCATGTCTCATCCCCAATTCTAGAGAAGCGGATAATCTTTTTCCACGCTCCCATCCCCGAATTAACCGTGGATTCCCTATCCCATTCAATTTGGTTACCAATGAGAATGGTTCCCCAAGGGGATGTTGCTATCCCTAAATTCAAGAGATATAATTCATAAGAATTGTGAAAAACAATATACATGCAACAATACAAAACAGATGCCTAACAGATATTCATCTCGTGCATCACACGGGTAAAAGACTAGTATATGTATAATAACAAACCTCTTTCTAAAACTATTTTCCCGCCTAAAAAATATTTTCTAAAAACTTTTTATGACTTTTTTTAAATTGGTTTTAATTATGTATTTTATCAATTTAATGGTCATTATTGTGAGATAAATATATTTTGGAATCAATTACAGATTTTAACTTTATAATTTTGGTAAGCATATTTTAATGAAGGAAAAAAATTAAATGGAAGTTGACTAAATTTAAATTTTTTGTACTGGTATTTTTAATTTTGGTAAACGAATCAATGAAATATTTGATACAGTTAATTTAAATATGATTTAAATCAGGTATATGTCTTACATTAAGGCTAAATCATGGTTACAATCACAAGTAAATGCCAAAATTTTGGAAAAAGAATCCCAAAACCGTAAACAATATATATATAAGAAATGCTAAATATTTGATATTTCATTATTTTTTATAGTCAACTTTCTTTAAATGGTTACGTTTTAAAATGATATACAAAATAAAATTATATAAAAATTAGCTTTCCAAATCTATGTGTATATTCCATTAGTTATTATTTTTTTCCATTCTTCTTAACAAAATTAATAACTTATTTATTTTTGATCCCTTTTTTACATATAATATATCAAACTAAATTTTTTTTTTTGATCTTAAGTTTAACACAAATATTGCATATATAAAATAAAAAATATAATAAATAAAATGTAATATTTATTACTTTTTTTGCAATTCATAATGGTCTTTAAAAATTAAGCACTCGGTTTATTGGACATCAATTTGCATATTCATGTATTTTGACTATTTGTGATATATATAGTTGTTATTTGGGATTAGCCCTTTTTTTAATAATATGTATAATTATATTTAAATTGATTAAATTCAATTAAAAATATACTTATTTTAATTGAAAGAAATATATCAAAATATGTAACAAAATTTTATATATCACATATATCCATACATAGCATTATATATATTTATGTAAGAAGAAAATTAAGATTTATTTAATATGAAATTATATTCCTAATAGTATTTTATATTTAGAAAATTATTTTATATTTATTAACATACTTTTCATTTTAATATAAATTATATTTTATATTTATCTATGTATTTTGATATTCAAGTTTCAAGTTGTACATTTGGAAGTTGATATGAATTTGTCTGTTTGATATATGTGTATCTATAAAAAATAAAATAAAAATGTTTTTTGAAATGTTTCAATTTCCCTTAAAATTGTGTTGCTAAATATAAAATATGATTTTTGTTCAATTTCTTTAATAATGTTGACAATTGTTGAGCTTTCAAAAAATATTTGAATTAATAATGACTTTATTATTGATTGTATTGAAAATACAGTTTATTAAATATTCAGCATTGGAGTAGTAAAAAAATTCAACATTGGCAGTTCAAACGGTTTTCAAACTTTTATTTTCTTATAGATAAACATGTTCTATAAATAGATACAATTCATATTCACTCAATCAAATATTTCTTATTTAAAGAGATTTTTTTATAGTTTATAATAATTTATTAATTTGTTGTTTAATCGTATGATTGATATTCAAATTAATTGTCTTTATATTTTAAATATTTTTTGAAATTTTAATATTTTTGCATTAACTATTTTTTTTAAAACATAGATAACATAAATCCATAATTTGTAAAATAAAGAATGAGAAGAAGTAAAATTGTAAAGATTATTGAGTTTAATTTTTAGAATTGATAAAAGAAAAAAGTATAAATAGAATTAATATTTATATTAGATAAATACAATATACATATTCGGAAAATGGGGATGGGAACGGAGAATTCCCATTTTATCAAATCGGAATAGGAAGAGAGATGGGTATATAAATAACGTCTCTGTCCCTTTGCTGATTCTAGAGAAGTGGAGAATCAACATCTCGAATTAACAGGGATTCTCCATCTAATTCTATTCGATTTACCAACGGGGATGATTCCGCGTGGATATTGACATCCTTACTATTGGCTACCATGAGGATGGTTCCTATGGGGATATTGTCATCCCTAAATGCGAGAAGATAGATTCATAGAACTATTATAAAAATGTACATGTAAATGTACAAAACAGAAAGCTTAGATATACATTAGAGCATCGCAAGAATAAAAACTAGTAATAATTAATAACACCAGGCAATTAATTAAATAATTTGAAATTAAAACAATACATAAAATTAAAAATAATAATTGGGGAAAAATTAAATTTGTCCTCAACAATATTAGTAACTAGTAATCATAAAACAACATCATATCTTTTCATGAAAAATTTAAATTCAATATTGTTAAATTTATTAAAATTATATATCTTTGATTCGTTGTGCCTGTATTTGTACCCTAGCTAATGTAACCATACACTATATTTTGCTAAGTAGATCGTAGTATGTACTTAACATTCATTCGGAGTTTAACATTTTGAGAAAATTATATAATCTTCTATAGAAGTATCCCATTAGAATTATAGAATATACTCTTTTATATATGTAAGTATTCCATAATTAGATCTCGGATTTTCTAATTATCTTATGTGAATGCATATATACTTGGGTATCTAGCTTGTGACAATTTTATATAGAGTAAGTCTCTTATTATTAGTCTCATGGATCTAAATCTCTCGAGATAGATCCCCAACACCCAAATGCGGATCCATATTTAATCCCAAAAACAAAAAGAACTTGTGATGGGCGAGGACCCATAAAACCATTGCGTAAAGTCCATGTAACTTTAATTAGGTCATTTGCATTTTAGGAGTTTGTCTTTTGCCTCGCACATTTGGACTATAATTTAAAAAGTGTTGACATTGAGGATACTTGTCACCAGGAATAATCCCAAATTGATCGGAAATTGCACGTGATGTGCACGTGAGGTCCCCATTTCGGGTTCTTTGGGTTTTCAGGCAAATATTTCTGAGTTGGCATAGTTTTGAAAAAAAAATATATTACAAATGCCGCTTAATGCAACAGGTGGAAAAATAGGGGAAATTACACCTTTGTCCTCAGGCCCTTTTCCCCTAAAATCGAATTTTGCAGTTGTTAGTTAGTAAAGAAAGAGGAAAAAAGCCCTAAACAAATAGATTCAACTTGACTTGAGAACACCCACCATCTTCGATCTTGGTAACCAATATTGAAGGGACTTGATCGATGGTGTATTTGCGTAGTAAAAAGGCAAACTTGCCTCCTCCTCCATATGGTGAGTGCCTTTGCTTTGTTTTTTTTTATCGATAGTGCTTTTGCTTTGTTAAGATGGTTTATGGTGCGGTGGGCGCATGTGGGTAGGGTTAGCATGTGTTGTTGTTAATAGTGAAAAATACAAAAGATTCTTCACTTTTCGAGAGATGTTTTATCCATGTTAGGTTATTACTGAGACATGAGGGGTCGGGTGTGGGGTTTAGTTTGAAAACTAATTTTTATTCTTATTTTTATTATTATTTCTTTAAAAAAATTACGATTTTGTACGGATCGTGGAAGTGGGAATCGACTTTGGTTATTCATTATGGAGGTGAGTTCAAACATATCCCTATTGCATACTATAAGGTGGTGATATTATTGTGTTTGATTATGTGGATGCCAAAACATGCAAGTTAGGTAATATAGAGGAGTAATGTAATGAAGTAATACATGAAGAAGGGGATATGAGATATTTTGTGTTTATAAACAACACATTTACAGGACTATTTTGTGATGGCCAAGTAAAGAAATGGTGCATTAAGCACCTTCCATTGAAAGAATTGCATTTATATGTAGATTTTTAGCCAAAAACAAAATGTAGAGATGGTGATGTTGAGAACCTGACTAGGAGTGGAGTTGAGTCTAAAAAATGAGGGGCAGATTTTATATGAAAATGAGGTTCATGGTTTAGATGAAAATGAGGGGCAGGGGGTTTATCAAAATGAGGGGCAGGATAGAGAAGAAAGTGATGGGCATATTGAGTCTGAAAATGATGGCGATGAGGTTCATGAAAGTGGGGGAGCATGGGGAATCAGAGGGCCTTTATGATAGTGATTATGACATGGTGAATGACAGTGAAGATCATGATATCCTATTTGATGAAAATGTTGATGAGGATCCAATTGGTGAGTGTCAATCTTTAGGATCAAATGAAAGTGAGAATAGTGATGATGGAGAAATAGATTTGATGCAGTTTGAAGTGGACTTGTGTGAGATGATGGTCCTAATGAACCTGTGTTTAATCCTGCAATGCTTTATGATCCTACTTTTGAGATTGGGATGAAATTTAGCAGTAAAGAATAGTTTAAAACATCAGTTAACTCATATGTTGTTACAACTAAAATGTCCACAAGAATTACCAAGAGTGACAAACATAGGGTCTATGTGAGATGTATTGAAGAGGACTGTTCTTTTAAGATAAACTTAATTAAGGTTCATGATGAGGAGACTTTCAAAATCAGAGAATCCATTCCTAATCACAGTTCTCCACAAACATACAATGTAATGAATGTTAAAGCATCTTGGCTACGTGAGAAGTACTTGCAGAAATTTAAAACTGACCCAAAGACAAGTGTGAAAGGGTTCAGACTTGATGTAATTAATGAATTGAAATGTAATGTTTCTAAATATCAAGCTTACAAAGCTAAAATAAGAGCATTAAAAACACTTGAAGGAAGCCCAGAATTTCAACCCTAGATTATGGGATTATGCTGAGGATGTGAGAAAGAGTAATCCAGGATCCACAGTGATAATTGGGACTGAAGTAGATGACCAAGGGCAAATTAGGTTCAACAAGTTTTATACTTGTTTTCATGCATCAAAACAGGGATTCTTAGATGGATGTAGGCATATAATTGGAGTGGATGGTTGTCATTTGAAAAGACCTCATAAGGGAGTCCTACTTACTGCAGTTAGTGTTGACCCTAACAACAACTTATTCCCAATTGCATATGTTGTTGTTTGCAAAGAGAATAGGGAGACATGGGAATGGTTCCTTTTGTTGCTGAAAAATAATTTTAACATTGTTAACAATCATGAATACACATTCATGAGTGATAAACAAAATGGATTGATCCTTGCAATGGGTGAAGTCTTCCCTGAGGCTGAGCACAGGTTCTGTGTAAGGCACTTGCACATCAATTTTAAGTCTGCATGGTTTAGGGGACAAACATATAAGAATGCATTATGGAGAGCTGCTCAGGCAAGCATAGTGGGAGAGTTCAACTTGAGGATGAGGGGGTTGAAGGCTTTGAATGAAAGTGCATGGGAATGGCTTGCTGAGAAGTCACCAAGTCAATGGAGCAGATCTCATTTCAGTGAACAATCTAAATGTGAGATGCTCTTGAATAATTATTGTGAAACCTTTAATATGTGCATTCTAGAAGTTAGGGAAAAGCCAATCATCACCATGGTTGAGTGGATAAGAAAATATAAGATGAGAAGGTTGCAAGAGAACAGGGACAAGGCAACAAAATGCAAAGGAAGGTTTTGCCCAAAAATAAAAATAAAAATCTAGAGAATCATGTGGAAAAGCACATTGATTGCATGCCCTTTAAGTCGGATGATTGGAACTATGAGATATCATGCTATGATGGGAAGCGATTTGTGTGAATTTAAAAGACAAAACTTGTAGTTTTTCAGAATACCCTGCAAGCATGCTTGTAGTGCAATATTTGCACATAGATTGGATCCAGAGTTTGTGGGGTGAAACAATGATCATTCCACCTTTGCCCCCACAGTTTGGAAGGGGGTTGGTAGACCCTCAAACTCAGAGGACAAGGAAGATGATGAGCCATCTATAAAGCAAAAGGCAATAACCAAAGGGAAGAAGCCAATGAAATTAAGGAGACAACAACAAACAATAAAATATGGAGTTGTGAAACAACTGGACACAATGCAAAAACATGTCCAAACAAGGAGAGTGGGCGAAGAACAACACGAGAGAAAGGAAAAGAAACTTAGTAAGAATAAATACTTTATAGTTTTTACGGCATTTAATAAATTTTGTTTTGTAATTTGTTTCATGTTTCTGGTATAGGTGAGAAATCAGTTGTTATAACCTAGCAGTCTCATCCTCGTTGGAGAAGAAATTATAACCATGGCTCATGTCTTACTGCTCATTGTCGGGGTTTTGATTGTTCTGCAGTGCGTCTTGGCGGATTAGAATTCATCGCCGAGGAAAACCCTATCGACAAGTTGGTGATGGCCTGCACTGAACTCGAGACCACTATTCTCCGAATCTCAAAAAAGTTGTGTGGATCAATATTGGAAGAAATTGGGATGATGTTTTGGCCATTAAATAAAAACAGTCAAAGTTTTGTTTATGTGAAATTGTTTCGAACTTCGTAAGAAGTCAAAAATGCTTGTTAGTGATCACTTTCTCATACTATTAATTATTTTTCCATACTACCACGTTCATATCTTTCCTGAAGCCCCCTTCCAGTTCTTGTTTTTTTTAATCAATGCTTAGAGGATAGTGGGAGAGAAGATGGAAAAGGTGGAAAAATTGAATGAAATCAAAATATCATAGTGGGAAAATACCGAGATAGGATTACGATTGGGAAAATCGGATCCCACATTCATCCCTTAGGGACAAGCAGAAATAACTGAGAAATAAAATAAAAAATAACAACAATCCACAACACAAGAATTTACGTGAAAAAACCAAAATAGGAGAAAAACCACAACCCACACTATGTGAAACAATTTTACAATCACACATATATTCTCTCTCCACCCAGTGCACCCCACCTTTGTTACAAATCTTTGACTAATCACCCGCACCTCTCTCCCAACTCTCTATACTAGAGAATACAAGAAAATAATTTAACTAGAGAGAAACCACAAAGGTTAAAGTATATTTGACTGGTGCAATTGAAACGAAGCCACTTGAACTATTTAAATAGCCTTAGGAAGCTTCTCCACTTTGTTCCTCAAGTAATGTGGAATACAAACCCACTTCTTTTATTTTAACACAAACCAACAAACTCCATCTTGATAAAATTAAAGAAGTTCCATTATCTTCACCGACTATCATGATTCTAAAACTAGAGAACCGTCATTCTTAAACCAGAGAACCCTACTCCATCATATGAGTAGACCACTTAGAATACATCATTCTAAACAATTTCTTTGGCACATGTTGGCAAACCCACTGAAATATATGGTACAACTTGTTATTCCAAGTGGTTACGAAAATCTAGAGGGGGTGAATAGATTTTCCTAATTTTCCGATTAATGCCCTCTTTTTCGAACAATATGAAGAAGAAAATAAAAGTGCAGAAAAATAAATCAACACTCAAGGATTTATAGTTCTTCAACTGAACTAGGGCCTATGTCCACTACTACCTGGTATGTCTGAGTGAATTTTGAAAGAATGAAATTTTATTAATCGATACCAATCTATTACAACGTCACCTTGAAGAGCCAAAACTCTTCTTACCAACAACAACCTTGAAGAGCACCAAACTCTTCTTATAACTTTGAAGAGAATCAAACTCTTCAACACCTAATGTAATCAACCAAGTGTGTTCTTGCCAAAAGAATGCTCAACAAGTATGTCTTGTTTTGGAGGATTTGATCAATCAAAATTACAACGCAAATGAAAGTATACAACTTTGAAAGTGCAAGTGTAATCAAGAAAGAAAGCCTAATAAGCAAAATGTGAATGTATAGTGCTTAGGCTATTACAACAAGATATGAAAGTGAGAGCTTTGGAATTTTGTTGAGATATTCTTGTTGTGATTTAGAATTGTGTATTATAGTTGATCCTTCAAATTCTTCAACGATTTATAGAGAAGCTTCAAGATTTGATTTCCAACATAGGCTCATCCAAATTCAATTTTGTGTGCAAAAGAAGGATCAAAAGATCTACAAAAATGGTTAAGAAATGATAAAGTGGATTGATAAGTCTTACAACAACGGATAGAATTTACCGTTAGATATTCTATAGCGACTCGTTGCTATGTTGAAATTCAAAAAAATAAATCATTGGATCAAGATAGGGCACAGTTCGGCACATAGGGCTGGTCACTGTCTATAGGGACCGGTCGCCCTACATAGCGACTGGTCGCCCTATTCTTCAAAAAGTCTCTTTTTTGAAATAATTTTGAGAAACACTCAGGTACGGTCACCCTTGATAGCGATCGTTCGCCCTCTTCATAGGGACTTCTCTATTTTTTGAGAACTTTGAAAATCTTTCAGGTATCGGTTGTCCTCTATAGCGATCAGTCACCCTCGATGCCAAATTTTGACAAAATGAAGTTCAAGTAATACTTCACAAAATGTAAGATAAAAATATACTTGTAAATTTGAAGTATTTTGACAACTTAAGAAATATTATTTTGGTTGAAAATCCAATATGTGAAATCATCAAAATCAAAAATAACTTTGCTCTAACAAACTCCCCCTTTTTGATGATTCAATCCATACAATTTTTAGGCAAGATTTGATTAAGTTTTTCAAAATTCTTTTAAAGCCCTATCAATACGCTAAGTAAAACCATAAGCATTAAGCGTCAAAAACACAAAAAGCTATAGCTTTTTCAAACTTAGCTTTAAAAATAGCTTAAAAGAAAAATATCTTAAAAGCTCCTCCTATCAATATTAATCATATATC